>OW203730.1:24206208-24695869 GCA_934045075.1 Yponomeuta sedellus
CTTTCTCTCTTTCTTTCTTTCTTTCTTTCTTTCTTTCTATAACGCGTAGCCTAAATCATGTCTTCATGACTTATATGGATTTTCAGGTTCCGTAAAAGCCATTGATAAGGACTCTGGTGACCATGGGAAAGTCTACTACCACATTTTAGAAGGCAACCAGGATGGAGCTTTCATACTGGATCGCACGCAAGGGTTGCTCCGAGCTAACGTCAGTTTCGATAGGTAAGTTGCTCTTACACAATTCGAAATCAGACCTGTTTTTTCAAACTGCAAAAGAGAAAATTCAGTAGATATTATTGGGTTAGGCATAATAATATGACCTTCTTAATACTGCAATTTATTTTTTCCTCGCGTATTATTTCATTATTTGTAATTTATATTTATTTATCATAACTATAATTATATGTAGTGTGTAATGGTTTATGTAAGTATATTTTTATTCATATCAAGTATGTACAGTTGTATGTCAATTGTGTGAAAGAAATTGCTGTTAGAAACAACGCCAGCAATTGATCTGCGTATCTTTACGTAATGTGCTGTAGGGTACAACAAAGAATATTCTTATCAGCAGTCGACGAATGTAGGCTAATCGATGATAATGGTAATGAAAGTCTAGGCGATTGCTTCACTTCACTCACCTAATGTTCTCGCACGTTGTACGAACCGTCTGCAAATCCTCTGTCCTTGTAATCAGGGAGAAGCAATCCGACTACAGCCTCACGGTGTACGCTAGTAACAACCCGATCCTGGAGCGTGCTGCAGCCATCTGGAACTCAATCGACAAGCAGGATAATGAGACCGAGGAGGAAGTGAAGCAAATGAGCATCGCCACAATCAAGGTCAAGGTGCTTGATGAGAATGACAACGCGCCACGGTTCGATAATAAAGTTTACTATGCTGGTACGTAACAGTTTGGGTAAGATTGCACTGGTTTGGTTTAAGGTTTGGACGCTTGTGGCCTCAGTAAAACTGTGTTACATTTCGTAATTGCGTGTTATAATCACCCGCTCGTAGAAAGTTCATTACAATCATGTGTGTTTAATACTTAGGTATATACTCAACTGACGTGTCACAATGTAATTTTCCGTTTGAAAATTCGAGCAAAAAAAATTTTATTTTTCTTTACAGGCATAAAATACTCAGCCCGCATCAATGAGCCCATTCTCTCAGTGGTCGCCATAGACGAAGACCTTGAAGATAACGGCACTCTGACCTATATGGTTGCTGCTTCCAATCTGTACAAGTTTGGGGCCTCTAAGTCTAGTGGCAGCATCGTGCCGTCTCCTTTCAACATCACCCAGGAAGGTAAAACATAAAGACGACGAAAGACGCAAATATTTTTCCTTAATGAGGCACACAAAACAGATATTAGTCATTGGTACATGCCGGGATGCAAACCCACGGGATTTTGTGACGGAAAGCATCGTGAGGAAACCTGAGTTTTTGAGGTGCTTACATGCGTTTGAACATACTTTCACGCCTGAGGCTGTTCTGCTACAATTGGTCCTTATAGATTTTACAATTTAGACAGCAACAGTACCCAAACCTGCTTACCCGTGTCCTGTCAATTAAGATCATCTAAATTTATGTGTCAGCTCTACTTTGAAAGGAATGACGAATTACAGCGTCTGAGTGAAGCGCCAGTGGCCTAGCGAATGGAGTGATTGGAATTAATCATTTGAGTTAAGAAACAACAGGCGTGGTAAGGTGCAGGATAGGTGACATTCCCGTGATTACCGCTAGTGGCATTTTTCCGAGCGCTTCCATGCTTCTCAAGGCACGTTAAGCCGTTGGTGCCGGCTGTCATGTAATGGCAGTCGTTAAGACACGTCAGAGGCCTCATGAGCGGCTTGATAACTTCTGACAGTAAGCAGTGAGAGTATATACTCCACATAGCCTAACCTTCCTGCGATGCAGGAAGAGACCCGTGCTCCAGCAGTCGGGACATACAAGGGTTGATATCGAGTTATCCTATATCTAATCTAATCAATGAACGCTGAGTAAGTCGTCTAGCAGAAATATAAACGGCTATTTGATAAGTTTACTTTTCTAACCGGCACTATTACTGTTTTTACAGGAGTTCTGATGACTGCTAATGACATGGCTGAGTACAACCAAGACCGCTTTGTGCTGGACATCATTGCCCAAGAGATCGCACCGCCTCACCGACAGGCCAAGGCTCAAGTATATGTAAGTTAATTATTCATACCATGATAGACCGCCAATACGAAGATAAAGCAACAAACAAGTCACGGGTTTCTTCATGATGTTTTCCTTTAAAAACATCATGAAGATACCCGTGACTTGTTTGGCTCCGCACTGACTTGTCGTTCCTGTAAGCTAGGCCTGCTAAGCGATCAGGACGGCATAGGTGCTACGCAACCTTACTCCATTTAAAAACATTGTCCCAGACTGCAGCATTCGAGAGGTCCCTTCACCCATCTAGTGTAAGTGAAGGTGCCACTGGGCGCTGAAGAAATGGTATCGAAATTAAATGAATTGAAAAAGGGTTTATTCAAGGTAACACAGAAACTGCAACTTAATGAACGTTACAAGTTAACCATTACTTATGTTAAACATTATCGTTACGTAGATGCAAAGGCGAAATTTTTTTTGGGAAAAGAATTGAAAGAGTAGATACTTTATAGTATCGTCTTTCTCTCTCTCAACAATTTTTTTCTACATACGTTATTTTGTTGAATTGAAAGCGAAGACGCAAAATATTCGAAGGATTAGGCATTCGTCGCATAAAAATAAGACAACTCGACAGAGCCATCAGACACTTATTTTCTCGTTCGAATTCTATGTAGCACGGCGTTCAGAATACAGATTTTGACCATCGCTCGACTTCTTAAGTAGGATTCAAGTCATGAATGAGCCTTAGATACATATAAATAGTGATGTAATTTTTTTTATAAATATTAAAACTGGAACGACTTCAACTTTGTACCTACTTTATTTAAAACGTGTTTGTTTTTTAATTGATAATATTAACTATACCTAAGCCAAATTCGATAAAGAATAGAGGTAAACAAACCAATTTAGGGTTATCACAACTCACGTTTTACAAATTTTCTATTGTTTACATGATTATAGCCTTTTACATGCTAACTATTTATTAACAATTCCTATTGCAGCATATTTCACTAGAATCACTCAAATAACATGCATATTACCTTGTTATTTCAAAAAACTATAAAAAATTCGATATAAATTTTACGCGACAGCCCTACAGAAAAAGAAACATGGATAAAATTCAGGTGTGAACAACATTTTGGGGAATTTAGCTTATACCAACAAGTGAAGTTTAGTCTTTTGTCAATACGTGTATACGGCATAAGTATATGGCATTATTTGTGTGACAAAATGGCACAAGACAAAAATATAGAAGTGCTTAGATTGCCCCCATATCTTGTGAATTAAATCCGATAGAAATCATATGGGGGCAAGTAAAACGCCATGTTGCTGCCAAAAATAAAACTTTTTGAATGGTCAAACTCAATAAAGGTCCTGTTAGATAAGGGAATAAGTAAAATTACTCCAGCAGCATGGCAACGTTGTGTTGAACACGTAATAAAAGAAAAGCAGAAAACGCCGAATTTGATGGTGTAATGGATAATGTCATTGATGAATTTATAATTCAAGTCACCGGAGGCACAAATTCATTCTCCTCTTTGGCCAGTGACAGTGATGATTAGTGTGAACATATGAATAAAAATATATACAAAGAACTTTCCTTTATTGCAGTATTTTCAGTAGGCCCCAATCTCCTCATTTTCATAGTAACATCTATAGATACTTATTAATATTATAAAGTTGAAGAGTTTGTATGTTTTTTGCTTAAACGCGCTTAATTCTATTAGGAAAATCATGCGGCATGGCTCGCGTGGATGTTTGTTACATCTGTGTGTCATATTTCAGTGTTGTCATATGTCATATTCAAATCGGTTAAACCTTTCACTATAAAATCATAAACATATAGACATAAATAAGCATTTTACATTAGTAGGAGGAAGGAACGATTATCATTTGTATGAAAATGATTTCTAAAAAAGGTTGATAACATCTTTTAGATGTAAACGATTCGTTGCCTAGCAACGGTTTGTTTATTATTATTATTAATAATACTTTATTGCACCATACAATAGGTAATTGATTATCGCTATTTTTTATCGAATTTGGCTTTGGTATAGGTAAAAACAGAATAAGCAGGTAAAAATAGTCAGATCTAGTCGAATTTTTAAGTATTAATGCTAAAAAAATTAAGGAAATCTCAAAAATGGGTGAGACATTTAATTTTTTTGATAATGGTAGACAGAATTAACGAAATATAAAAAAAATTATAAAAGGAGATTTGCACCGTTACAAAATTATTTGCTAATAAAGTGAGAATTGGCTCCAGATAGATTTATCGATGAAGATTCTTAATACACCCATAAAACCAACATCATCCATTCTCCAGGTGTGGATAATCGACCGCGCCTCACTCATACGCATGGTGGTATCACGAAGCTGCGAGGAGCGACCGAGCGGGGCCTCGGCCGGCGGCGTGACGTCACGGCTCGGCTCGGCGGCGCGCGCGCTGCTGGTGCCTATACGAGCCGCGCATTACGTCCACTCGGACACTCTGTACCAGGACTGGTGAGACGAGTGATTGATAGAATATTCTTTATTGTACACAGAAATTGCAGTAACAGAAGTTTTACAAAATTATAGTACAGTTCGCGCCCTTATTACTAAGAGCAATTCCTGCCAGGCAAACATAGACACGAGAGACAAGAAAGAAATTAGAGATGGGTAGTCGGTGCAATTCAGAAATATTGAAATTAGGAATTCAAAGTTAGAAATTTATATAAACTACACATAAATAATTAAATAAATAGATATAGAAACATACTACATAAATCCTTAATTTCTAAAATGGCTCTTAGACGGTGTCATTTTGTTTTGCTTCTTCAGTTACGGACCCATTCCTATTTATCGCAGAAAATATATCAGTTAAAAAGCTGTAATGTGATTTGAATGTGATTTTCATATCACATAAAAAAGTACCGCTTTTAAGATAGCTGCTAGATGGCGTAACTAAACTCTCTGTGGTGTCGGTAAATCACCGTTTCTTTTTCACATCAGCACACTTTTTTCTTCGAACCTTGGTCATATGCATACCTTATAACTTTATAAGTTAGTGGTTTATTCTTGAAGAGTATAAACATTACTCTTTTTTCTCCGCAGGTGCGAAATCCACCTCCACGCTGTGGATCCGACTACGTACCAAGTCCTGCCAGTGGAGAAGGTGCTGGAGACAATCGACTCCAAGTACGACGAGCTCAAGGACATCTACCAGGAGTACGGGGTCGAGACCTTGATTGCAGCTAGTGCTGTTTCCAAGGGTGAGTTTAGGTTGAACCTTTCAAAGGGCACCTTTAAAAAGATCACCTTGGACTAATACCAAACATGGTATAGCCTCACTTACCAGGAGAAGGTTTGAACTTGCCAGGGATTACTGTAAACTTGAAGTGTACAAAAATCATTGTTTGATTTGAAGAATGCTTTCCAACTTGCCACATGTCGTATCGGAAAAGCCAAAGCCTTATATGGAACAAGCAGCTGATTTATTAATCGTCAAGTAGAAAGTAATAACATTTAAGTCAGAGTGGAGGAAGGCAAGTGGTAAATTAACTTGCCAGCTGATGCTGCTACGCGAGTATTAGAATTAGAAGCACAGTTAGTTGACATTTACACATACATACTGGCACATACATTGCTTTTGGCCTACACTAGGATACCCTATGTCGTGGGTACCAGAAACAACGACATCACAAACATGTAAACATCCAAGACCTACGGTTTTTATTTGTCTCCAGCCGGTGATTGAACCCGAAACCTCTTGCATGCGCTACCGCTGCGCCACAGAGGTCGTCGAACACCTTTTTATGAAGCGTAGGTACTAGTTCTATTGTATAGCTGTGTCGTTACTACTACCTACTAGGTTATGTCCGTGCAGACCCGAATGTTCTTTGCAACTGTTTTCGGATGTAGTCCTAAAATAATTATGCACCAACTAACCAGGATATTATTACTTTTCAGCACCAGAAAGTTTCGATCCAGCACTGGCGGCATTGATAGCTCTTTTGATTGTGCTGTTCACTGGAATAGTCACGTTCATCGTAGTCTGTGCCTGCTTGAAGCATTGGTAAGTACAGCAAAAACTGTTTTTTTATAGAATTATGTGTCATAGCCACATATTACTAAACTTACACTATTCAAACAAAATCCTTCTGTATTTGAGTCACATTTAGCTTCTTGTCCACATCCTCCCATGACAATACGTAGATAAAGTAATCGTCCCATCAAAACCACCAACTAGTCCAACAAAAAACAGAAGACATGTATTCTTTCATTTTATTGTCACGGAAACATTAAGTAAACAAGTAGGTGAACAAGCCAAATATAGGAAAAACCACAAAAACAAAACAATCACGAACATTATATTCTTTTTTTTTAATGCACTAACCCGTGCTAAGGACAATTTTAAAATCTATTTAGAAATCTACTACAATCGAACGTAATACAGAGATTAGGTATTATAAAGAGGTTCGAAATTTCACTGATGCCGGTAACTCGCCCATTAGCTCAGTTGGGAGAGCGCTGGCACGGTTAGGCAGAGGTCGCGGATTCGAATCCCGGCATGGGTGGAATTTTTAGCCTCTAAATAGGTTTTTAAAATTACGAACATGTGAGGCATGTGGAACAGTTAAAATCGTGAAAATATTGTCTTTTTATTACAATTTGTTTACACATGATTTTTTCAGGGTCATAGCTCCACCATCCATGCAATCCAGCAAAGGAGACAGTTTGGCGCGACGCCGAATATTGGAAGAGCTCAGCACTACAGAGAACCCTCTCTGGCTGGAGACTAAGCTGCGGCCTTATGAGGAGCAGGAACTCACCATGAACGTGTTTGGTGATCAGGCCGAGCAAATTGCCGAGCCACCGCTGGTAAGCATGCAATTTACAAATTACAATTTACAAACTCGTAATAAAAAAGAGCGAATGACATTGGGATTGAGTGAAAGGAAAGAGTTGACATAGAATTAAAATCCATTGAAATTTAAATCTGTGCATGAGATTTATTGATTTTATTTGATTTTGTCCTTTCCGCTGTTACGTATCTCTTGAAATATAGTTTTCTATCAATATATTTTTTTCGATTCTCTCCGAATTACATCTGAACTAAGTTTATTACAAGCCAAAGCAAATGTTTCGGAATCTCAGTTCTATAATTTACCATCGCGTGTTATATTTTGCAGACTGACAACACCTACGCAACGATCCAAGGAAGTCGCGCAACCGAGCGTTTCGGCGACTACGCCACCTTAGGTGGTGGGGGAGACTCCCCCACGCCGTTAGAAGCTGCAATGGGATTCCAGGTATGAAATTCGCCTACATCAATTTACTGAGAATCGAAAGAACAACTTACCAATACGTAACACAGAGTAACGTACGTAATACAGAGAATATTGTAAAGAGGTTCGAAATTTCACTGATGCCGTGAGTCGCCCATTGGCTTAATTGGTAGAGCGCTGGTACGGATAGCCAGAGGTTGCGGGTTCGAATCCCGGCATGGGTGAAATTTTTAGCCTCTAAATAGGTTTTTAAACAACTTACCAAATAATTATAAATCTTTATGACATCCCTGGTGTATAAAGAATATTCTATCTATCTATTAAAATGTAACTAATACCCATCGGCAGTCTCGAACTCTTTAAACCTGGGGACCATTTTGCAAACACAAAACGCCGAGCATATTTACAACGAATTTGTTGAGTCAAGTACCAAAAAACTAGCCATAGTTTTTTCTTCGCATGCACTATAATCATGAGTGAACAGAACAAAATATTTCTCTTCATTTAGAACTGAATGTAAAGGCGAAATCAGACAGTTCATTAATCTTTTATTTCTACCACATATTTCACTCGGAAATAGTCATCTTCACTGAATACGGAATTAATGTCGAATGTTGAACGAGAGTTGATTACTGAACAGATTCCATAAGGTCGGATTCCTAAAAATTATACAGTGAAACGCCTAACCACGATGAACATTTTGATTCGAATTTGGCAAATCGTTTTCATCCCCCAACATAAACAACAATAAAGGTGGCAATATAGTTTGTTCAAACGCTTTCTTAATTTAACTGTGTTATAGCAACGTTTCTGTTTCAAGGAATGAATGAGAAAATTAATTTTCACTCGCGTGAAAGTTAATCCGAGTGAATCGTCTGATACTGCTCTAATGGAAGTACTTCATTCTCTACAGGGTAGCACATTTAAACCCCCATCTCCAGACACACCAGAACCGCCTCCGCGACCCTCTGCAGGACTTGGCCAGCTGACATGAGGTAACTATTGGTCACAATCAAGAACGTCTTTATACTCCTTTTTTTGACAATTTAAAAAACCTATTTAGATGCTAAAAATTCCACCCAGGCTTTCCGTGCCACGTATCTGGCACGGATAGCCAGAGGTCGCGGTTTCGAAACCCGGCATGGGTGGAATTTTTAGTCTCTAAATAGGTTTTTAAAAAAGAACGTCTTTGTTCGGAATCAGCTAAAATCAACATAATTATTTAGTCCTGTGTATCGGCTTGTATTGATAATTGTGAACGTGTAACATAATAATACAATACCACTAGCTAAGTGCGAAAGGAATACCTCTTGGAGAAACCTTTAGCGCCCATCCGCGGTGGGCATGTGCAGTGGTTAAGCCCACACAGTGCGTCCTGCAGTAGAAAGTATGTTGGCTGCTTCCAAACGTGGTACTACAAATATTTAGGCTGTCGTTGCCAAGCCATTGTGGTGAAAGGATTCGCCAATCAGCGTAAGGGACTCGCTTCGAACATGGTCTGAAGTTTCGATGATATTGTTACGTAGACAGAAAGCAATTAACTTTTGCTTTCTGTCAATCGTCAATTATACAATTGACGATTGACTAGTGATATTTTATTTTGAGATAAATAAATAAATAAAATATTCATGGACATATTACACCGATCTCGTTAGCCCATATCCATACTAAATACAACTAAATGACTTGTGTCATAGGTGCTAACTCGACGATAGATTTAATACAATAAATACATAGAAAATTCCAAGACCCGAGAAAAACTAGAAAAGTTCGTTTCCTAGTTTGACCTGACCGGAGATCGAACTCGAGACCTTCAGTTTTAAGTCAGCGTGCCAGATCGCTGCACCACCGAGGCCGTCAAAGAGATGCTTGAAGCTCGTGTGTTTCCATTAGCATTTTTATGGACCATGGTATTTACTACTTATATTTTTGAGGGGAAATACGCCATTCTTGGAATAAATTAGCACGGTGGTTTATAGACAAATATGGAATTCACCGATTTGCTGTTTCGGAACCTTAAGATATCGATGTTTTCAATGAGAGATTAAAATGCTATCTCACTGGTCACAAGCTACGCAGCCAAACTCTCACATTGTATGGCAGCTAACTCAATAAGCGATGGCTACGCAACTTTGAAAATTTGGAGCGTATCAACGACCTACTGGAATCTAGGTACCTAACATAGCGCGTCGGCGACGTTGCCAATAATAATGTATATACACGAGTACATTTTAACAGTGGCTTACACAAGCTGCGCCTCATTCAGGGGCCTACCGGAAATCTCTGTTACGTCTATTTCTAAAATTAACTAAAATAAAATGTAATAGACCGTAGGGGTAATGCCATGATTACCCCTACCTTCTCCACGTCACCTGTAAATTGGCTAGAAATTGGCATTTTTTTCTGGTACAATAAATAATTTAATAGTAATAATAATATTTGTGACGAAAGTACCCAAGATGACCTTCAACTACCAGAGGTCACATCTACGTTGTTCGCGACGTCGCTTCTGCAACCTGGTGAGATAGGAGCATAATAAAATAACTTAAAGACCTAAACATTTGTTAACATTTTACCGTCTCTATTATCTGCTAGTCATCATCATCCGTCAACCCAATACGTCCCCACCGACGGGCAAAGGTCTCTTCCCTGGGGAAAGTGCAGGTCATACTCTACCACAGGCGCCAAGCAAATAAGAAAATACGTGAATTTTTTTTCAATCGCGGTGATCAATATGAACCCTTGTATGTCTCCACTGCTGGGGCACGAGTCTCTTCCTGCTTTGCAGGTAGGTAGGGCCATACTCCACCACGTCAAGTCCGGATTGATGGAGGCTTGCAAGACTAGTGGCTGGTCTTACTGTCAGAAGTTTTCAAGCCGCCCTAAGGCCTCTGACTTGGCTTAACGACTGCCATCGATCGACGGCAGCCGGCACCAACTACTTAGCGTGCCTTGCGAAGCACGGAACCACTCGGAAATATGCCACTAGCGTTAGTCATCGACGTCACCCATCCATGCAGTAAACGCGCCCTATGTTGCTTTACCTTAAGATCACTCACGCAGCCGGGGCTACGAGCGTTTCATTAACTGCTAGTATGATTATATGATTATTTAATTGTGTCATTATTTTGTTTACAGACGACTAGAAGGGGAAGCAGATGAAAAAAATATGTATATACGAAGGTACAGCAAAAGTGCATGTTGATAATGTATCAACAACTTAGGGCCTGTTTCACAATTTGCAAATAAAGTTCCGGATAAGCTATCTGCAACCAGGGCTGCCGTTTGTTCTAAATTTAAATAAATATTCCTATATTGCGTGTGTTCGTTTATGGCTTCAAATTTAGAACAAACGGCAGCCCTGGTTGCGGATAGCTTATCCGGAACTTTATTTACAGATTGTGAAACAGGCCCTTAATATGATGAGATTATTCAAAATTCCTACGATTTAAGACTGCCTTTGTTTGACGACATTTCTTAACGTAGATGGAAATATTGATAGAACAATTCGATTTCATGATGAAGTATTTTGATACATTGACAACGTCCAATTATAATAATTTTAAAGATTGTTTAAAATTAAATATTTAAGTAGAACTAAAAAATATATTAAGTTACTTGAAACAACATTTTGATCAAAAACACATGAAGTATTATTTATTGTAGTGCTAGCCTAAACCTGGATGTAATTAATTGCAGTGCTAACTTTTATAAAAGATTTTAAACATTAGTGTAGAAAACCTATGAACTATTTTTGAATCTCAAAATCTTAGCCACTCATTAAAAGTAAAATAACTGTACCAACTATTGCCATACGTTGTAAATTGTACAAACTATTTACTATTAGGTCGTTATTTGTAACATCCCCTTTGATTTTTTTATTACATATAAATTTGGATTTTATTTATATCGATTTTAGGTTAAAAATAAAAGAACTACCTGTATTGTAAGTAAATTTAGTGTTAGGTCTAATATAACAGTCAGATATCTTCATGTAAATAGACAAGGTATTATATTTTTGTACCTACTTAAAGTATTATTAATTAAAACAACGAATTAATAAAACAACACACCAACAACATTTGTTTTTTACTGTTTTACAAATTATGATACCCTCTTTCTTAATATTTCTTTACCAATTACGCACTTACTATTTAACAAATTATGATACCCTCTTTCCTAATATTTCTTTACTAACTACGTACCTTTACAGTTAAATTGTAACAGATTTATACATCCAACACTGCTTTGTGATTTGCTTGCCACAACCTTAGGCTTTCTTTCATAGCACTTCTTCAACAGCTCTCTAATATTTCTAAGGCCGCTTAGGTAATCTGAAAATTTGCTCCGAAGACAATCGTCAAGTTTGACCAGAGATTCCTCAGCCTGAGTCTTGAGTTCTTTCTGCGATATCTGGAACAGTTCTAGAAGCCATTCTATAGTTCCATTGTAGTTGTCCTCTTGCATCTGAAAAAGTGAGTGTTATAATTGAGTGTTGATTAATAATTGAGTGTTATATAGTTAACTAGCTAGTGCTCGCGACTTTGTCTGCGCAAGATTAAAATTTCGAGTAGCTTAAATTAGCGTGGCGTAGAAAAGAACTAAAATAATGAGTAACATTAAAATTATCAAGTAATTATTTTTTGGGTAGTATTCGAAAAATATCACACAATATTTTAATAAACTGTAGCCTTTGTGTTATGCTGATATATAAGCTATATTATTGTAAAGCTTCATTAAAATCCACTCAGTAGTTTTTACATGAATGAGTTACAAACAAACATCCATCCATCCATCCATTCATTCATACTTAAACACTTTTAAGGCTAGTCCATCCACACTTAAACACGACTAAGGGACACACGCCAGGGGGTGGGCAGCAGCGCCCCCTGCAGTACAATTCCACCAAACTGCGATATCCAACCCGCGTGCCCAGCGTGGGGATTATGGACATTACCCCCCAATGATGGCACAACGTAACGCTATGGCGCTCATTAGGGGAGGGCTATGTCCAGCAGTGGACTAATATAGCCTGAAGAAGATTCCAGCAGGAAGCAATCAATATCATAATAAATAAGGACGAGATCTTAAATTTAAGACGATCACTAAACAGATATACTCCAAAATATACTTACATATTTAACCAGGCATTCTCCAGTGTTCTCTTTGGTTTGCTCGTAATTTTCTTTGCACAATTTCTGCAAATATTTATATCCTCTTTTCCAGCCATGAATCTGGAACCATAATTATGGAAATCTAAAAAAAAGTACTGTGAGTCCCCAAGTAGAACTTCTATAAGTAAATACACATGACTAAAACTCCTAGAGGGGTAGACAAACACGAAGGACTACTATTTGGCCCGATCCTAACAAATCACTTTCGATTACACTTTTTTATTTTTAATGCACTAACCCGTGCTAAGGAACGTGCCATTGGCTCAATTGGTAGAGCGCTGGTACGGATAGCCAGAGGTTGCGGGTTCGAATCCCGGCATGGGTGAAATTTTTAGCCTCTAAATAGGTTTTTAAATCACTTTCGCTTCATCAACATTTATTAGTCCTTGCATGCAAGCACGATCGTTCCGGTCCTTTTTATCCTGATAGGAACCCTTTGTACGTCCCTACTGCTGGGTCACGGGTCGTTCCTGCATCGCAAGAATATAAGCCATACTTCACCAAGGGTTCGAAGTCCGGGTTGGTAGGATTGTAAGATAGTGGCGGGCCTTACTGTCAGAAGTTTTCAAGCCGCAAGCCTCCACTTGCAACTTGCACCACTTGCAACTTGTCTTGCATGCCTCCACCAATCCGGACTTGGACCACGTGGTGAAGTATGGCCTATACCTTCCTGAGGGAAGAGACCCGTGCCCCTCGGTGGGGACATAACGGGTTGATCATGATGTCAAATTGTATCAGCGCATGTACCATATGTGGGTTGAGCAAACAGATATATTCGTAAAAAAATATGCATAAAACTGTTATGAACGTAGATTAAAAAAATAAAGTACTAGATCTTTTCTGTAGTTTTATTAATATTTTCTAAGACGTGGAGTAGGTCGGAAAGACGTGGAACAAAGATGCGGAACAAACGCGACGACGCGTTGTGTAGAATTTTCGTCCACGCCCTGTTTTTTATCTGTGTGGGCTGTGTCCCATCGTTTCATTACCATGAGAGTGAATTTGAAAGGACATTGCATCTTATCCACACCCTCGTCCTATGATTTTCCTATTTTGTTTTATTTTAATTTTATTTATAGCATTACACAACAGATAAGTAACATAACGAGTAATAATATCAAGATGAAAGCTTATAATCTAGTTACAATCTAGGCCGCCATTGTACTATGTATATTTGCAATTGTTTTGTATTTATTGTTTTTTCAGTGTACAATAAAGAATATTCTTATCTTATCTTACATATCCTTTAACGTGTGATGACACCATGTTAGAATATAGACGAGCGCCGAAACACATCAAGCCACATACAACCAAATGCGACCATTCAGCGAATCCTATGTGCAGCCTATGTGCTGCATCCACGTCTCAAGTATGTACCTCCTTTATAATTTGTTTTAGATTTTCTTTCCTTAGTGTTACATCTCCTTGTGCGTTGTTAACACACACGGTCTCTGCATCCAAGTATAGATCATCAATATGTTTAATCTGCTCTTGTTTCGTGTTCACGCAGTGGATCCACTGGGAAATCATAAAGGTTAAATTATTATCTTCAAAAGTGGAGTACTTTTCTCATAAGAGCACTATCAAATATTGGTAAGCTTTCTTGCGTACTTAGCAAGGCACGTTAAGCTGTCGGTGCCGGCTGCCGTCGATAGATGACAGTCGTTAAGCCAAAGGGGCCTTAGGGCGGATTGAAAACTTCTGACAGTAAGACCAGCCTCTAGTCTTGCAAGCCTCCACGAATCCGGACTTGCCCCCCAAGGTGGAGAGTGGCCTAACCTTCCTGCGATGCATGAAGGGACCTGTGCCCCAGCAGTGGGGACACAAGGGTTGATATCGATACCGAAACATTTGTTTATTGTCCGCCAAAGAAGTAAGGTGACTGAGTTAGCCTATAGGATTACCAAGCTGAAGTGGCAGGTGGCTTGTCACAAAATATCTTATAGGTAGCAACGTGGAGTATTTTCCCGCTGCTGTTTCTCCACAAGACGTCCCTAGGAACTTTTAGCAAAGAGAATGTAAATTTTTTATTGAAATATTTTTTATATTTGGTTTCATTTCATGAACGCATTGCCGCGGGAACGCAGCATCGGAATATTAAGTATTCTGTGACTCAAATTAAATCATTGTCTATCTGTACAGAGTGGTGGTAGCGGAGCGGTGTAGAACGCCGGCTTCTCAATCGGGAGGTCGTGGGTTCGAACCCCGGCATGTATCAATGACTTTGTTTTCTAAGTTATGTACACTTGTGAAATTATACTAGCAATACTACTCGCTGACGGTGAAGGAAAACATCGTAAGGAAACCCTAGTGTCTGTGTCTTAGGTGTTAGCGTACCTCAGCGCTTGCTACGTACAATGGCCCAACTATGAGGCTAAGTGCGGAAATCTCAGGTCTAACTAACTGTCTATCTGTACGTCAAGTTTCATGAAAATTCGGTGCGCCGTTATTGCGTGATTGAGTAACAGACATCCAAATATCGTCACAAGCTTTCACATTTAAAATATTAGTAGGATTACTTACTTTTTCATTAGATTTGTGTCCGAGACTAAGATTTCGGTGAACAATCGTCTCCAGTCGGTAATTGGCCATCTTTTTTACGACGTTTACTAGAAACTCGTTAATTACAACCTTGGTGGAATTGATTTCCAATTTTGCTACTGCTGTCGCTGTGTTGAAACTACTTTTGTATGTTTCAAGTAGTTTTTCCGTCGGTGCACCTGTGTTTGTCTGGGTAAAAAAATTTACATTCGAGATCAGATCAATTTTTACATTTTTGTGGCGTAGGCGACCTTAAGATAATTTAATAGAGTGCACGTATGTACCTAAGGTTAATGTGCTGTTGATTGTATGCATACTTTGCAGGATGAAATCCCATATCTATCCCAAAAGGGGGGAATTGTACTACTAGTCAATATAAACAACTTTACACTGTTCTCTGTATTACGTACAGGCAGCGACATCTGGCTTAAGCAAATTGCATCACTTACAGCCCCGACTACCTACTCTGCAGTTAGGTTTTACATCGGAATGATATCACTGTACCCACATGATTATACTATTTTTATTTTTAATGCACTAACCCGTGCTAAGGACAAATTTAAAAACCTATTTAGAGGCTAAAAATGCGGGTTCGAATTCCGGCATGGGTGAAATTTTTACATCGGAATGATATCACTGTACCTGTAAAGGACCAATTTAAAAACCTATTTAGAGGCTAAAAATTTCACCCATGCCGGGATTCGAACCCGCATTTTTAGCCTCTAAATAGGTTTTTAAATTTGTCCTTAGCACGGGTTAGTGCATTAAAAATATAAATAGTATAATAATACTCAGTTGTTAAACTAAAAATACAGATTCTACTAAAACTAACTCCAGATATACTAACACTGTTACAGCTATTTGAAAATAACACTCAGAGTCGTAAAACTTTAGAAAAAGACAGATATACTAAAATGAACAGGACAAACCTGTGCTACCTACTACTTTCCTACGTGACGATATTATTGGGTTGGTAGTATTGTCAAATTCGTATATTTTAGCGCCAACGCGAGGCACGAGTACCCGGTTCAAAATTGGTTCTGAAAACTTGGTAACGTAAATAAATAACGATAACATCTTTCCAAAACACAATCACTTTACCTTGAAAGCGGGTATCTAAGACGCATAGTGAAAATGAAATAAAATAAAATTTATTAACAACGACGTTTAGCTATAGGGCCGGTTTTTTATTATTAATTTCGGTAAGAAAACAGTGTTGTCTCTTCGAATTTTCCAGAAAAGAGCGTATTTACTATTGTCAATTCAGAAACCGGTACCAAGATATTAGCAGTAGCCAAGGTCGAGCCTGAATCGTTTGGGTACATTGTAATGTTTTCTGGGTCACAGAAGTGTGATTTACTGACTGTTATAAATTTAATTAGATCAGAAATATAAAAAAAGCAGGAGTGTGGTACCAAATGCTAACTAAGCTACTCGTATAATACAATATTGAAGTCAAGTATCCAATTGCATACACTTTAATCTTGCCTAGCTAGTGTTAGCTTCAGTAAGTAGGTAAGTGTATAATTGAGAATGAAGGTTGTGAGTGTGTGTACTGTGCTCAGCCGTACGACTGATGTCCTGGGATCAGAATTTAGCTATATTTGTTAGTCTACTATAGGCTAACGAATATGGCTAAGACCTAAGCTATAAGTATATGGTTAACCACGTTTTCGGGGTCAGTTAGTGTAATATAAATAATATTAACACATAAAAAAATATTTTGCAAATAAAAAACGGGCTGTTACAATTCCCAATCTATCCAAAAAACGGTTTGAAAACTATAATCGTAGAAAGCATCAGGTGACATTTATATACAGGCACATACATTGCTTCTGGCCCCACACCAAAATTCTCTGTGTCGTGGGAACCAGAAACAGCGACGTCACAAACATGTAAACATCCAATACCTGGGGTTTTTTGTCCCCAGCCGGGGTTTGATCCCAGCACCTCTCGCATGGTAGGCAGATGCGCTACCGCCGCGCCACAGAGGTCGTTAAAACCTACCCTATTTTGGTTTCTGGCCTAGAAAAATAACGTGCTTAAACGCACTAAATATACTTGAAACATTAAAATACATGTTTAAAGCCGTTTCGGAGGAATTCGATAAAAAGCACTGAGACTTGAGATTGTTATGTATTACAATAGTTTTTAATCCGATGTTAACAGGTCATAAGTCTGCACAGCCCTTTACATACCAAAATGTTTAACAACATACCTCACGATTACACTATTTTTATTTTTAATGCACTAACCCGTGCTATAAAAATATAAAAATAGTGTAATCATGTGGGTACAGTGATAACGTTCCGATGTTAAACCTAACTGCAAAGTAGGTAGTCGGGGCTGTAAGTAATGCAATTTGCTTAAGTCAGATGTCGCTGCCTGTACGTAATACAGAGAATAGTGTAAAGAGGTTCGAAATTTCACTGATGGCGTGAGTCGCCCATTGGCTCAAGTGGTAGAGCGCTGGCACGGATAGCCAGAGGTTGCGGGTTCGAATCCCGGCATGGGTGAAATTTTTAGCCTCTAAATAGGTTTTTAAACATACCTCACATAAAAAATCTCGTAGCAGTAGAGTCAGCACAAAAAAACGCAGATCTAAGTGCCTGAACATCATACCACACATTTTATTCCGTTGTAATGTTCTGGGGTGAATTATTTACCATTAAATTAATTTCATTACCAGCGTGTTATTAAATAAAGTGAGATAAAATGCCAGTTATCGGTGCTGTTGCCACTTGCATACTGATTGGTGAGTTGGTATTCTATTCCAATAACAGGTTAAGCTCAAGGGCTTGTATAAGTACAGCTAGCATATTAACCTTTACCGAATGCACTTAAGGTGGAGATACCGAGCAAAGGAGAATTTTGTAAAGTATAATTTGTTTTTTAATAAATCTAATGTTGTAATATAATAATAATAACAATAATAATAATAAGATGATTTTTACAGCGTCCAGTGGCATCTTCACTCACACTAGATGGGTGAAGGGACCACTCCGACGCTGTAGTGCCTGGGACATGGTTTTTTATAGATGGTGTAGGCTTGCCCAGCACCTATACCATCCTGACAGCTTAGTCGGCCTAGCCCACAGGAAAGACTAGTCAATACGTGCGGAGCCAACCAAGCCGCGGGTTTCCTCACGATGTTTTCCTTCACCGTTAGCGTGTGGTATTGCGACTACAAATTCGCAAATGTACGTAACTTTGAAATTAAACAAAGTCACTGGTACATGCCCGCACTCGGGATCGAACCTGGGGCTCTCGCTTGCCAGTCTATGGTTCTACCCACTGAGCTACCACCACTCCATAATGTTGTACCCAGAAAGTAAAACTTGAATTTTATTTAATTTGAATTGCAACTGAGTTTCATTCAACTTTTTAACATAATACTGTGCAGCGAAACCCTGAGCCTGTGCATTGTTTTTGTTTTACGTAGAATATAAACGTCCCACTGCAGGGCATAGGCCTTCTCTCGGAAACAGAGAGTATGACTTGAATTACACTCAGGTTTCCTCACAATGTTTTCCTTTGGGTTAGAAAGTTGTGTTGCTACTCTTCTTTACTAAATGTACACAACTTAGAAATTTAATTCTCAATCGAAAACATAACATGTTTTTAATTATATTTTAAAATTCTGTTTATCTAATTATTTTCAGCAGTATTTTATATGACATGCGGATTACGTAACCAGAAGCAAATTATCGGTTACAAATATGACTAAGAAAAAAAACTAGGGCAGTCCTTCAAAACAAGTTGGTAATTAGTATTCAACCATCCAACGGTGTTATTTAAAAAACGATCACGATTCCCTTAAAACATTCCATAAACGTCGTACACATGGACTGAGGCGAAAATACTTCTCCACCTCTGAAGGCACTTTACATAACCTGATATGGAAGATTTAATTTCCAGAGCTAGATTTTTTTTCTCTGAAATAAACAGTTTTTTTTTATTTACCACTCGTATTTTATCGAATCATATTTTTAGAACACTGTTAGCCTTTCTAACCGTACAATGGATAACATAGCAGATAACCTAAAGCTCTATCGCAAACCCTCTGTAATTGGTTCATTTTCTGATTACCATCCGTATCGGTAATTACATTAATTGTAGTCGGATACTTTGGTAGCCCTAGTACGTACTTCTCTTTTGTATGAACAGGGGTCTAATAATATTTATATGCATCATATATCAAGCAATAACAATTAAAGGATTAGAATCGTGGATAATATACGATCTCGTCTGATTAGTCCTGCTCTGAATGTTTAAAAAGAAAGAAAACATTTCATTTAGTTTTTAGAAATTCTACATAATCTGACACTTAAAACGTCATAATATTAGATACTGATACTTTTTAGGGTTCCGTACCTCAAAAGGAAAAAACGGAACCCTTATAGGATCACTTTGTTGTCCGTCTGTCCGTCCGTCCGTCTGTCAAGACCCTTTTTCTCAGGAACGCGTGGAGGTATGAAGCTGAAATTTATATCAATTACTCAAGTCTACTGTCCCTTGAAGCTGTGAAAAAATCAAACTTCTAAGCCAACGCAATCAAAAGATACAGCCGTTTATGCCGCAAATTTTCGACACTTGCAAGGGAATCAAAACCTACAGGGTGCTTCCCGTGAACTCAGAATCTTGAAATTTGGTACGAAGCAACGTCTTATAGCATAGATAAAGGAAAAATTACGAAAACCATAAATTTTTAGTTACATCACATAATATATTTTTTTTAATAATTTTAAACTTACTACCCATTTCCTCATAAACGCGTAGAGGTATTAAATTGAAATTCATACCAAATACTCAGGTCTATAATACAGGTTTGTACGGAACCCTCGGTGCGCGAGTCTGACTCGCACTTGGCCGGTTTTTTTTAAATATATTTATTTTCCTACATACCCACGGTTCCTTGTGTACTAACAATCTTTAAACAGCTGACAACAGCTGTCAAATGTTTTTCTCGTATGCCGTTCCACTAACTGAGAGTTGTTAACAGTATATTAATACATTGTAAGTGTACGAATGACCGGGGGATAGTGCATTAAAATGTTGAATGTCTTTTTTGTCTTTGTCTTTTTTAGATTTTTCAAACAAATTTTATTAGACCGCGTCAACAGATAAATTTATTTTTTTTTGTATTTTAATAATCGTTATATTTTATTAATTTTTGTTTATTAAAAAGTCCTGTATGCGTTATTTCGATAACATGGTGAATATTTACTACTAGGCGACGCCCCTATAATTACCTTTAAATACAAATAAAAATCATAACGCTTGTTACAATTTTTTTATTACAAAATAAATTACAAATATTTAATGTGCTATAACTATTCAATAATATTAACAACAATAAATGATTGTTAAAGAAAAACAGAATTGTACTATGACGAGAATTACTAAGATAATTATTTATTTATAATTAAATTAATAACGGCACACTAAAATTAATGATTTTAGCTTCGTTAGTACTATCACAGTGTAGCGATGAACATTATTATTTTTTTAATATTAAAAAGCGAATTCAAGGTAACCGTTCGAGTACTATCGTTCGATACTCTTAAAAATATTTCCAACTTCATAAAACAATAAATACAATTTCTCAAATAATTTCGACGCATACATCCAATCATTCAAAAAGAATCACGAATAAAAACAGTCTGTCATGGGTAATGACTTGCCAATTAACCAACCAAATATATAAATACTTAGGTACCTTAACCATCTACTTTTTAAGATATTTCTGTACACAAATTATTCCTTTTCCCTATTCAAAGAAAACGATAGACTTCACAACTAAAAATTGACAATAAAAACATTTTACTAGCATTCGATCAAATGGATACGAGTACTTAACTTATATAGTTCTTTTGAAACATAAAATGAGTTACTAGCGTGTGCTTCACGCCGTCAAAGTCAAAACAGCCGTTTTGGTTCGAAATTCAGTCCAAAATCGACGAAGTTCTGCCACCTCCACTCTACATAAGCCCTTTTTAATTTAACAATAATCAATGATACCTACCTGAGTTTTCTTAATGTATTATAATCTATTTATCCTCGCAAAAAGGGGGTTTTTAGTCATAGGTATATTCATGTAGATTACAGATATTTTATTAAATCGACTGCACCAGACCAAATACTAAACCCGCCAAAGATGGAAGATCATTTTCATTTTCGGATTCCAAGATCATCACGATACACATTTGTTCGGGATCCCAAACCAAGGCAAAAGAACACGCGCTTTGTAATACAACCTTTATAAAATTCCTGATTACATACTCGTTTATTTTTTTTTCTCTGTACTGTGTTTGGAATAACCTAACCTGTCCAAGTCAAGTGTTCTGAAGTGCGTTGTCCTCATACTTTTTTCGCAAGAAACAATATCCAAAATTAGCAAAAACTATCAGCTGTTCCACAAATTTTGGCGTCATGACTCGTAAATTTGGTATGGAACAGCTTCCCTACTAAATAAAATGGAAAATTACACTATTTTTATTTTTAATGCACTAACCCGTGCTAAGGGAACAAATTTAAAAACCTATTTAGAGGCTAAAAATTTCAGCCATGCCGGGATTCGAACCCGCAACCTCTGGCTATCCGTACCAGCGCTCTACCAATTGAGCCAATGTACGTAATACAGAGAATATTGTAAAGAGGTTCGAAATTTCACTGATGCCGTGAGTCGCCCATTGGCTCAATTGGTAGAGCGCTGGTACGGATAGCCAGAGGTTGCGGGTTCGAATCCCGGCATGGCTGAAATTTTTAGCCTCTAAATAGGTTTTTAAAAATGGAAAATGTACATACCAATGAACTATTTTACCCCCTACTTGAAAAAGATAAGACTATGTTAATACACCCTGCATATGAGAACTAAACACACCTTGTCCTTTTACAGAGTAACTTGACATGTTTAAAAAAAAGTGTGCATTACATACAAAGCTACTTTTAGTGGCTTCACATCTGACTTTTCTACTGGTGATTTTGAGTGCTGCGACCTTATGATCGGTTAATTTACAGAAAGTAAAATCCCTGTAGTATCTGAGACACGACACGGCAGAAAGACCGGGATAGCCCGTGAGTCTCTCGACTAAGATGATATAATTATGTAGGACCTGAAGGTATGTACTAACATGATTAGAAACAAAACTATCGTAAGCAATACCGGAAACGTCTGACCACATTTTGCTTAAATTTTAGTAAGTGATACCGGAACGAAGTTAAAGAAAGTATTTATTAATAACTCGTAATGCTCACACATAGTTATGTATTAAATATCTGAAATTAAGGTAATTACGTTTTATATAATAAATAATTGCAATTAGATCTTTTCAGAATTATATTCTTTTTGTTGCACTGACCCGTGCTGAGGACAACCCTCTAAATAGATTTTTTTTTTGTACGTAATACAGAGAATATTGTAAAGAGGTTCGAAATTTCACTGATGCCGTGAGTCGCCCATTGGCTCAATTGGTAGAGCGCTGGTACGGATAGCCAGAGGTTGCGGGTTCGAATCCCGGCATGGGTGAAATTTTTAGCCTCTAAATAGGTTTTTAAATAGATTTTTAAAACTAAGTTCAGGATTATTAGAAGCTTCAAGATGCTGTTGCTACTACAAACAACGATATAGCTTGAATCAAAACCTCTTGTTGATGCAAATCAAGACGCCAGAAAAATGATTTTTCGTACAATTTGAATAACAACCAAACGAATTTTGTCCAGTACCACCATCACGAGTAGAGTTCGACCTATTACCATCTACAAAACCACAAGATGACTACGACCATTCTATCCTCTGTCAGAGCAGACTCGAAAACTATACACAGCTTCTTGCGCCCTGGTCCGTGCTTGTTTCTTCAAGCTGTTCAACCTGCGCCGCGCATGAGTCACCAGGTCCTTAAACGAGCGTCGGGAGTGCTGAATGTCGTCTTGTACGCGATGAAGTTCGCTCAGCGCTTGACGTCGCCAGCGGGTTACTTTTGGGATCGTCTGGGGAAAGATGAGAACTGTGTTATACCGTAGAAGAGACCATGATAGGACCGTTCAGAATTACAGATCACCTTGTACCATCAAGCACACAGACCTCGTCACATGCGATTGACAATTGACTTAATGTTAGTTTGGGACTGGGGTGCATGAAAGGAGCCTCCTTGGATGACGTACTCAATGAGCCCGTACGTCTGGCGCACAATCAGCGACTCGGTAACGCTATTTGGCAAATCCTTTTACCACGATGGCTTGTCAATCGACATGCTTAGAAGTTTGGCACTTAGATACTCAGTAACATCGTTTACATGCAATAAAGAATATTCTATCTATCTATCTATCGTGAGTTTTCAAATATGCAACTCGTGTACTTCAAAAATTATATTGAAGATCTGAACATCAATCATATAACTGTTTTATTCTTTCATCACCGTTCTACACCCAACTGCTCTGAGATAGAGGGAAAATACTACTGGCTCTCCTCTATTTCTAAAAGTAGAGTCGAAGTTATACGAAACACGTCTGAGTTCAGCCGTATAGTATCAATTTGCATTCGGTGTCATCTTAGATTACGCGATGTTATGTGTTTTGGTGTCCATGTGGGTACGAATATATTGCTCGAAAGAAAATATTTGTAGTAAAGAGCTCCTCAGTTAAACTAATAATTACTTGAAACCCAGGAACAACCCGGAATGTAGCCAAAATAATTAAAGAAACCTCTTAGAATGACGAGTATCTATACTTAGCGAATGAAAAATGTACTACTTTTATCTGCTGATTTTATTGTACCTATTTGAATGTTTGCAGGTTTTCTTGGCTTCAATTTATTGCACAAAATACAAAAATTAGCACTCAGAAATCAGGATTTCTATAGATTATGAGCGAAAAAGGACTAATTTAAAAGAAAATCAGTTCTTAAAAAATTTGCTACTTACTTCGCAAGCGATGCCGCAAGTTCTGACTGTCCTGTCACTTTTCTTGATGAACTCCTCACTCTGGAAGCAACCACATAATATCGATTGTTAATTTACTAGAACCATGATACTCGTATTTCAGTAGCTATAGCTGTTAGCAGCGATAAATCCTGGGTTTAGTTTGTTTTCTTCTAACCCAAAGCCACCAACGGGCCAACTGATACTTTTTTGCGATTTAATAATTTTCCCCGTGCTAACTAAAAGGCGTTTTCATTGACAAGCAAGAAAAATTATTTTCGTTATGTAGATTTAGTTAGGGATTGTGATCTATGGGGTATCTACTCAATTTTAATCATTGTAAAATCAGCTAAATCTTACACACTATCTCTATCTCTTGGTGGTGGTGTGTTCGTGTCTTGCTTCTGCTTGAAAAAGTGGGAGGAAGGGCGGTGCATTAGCTAACCGCATGGTGCTTGTGGGATTTTTGGCGGAATTTAGCAAAGTAATTTTAACTTTTTAATGCTATTATGGATTTCCGCAAAGTAACGCCTGATTCTATACAACACTATCTCTATACCATCCACGACGAATCATATTTCTAATGATACTATCCATTAACACCATACGAATTATACCCTGAGTTCAATAAATACTCCATTACCTTGTTGAGGTGCATACGGAAGACGATCATGTGCCCGAGGAAGAACTTGTGGTGATTCTCGGCGCTGAATGTGGCGGCTTTGCTTACGTCGTATCGTATTTTGCCGATGCGTTGTTCAAGATCATCTCTGCAATGTTGGGGCTGAAATCGAAAAAACAAGGAACAATTATAGTGACTGTGGATTGCAAGGTGCGTAAAGAGGTCACAGACTGTCGGAAAGCTGGCAGGGGATCAAAAGGCTTGTTGTGACATGGAAAATTCCTTTAGAATAGAATGTCGTGTTAGTAAATGTACTTTTCATCATCATAATCAGCCGGTGTCAGTCCACTGATGAACATGGGCCTCTCCTAAGAAACGCCACCGACCTACGGTTCTTCTCTTTCAGTTACTGGCCACCGCTTCTTCTTCTTCTTCTTCAGGCTATATTAGTCCACTGCTGGATATAGCCCTCCCCTAATGAGCGCCATAGCGCAAGGTTGTGCCATCATTGGGGGGTAATGCCCACCGCTTAGACATCCATAAACCTTCCATGTGACTTACCACTAGGGAACAATTGAATAGGATCCACCAACCCGTATTAGTCCTCTGCTGGATTTACGCTTTTATAGAGGCATGCCACTTTTTTGTGCTTTTGCCGTGAAGAAGCCCTCATCGACGGGTGAAGACTAAAATTAATATTGTTTATTGCATCAAACAACTAGTTCTCCCACAACTCCCAAAAACACCATCTGTTTAATGTGTGTACTCGTGTAATACCAGACAGTACCTACATATCAATGACGTCACCGCTAAATAAACCTTGCCGTTGCCAGACGATTGAAATTATGGGAATCAAGCCAGGACCTGCAATAATACCTGTCTTATCCATTTCTATTAGACAAAATCCGACATTTGAAACGTTGCATTTGGCACAATAATATTTTGGGAATAGGAGATCAGCGTTGTATTTGATCTATTGATCTTTAGTTTTACCAGATCCCAATTTATGCCAATTCGTGAAGGTTTGCTGTGATAGCATTCGGTTTTCAGAAGTAATGGTGGCCTTCTTGCATTCTGCATTAGGTACATTGTACTTAGTGAGCCCGTAGATCTTGCGCACCTTGGGCAATCATCAGCGAGTCTTTTAAGCTGATTTCCAAATTCTAATACCACAATGACTTGCCGTCGACTAAGAAGAAGATTGCTAAGGAGAAGATTGTACTCAAAATGTACTTTTCAATGTCATTAGACCATTGTCATGTGGATTTATTCTTCGTTATACAGCCATAACAAGATTCCTATGAAACGAAACATCCAAAAAGGGAGTCATGTGGATTTATTCTTCGTTATACAGAGAGTAACAAGATTCCTATGAAACGAAACATCCGAAAAGGGAGTCATCTACATCCATACGAACTATTTTTACTTTCGGGTAAACATAAAAGTTGCTAAAAAATTTCGGTCGGACTAGCGCACCGAGGGTTCCGTACAAATTTATAAATAGTTCCGGAATCAAGTCTCAAAGACAAAATTGTTTATGAGTTAACTATAAATCTATAGTTTTTTTCACTATTTTAAAGTATAATACGATATCACTTGCCAAATTTCATAGTAGTAGTTCAACGGAAAGTACCCAATAATTTTTGTTTCCCTTGAGCGTCGAAATACGTTGATTTTTTTTGCGACATAAATGGGCCTCTGCCGATCAGATAACATCGTCCGACCATCGGACAACGTACTGGCCGCCGTCCAATTCTCGGTCACCACTCCACTATCGGCGGTTTATCTTAATCTTCCCGCCTCGCCATTGAAGTATAACAATTGAAAATAGTTCTTGCGATAAATAACAAAAATGTATAACGCATTGAAATGTGAAAATTACTTTGCTAAATTCTGCCAAAAATCCCACAAGAACTTTACCACTTTTTCAAGCAGAAGCAAGACACGAACCACACCACCACCGACACCAATACTTGCTTGTTTTGCCTCTAACACGAGGCATGCTCAGGCTCACAAGTTGCTAGCCTGAGATTTTTGCTGGAATTTATCAAAGTAATTTTCACATTTTCATGCTATTATGGATTTCCGCAAAGTAATGCCTGATTCCATACAATAGCCAAAAATGTGTATGACCTTAAAAACGCTGTGTTTATTTTAAAACTGTATGATGAGACGTCGATGCAAAAACAAAAAAGAAGTGATAAAAGACAATTTTTGAATACATAAAAGTTGTCAAAAGCGAGTAGCAAGTGAAAATCCAAAAAATCTAGCATGGATGACGTAATTTTAAATTTTGATTTAAATATCATAGGACAGTCAGACGACACAGTTAGGGTGCTGGGGAGTCGCTGGATGCCATGAGGTAGGCCTATGCGAATGAGCATCAAAAAAGCCGTTTTCTTTCAATGTTATTGACGATAGCCCATTATAACAAAAATTGTGTAAAGAGGTTTGCACCGTTAGACACACAGTATGAACTAATGATTTCTAAACTAACTTGTATTTCTAAGGCTGCACCGTTTTCTTCTTCAGCGGTTGCGGCCAAACACTCATTGAAATTCATTGCCACGAACGCTCTAACCCTATCTTTATGCATTAAAGCCTTGTGCCAGCTCGCAGCGCAGTATTGACCGCGACTATAATAATCCGCTAGCTCATAAACCTGGCAGAGTTCACGTGCAGGTGCCTAAGTGACTGTTAAACAAAGGTGTGTTTTCGTTGCCGCAAATAGTTTATAGGTATGGGGACGGTACGGACAGTAAATCTCAGGGTTTTGTAACGGTTGCTGAAAAGTTGTACGACTGTTGTCTGTTGCCGTTTCATTAGTCGCCAAATGGTGATTTGGATTGATGGCCGCAAACACCTTCACGTTTGTTACCTTGAAGTGCTGTTAGCCAAGTCATAACATTATTTAATGAGGGTTATTTGTAAGCTACCCAATTCCTGAAACTGTAACAGTCACAGGTAAACAAAACCTGTGATTGTTACAAAATTATTGTTCTCGCAGTTATTTCTTCATATCTTTGATAGGGTTTGCAAAATTTATGTTATTTGCGTTTTGTGGACGGCAGTAGGCTGCATTTGACTTGGGATCATGTAATAAGGGTATTGAACCATTTCTTTTAAATTTTTTTGTTTAATTGTTTCGTTATGCCAAAGCTACTGTCTTCTTTATGTAGAATTAATTAAAACAGCCTGTTATATAAATGTAGTAGTTTTGTTTGATTTTCGTGATATTTTATATTTTATACGTTTTGAGGATAAAGTGACGAAATTATTCTCAGATTATTTTTTTACATCGGTATAATAATAATTTGTAGCAAATGGTTTGATAATTTGACGACATTATTCTTACTAACTTTTTACATCGGTATCCATTGCTACAAATTATAACAAATGATTATGTGCTCAATATAATCGCCAGAGTTACAAGACATGTCTTTAAACAAACACTTGCGGAATGACTAGCTACAAAATAAAACTTAACCTTATAGAAATCTTTAAAAGTACGATATATTACAGTGAAATATTATAGTGTGGGTATTTGTATGTGTATGCTTATGTGAATGTGGGATCCAAAGATGGCATAAGCGGTAATAGAAGAGAAAAAACGGTCAAGCGCATGTCGGGTCACGGATTAGATTAGATTAGAACTCTTTATTGTACACACCAGAAAACAAAATACATAAAAAGGCTTACACATCTAAGTTATTGCAGTATACAATTGGCAGAGTAGGGTTGCCTGAAAAGGCGAGTTTTTACCGACATAACTAACAACTTCACCGAAATAAGTTTCCATGGATTTTGTGCGAAAATGATCTTTTACAAGTTGGTCACCTATTATTCGTTTACTAGTAAAGATTACTTAGCCTTGACAGTTTTCGTTTCCGTTTAGCCGGGAGAAGGAGAGGACGCCCTTCTCTAACAAAACATTACCCGATTAAGCTCCATATTCTTCACAAAAGGACCTATAAATAAAAATATCAAAATAAATAAAAAGTTGCTTTTATTAGACTAGCAATATTTTTGACCACACACCACGATTTAGGGGAGAAAAACCAATTGCGTTCCTAAATTAAGGATAAAAACACCAAAAATTTTTTTTGTATTTTTACTGACCCTTTGGTAGGCGTGATTAATATGCCAAATAATATCTATGCCGAATTTCAGCTTTCCGAATTTCAGTAAATTAAAAAAAAAAATTATATGAGTAAATTTACAAGAGCGTTCTAAATGCATGAAGTGTAGTCTTCCAGCAAACCTTTATATCTGAATAGAATAGAATAGAATATTTATTATGTTTCTTTAGCCACCAGCTTTGCTAAACATTAAAGAAATAAAAAACTGTAAATGTTCCTTGTTGACTATAGAACCCGAAAAAGAAGTGGATTAAATTTGTACTGTATATCCACGGAAATAGGTTTATATCCAATCTGTCTAATAGTAGACTCAATTTATATTATTGTAACTGTTGATACTCTAGAAGCTTAGAGCTGATGTGCATGCTGGCTAGATTGATAGATGTATGTACGAAGACCCAAATGCCAGCGCTCCATCAACCCATTACAAACATCCGCATTAAGGGTTGCCAGACGTACAAATTTATCTGGACTTGTTTGAATTTTATTACGTTTGTTGAACGTGGTTGTTAGTTGTATTTCAAATACAGTCGTGTTTCAGCAGTTCATCAGAATTTATTGTATGAGACTACTCCTACAATAAATTCAATATTGACAGTTGTATATCATTCCGTGTCCTAAAAAGGTGATGATTCAAAACATCCGCTTGAACAGAACTTTCGCTAGTATTCCAACAATCCATTCTTCACTTTTCCTTTCCAACATAATAATGTCGTCGGCCTATTTCATCCAGTATTATATGGTGGATTTTTCATATTTAATAATTATGTATCATAATTGTATGTTTATATAAGTAATGATAGTTGTATACGAGGTATTTCCATATCTCGGCGCTTGACATTCCCAATCCATGATGGGTAAGCGTGTAAATTAAGCTCGTACTCTCTTTCTCTCTGAGAGAAGGCCTATGCCCTGCAGTCGTGTATTGACTAAATAAAAAAAAATAAGTATACTGCCAGTTACTAAAAGCCTAGCTTAGCCCCAAAAATTTTTGTCAAACCGCGATAAATTTGAATTTCTCTTTCCACTATAATAAGCTACAGCTGTGAAAGTACTAGTTTGGTTCTTCTTTTAGGTCATAATCCGGCTTTATGCAGCATCGAGTAATGTTTTTGTATTTTTGGGCTTGGCAACCCTATCCACATTCGTCACGGCCGTAAACATTGACAGAGGAAGCACCAAGATCGGGCAGCGGGCGTGTGACGTCACATAAAGATAGCTTGTCGTAAATCGGCACATAGGCGCGCGTACGCGGGTGATCTCATGTGCATGTGGGGCCAGGAAAATGGCGATTTGTCATGTTGTTATTCAATGTGTTACTAAAGTTACAAAAAACCTGAAAACTGTATCTGCAGTAGCGGTAAACTACATAAAAAAAAACTTACTTTATATTTTACTGTACCCATAAAAATTACACAGAAAGCACAAAGTTATAAAATAAAAAAAGTGTACAGGGCGAGCTTATTTCATTAGGAATCTCTTCCAGCCAACCCAAAATTGTTTATTTAATGTATTCTTGCAGCTGGCAACTCCAGTGTGTGGTCGTATATACAATAGTTATCGTTCAATTACGCAGTTACCACGTATATAGACAATGTCTTAGGTACACGGATACTGGCTGTACATTATTGACTATGTTTTATCTGGCTACAAAGATCTGGATGTTCATAAAAGCTTCCCTAAAATTCAAATATCGGATTCACTTTCACGAGGTAGCGTCCCATTTCAATCAAAAAGTAAAAGAAGATGAAACATTTTTCGACTGAGTCATACATAGTAAAAGTGATAAGAAACAAAAATATGAACAAAAACAGCAATAGTTTACGGGTACTGCAAGGATCTATGTCGCGGCAACATGGATTTGATAATAATTAACGTTGCAATTTCGCTAAGTTTAAGCAATTCCACTCGTCAACTGTCAACCTTACTGTCAGAAGTTATCAAGCCTTCCATAAGGCCACTGCCAGGGCTTAACGACTGCCATTACATGACAGACGGCACCAACGGCTAGGCTAGGCTGTGGAATGCACTGCCGCAGAGTATTCGTACTAGCCCGTCATTCAGTACTTTCAGGAAACGGTTGAAAGAGCATTATCTGTCTATATCTTAGCTCCTTGATAGGTATGTATGTAAGCAGGTTCTTATTCTGTATTGTTTACGTATTATTATGTATTGTTTATGTATGTATGTATGTAGGTAGATTTCTTTGATGGTTTATGTAGTTTATTCTTTACATTATTAGCTTTTATGTATTTGGGTAGATATCTATTTTGGCATGATTTTGTTATCTGTGTAAGTGTATTAGTATGTAGTGTATGTTGTGCACGTGCATAGACCCGTTTCACATCCCCACTCCAACACACCAAGGTTTGCTGGAAGAAATGTCTTACAGAGATAAGCTCGCCTTTGTACATGTATTTTCTTTAATTGTATTTCTTTTTTTGTGTTTTTCGTGTACAATAAAGTATAAACTAAACTAAACGGCTAATTGTGCCTTACGTTATTGGGCTTGATCGCATATAAGCAAGCGAAAGAGTCGCCATTTTCGTGGCCCCAACCATCTGTGCTGTCACTGTCAAGGTTCATTTCGCGCGGCATTGGGATGATATTGTGCGACATTGGCGTCGAAAAATGTATCTGTCAATGTTCGACGTTTCACATACCTTCACGCTTGGTCACAGATGGGGCGGACAGAGTTCAAGGTACGGCTTTGACGTTCATTAAGTAAACATTCTGTTTTCATAATGAAATAACTTTATGTTATAAAGGTTTCCCGTAAGCCTCTTCACCGCGGCCAAGGCATATGCCCAACAGTGGACATGTTTTAAGCTGCATAGATAGGAAAAAAAATTCTCAAGTACATAAGCCGCGACCAAGGCATATGCCCAATAGTGGGCATGTTTTAAGCTGCATAGACAGGAAAAAAGGTTTCTCAAGTGCCTAAGTGTATTTGAATTACCTTAACGGCGTTGAATTTGAATTTTATAAAGGTTTCTCATTTAGCATCTTCACCGCGGCCAAGGCCAATACCCAACAGTGGGCATGTTTTAAGCTGCCTAGACAGGAAAAATGTTTCTCAAGTGCATAAGTGTATTTGATTTACCTAAACGACGTCTTGCTTTTAAAACATAAAAAACAAACTTTTTATAAACATTCACCGCGGCCAAGGCAAATGCCCAACAGTGGGCATGTTTTAAGCTGCATAGACAGGAAAAAATTTTTCTCAAGTGCATAAGTGAATTTGAATTACCTAAACGACGTCTTGTTTTTAAAACATAAAAAACAAACATTTTATAAACATACGTGCACTCACGCATTTAATCCTTTCGCTCTCAGATCTCATTTATTAGTCGTTGCATGCTTCTAGCCGGTTTTGGACGCTTTTTGTCTTCCCCTTTGCTACCCTGTGCTATGGTAACCAGACAAGGACATCACGAACGTGGAAATACACTCAGACTAAAGCTAGTTCTACAAATGAAATGAAAAGGTTCTATTCAAAGTAGCGCACAAACTGCGGCTTAATGAACGTTACAATTCAAACTAGGTGTCCATTTCAAAATCTTTATCATTTTGGAGAAAAAATGGACAAAAATATCCAAACTTTAGTCTTTTCAAATATTTAACATAGTTTACATAATTATCATAAAACATAGAACTCATGCATTGTACTGGCTTTAATTCCAGACATCATTGTCATCGAATCCTTTATATTATAGTAGCCCTTTTGGCACAAAGTGTGCTTATCACATATTTTGAACCGCGTTTCATTCAAGTTTGATACATCTTCAGGGATTTTTTTATATAAGCGTATACAATGCCCCTTGAGAGATGTATTAACCTTTGCCAGCCTAAATAGTAGGAACAAAAGTTTATGTTTATTTCTAGTATTTACATTGTGTTGCAAATATACAGCGATCCCTAATGAGAATCAAACCTACGACCTCCGGCAAGGTAATGAAACGTGATACCGCTAGACCAACGATGCAGTCTTTCAATCTGGTACCAATTAAGTCAGGCATGCCATTTATTTAGTTATGACACTGCCACACCTCTTTAAGCCAATTATAATGCATTATGCATCTAGCTAATGCGTAAATACATTAAATTTACTACTATACAACCAATAAAAGGACACTATGACCAGGGTATGACTAAATCTTTCATTGTATTATCATTAGATCTGAGAACGGTTCCATTACACTAATGCAATATTGTCACAGACCTAAAGGTGTGTAGACGCTTTATTGAAAAGAAAAAACCGACTTCAGAACACTAAGGCACTAAAACGCCTAAACGAATGAATGAACTAACGAACGAACCAACGAACGAACCAACGAACGAACGAACGAACGAACGAACGAACAAATGAATGAATGAATGAAAAAAAGCAGAAATTATTTAAACAATTTTTTTCCGGACCCTAAAAATTTTTTACTACAGGGCACAGGCCTTCTTTATGTATGGGTTTTTCTTTATGAGTATGGGCTAGTTTACCACGTGTGCCCACCGCGGATCGGAAATTTGAAGCGCTAAGGTATTTGAACACTTCAGACACTCAAGTTCCCTCGCGTTGTTTTGTAAACTAAGGGCGAGATAAATAGTCGTTGCTTAGCCCAAGTCCGTACTCTAGCTTCCCTAAGCATTACTTCAGGCTAACTTAGCTAAGTATCAAAGTAGACGTTTGCTTAGCTAAGCATGTTCTTAGGCCAATGCTAAGAATTAGTCCGGGTTTCGCGACTTAGAGAGTGCCAAATTACTGTCTATGATAGACAAATCGATTCTTAAGCAAGTGCTTTCGCTAAGACTCGTTCTTAGAAGCGACTATTTATCTCGCCCTAAGGCACTAAAAACGGAGAAATAGTTTAAACGAATAAGACCCCTAAATTCTTAATACGTTTACATGTAGCAATGGTATGTCTGATGGACTGGACACCTGGGAATGAGTTACTGAATGACATCATTTTGTTGAATTTGTAACATCAAAATTCAACTTAATTCTTCAGCTTAAAATTTTAAGTTCTCTATTTTTAACCCTGAAAATCTTCAGTAGAACATTATCAAGTTACTTTGGAACTACTTGTACACAAAAAATATGAAACATATTTTTATTACTGTGTTGTTCTTCTTTTTCAGGCTATATTAGTCCATAATGTCCTTCCCATAATCAGCGGCCTAGCGCCCTGTCTTCAGCTAGCCGCATCCAGCATCTGCCAGTAGTTTCTCGCGGGTCGTCATCCTACCTGGTCGAAGAGCGTCCTACACTACGTTTGCCGAGTCGCGGTCGCCACTCAAGAAAACGTTTACTCCAACGGTTGTCGGTTCTTCGCGAGAAATGGCCAGCCCACTACCACTACAGCTCGCTAATTCTCTGAGCTTTGTCGATGACATTTTTGCGGACATGTAACTCGCGACGTAGTACCACCCCTGGGTCTCTTATTCGAGAATTACCAATGACTTAGTTTTCTTATAACCTTACAAATGGTATAATTATGTAAAAAGGATAACGTCGTGTGGAAATGTGAGCGTCTGAGTTTTTTAGAGAAGATCCGAGAAAATATCGTCTGATGTTTTCTCGGATCTTCTGGCACGGTGGCACGTTGTACTACCCCTGATGTACATTGAAAAGTTGAATTACCCACAGATTAACATAGGAAGGCTATGCAACTCAATGTAAATCAAATTGTCATAGTGAACTATGAATCGTAGTTTTATACAAATTGGCAAATCATTCCAGCGGTAGTTTTGATCTGTTTAGTGACAAAATTTGAATATATTTTGTTACTATTTCATTGAAATTCCCTAACCTTTTTATACAATATGTGCCTTTTGGCTTTTCTTAACGTATTTATTATCAATGTTTTATACTATACGTGGGACACTCAGAAAGTTTTGAGAAAGTAACTCCTATAAAAAAAAAAATATTAAATCTTTTCAAAGAACTCGCCTCTATACAAAGTTTCATGCGTCTGAACCAATTTTCAAAACATTTTTTCCAGTCCTTCGCATTCACCTCTTCCACGGCCTTCTCAAACGCTGCTAGAGCGTCTTCCGGCGGTGAAAACTGTATCCCTTTGAGCTGATTTTTAATTTTAGGCAATAAAAAGAAGTCACACGGAGCCAAGTTAGGACTGTAAGGAGGGTGTCCCAAGACTCTGACCCTGCGGAGCCCGGTGTTCGGTCGCTTGTTGCTCAATTCAATAAAAAACTTCTTGCAAACATTTTGTGGTATACCATTCAGCGTTGATGCTGCTTTGGTCTCGAAGTGGAATTAAAATTAGGTACCCCGTCAAAGTGAAGACACTAGTGATCAAAAATTTTCCTGCGCTCCTCGATCGCTTCACTTTCGTAGACGTTGGTTCATTTTGAAACAGCCAAACTGTCGACTGACGCTTTGTTTCTGGATCATTCATAAATCCCGGATTCGTCACCTGTTAAAATGTCGTAAACGCGCCGTGACGAGCCAGCATCAAATTTTTGTAACACATCACGGCACCAATCCACACGGGCCTGCTTCTGAGCTTCGGTGAGGTTTTGCGGCACCCAGCGGGAAACTATTCTCCTTACGCAAAGGTGCTCGTGCTTGATCATGATCTTGTGAACACTTCCTGAACCAATCTGCAGTGTATGCTGAATCTCTTCGTACGTAATTCGTCTGTTTTCTTGAATTAAATTTTTTAATGCTTGAACACTTTCTTCGGTGACAGCCGTCGTAGGACGACAACTCCTTTGTTCATCCCCCAAAGTAAGACGACCGCGTTTGAACTCGCTATACCAGCGGTAGATGGTTGCTTTTGAAGGTCCCTCATCCATAAAAGCAATTCGAAGTCGATCAAATGACTCATCAAGTTTTAAGCTACATTTGAAATCGTAAAAAATCATAGCAAGAAAATGTTCTCGATGCAGATCCATTTTTTAATGAGACACAAAAATTTGAATTGGCTCTCAAAAAATGCGGAGGGAAATTTGAAAATCGAACACTAGTATTTTTAATTTAAAATAATCGACTTTTTTGGAAAAAAAAATACAAATGGCCAGTGTCTTATACATGGAAACATTTTTTCGCAAAACTTTTTGAGTGGCCTGGTACAAGACACTCTAGTTTAAGTTTTAAAAAGTAATGAATGTAGTGTTTACCTTAAATTAGTTTTTGTCTTACTCGTTACGCATGTTATAATACAAAACGTGTTGGTATTATAACATGCTTATTATAACATACCTAATATAATAAATGAATTACGAAACGCGACCCAACCCGCTACCGCTTGCTTAGGTACTTCAGATAATGGACAGATAAATTGCAACTCTAATAAAGAACTATTAAAAGCACCGAGGATAAAGGTGATGCAGTACTTTATGAAGCGCATCCGTTGATGCGTCTTCACCCAAGCGTTGAGAATCGATCGTTATCAACCCTTTGTATGTCCCCACTGCTGGGGCACGGGTCACTTCCCATAAGCCGCCCATAAGGCCTCTGACATGGCTTAACGACTGCCAACGGGCACCAACGACTTAACGTGCCTTGCGAAGCACGGAAGCGCTCGGAAAAATGTCACTAGCGGTAGTCACGGGACGGTCACCCATCCTGCGCCTGACCGCGCCTGTTGTTGATTAACTCAAGTGACTGATTCCACTTACTCAGTTCGACTAGACCACGAGCGTTCAGAATAAATCAGTAGCAATCATCTTCCGTGCCTCGCAAGGCACGTTAAGTCTTTGGTGCCGGCTGTCATGTAATGGCTGTCGTTAAGCCCTGTTAAGGCCTTATGGGCAGCTTAAAACTTCTGACAGTTAGGCCACTGCCTTACAATCATCCACCAACCTGGAGTTGGCCCCGCGGTGGAAGTGCCTAACCTTCCTGCGATGCAGCAGTGGGGACATGCATGGGTTATATCGAAGGTAAAGACGAAGTTAAACTGCATTTGAACAGTGTTTTTGAGGAATATTGTTTTTGAATCCGTGGCTTATAATTTCTATTAAATACCAAAACGCGTTTGACATGAAACACGGAAGTTTTTGAGTCGGCTTCTTCAGATCAGTCACAAATAACAGCAAAAGCGAGCAAAACAATTAATAAGCGCCTACATAATTAATTTCCATGTTTATACAAATCGTTTCATAAATTATACGGTTTATTGATTGATATAGTTACTCTGCGTACTATATGTATGACCTAAGTGTAACTAGGGATGCAAAATAGTTAATTAAAACAGAAGGTATTTTATGATACAGGCAGATAACTAAGTAACCATTATTGGCCTTATTAATAAGAATACGATGCGTAAAAATCTGTTATCTCGTCGATTTAAAATCCCATTTTTGGAGTGTTTTAAGGCACTTTTAAATAAAGGCGTACTTGTATGTCTTTTATGTTTGAAATCTCCCCACGTTTCTTGAAATAGAACTGTTTCATAAAACTAAAATTTCTTGTTCCCTACGATAATTATTCAGGATTTGTGACCGTCCCGTGACTACCGCTGGTAGCACGTTTTCCAAGCACTTTAAGCCGTTAGTGCCGGCTGTTATGTAATAACATGCAGTCGTCATGCCATGTCAGAGGCTTTATGGGCGGATTGATAACTTTGACAGTAAGGCCAGCCACTGTCTTACAGTCCTCCACCAGCCTGGACTTGGCCCCGTGGTGGAGTACGGCCTAACCTTCCTGCGATGCAGGAGGAGACCCGTGCCGTAGTAGTGGGGGCGTACAAGGGTTGATATCGAATATTTGTTATTAAATACACTATAAGGCCTGGAGCACACATTGAAGGACGTGGGGCGACGGGCGTGCTAAAAACGGGTCCCGTTGTATAGAGTTCGGGCTTATACCACTAATCCCTATTGAAAATTCCCATTCGTGAACTTTTTTGTTGACAAATCCCTATTTGCGTGTCTTGGTATTGGCAACGCCTGGGCTCAGGCCATTTCTTATCTGCTATCACAAGTGACGCTGGGTGTATAAAAATAATACTCCACCAATCTGGAGTTGACGCGCGTGATTGAGTATGGCCTAACCTTCCTGCGATGCAGGAAGCGGCCCGTGCTCCAGCAGTGGGCACATACAAAGAGTTGATATTATAATAATATATACTAATTGTAGACTTTTATTCCGGATCTTCTTACGGGTGTTGTTATATCGGAAGAGTCCGACCAGGTTTCGCTCCGATTCGCAGCGCTTAAGTTTAGTTAAGTTTAGTTCAAAAATATATGCTCACTGTTATTGAGGCATGTATTTGGGACCTCTGAAATTAATGTTTTCTATGTTTTTTTTTTGTACATCTACTTCCTTCTCTAATGTATTAGTCCAGTTCATCCGAAGGTTGTCTGGAAGAGATCACTTTTAGTGATAAGGCCGCCGTCTGTACTCTTAGATTAAGAAATATCTGTGTAATTTCCATTTTTATGTACAATAAAGTGTTCTCTATCTATCTATCTCATATTTACCGTTTTTGCGCAATCCTGTGTTTTTAAAAGTAATCTGCGATAGAGACACATTAGTTCTGAGATCATGAATAATAAATTATAGAAGTTGAAGTTGTAGTAGGCATCAAGCAAAAACCTAATAAATAAGTGATGCCTCATGAAATGTAAATATTAACTGTGTCTTATCTATGAAATCTTTGAACAAACAAAACTTACCTATAAGCTGTACTTTGGTAAGTGATCATACTGAAGCAAAACAATATGTAAGGTTCTATTCGACTCAAGCGAAACAATGGATGCCAATGTAATATAATCACATTATGAAGCGCTCGGTGCCTAGGCGAACCGAGTGATTGGAATCAATCACTTGGTTAAGCAACGACAGGCGCGGTAAGGTACGCGATGGGTGAGCGTCCCGTGACTACGGCTAGTGGCTTTTTTCCGAGCGTTGCCATGCTTCGCAAGGCACGTTAAGCCGTTGGTGCCGGCTGTCATATACTGGCAGTCGTTAAGCCATGTCAGAGGCCTTATGGGCGGCTTTATAACTTATGACAGTAAGGCCCGCTACTGTCTTACAATCCTCCACCAACCCGGACTTGGCCCCCGTGGTGGAGTATGGCCTAACCTTCCTGCGATGCAGGAAGAGATCCGTGCCCCAGCAGTGGGGACATACAAGGGTTAATAACGAACGATAACGATGATTATAGTATTTCATCATTATTAAATAATAACATAAACGGGTTTATTTTTCGCGTTTTTGGCCAGAATTGCCCGAGTATCGGTGTGTTTTCTTGTTTGTGATGTCCTTGCCTGGTTATCAAACCAAAGGTATGAGTTGTAATTCTACGGCTTACATTTTACATTATACATTGACATTCAGCAATCAGGATGTAATTTTTTTGAAATAAATTGATTGGATTGATTGATTGATTGATTGATTTTGTTGCTTTAACCCGTGCTGAGGACAATTTTAAAACCTATTTAGAGATGAAAAAATCCGCCCATGCCGGTCCATTCCGGGCTAATCGTACCAGCGCTCTCCCAACTGAGCTAATACGGTTAGCCAGAGGTCGCGGGTTCGAGTCCCGGCTCAGGCGGAATTTTTACCCTCTAAATTGGTTTTTGATTGATTTGATTCTTTTATTTCTGGTTGTGTAATAAAGTGCTATCTATCTATGTATCTAACTTTCTATCCAACAGATGGCCGTTGGGGCAAAAAAGTTCTGACCTGGCAACTATGGACCGAACGACGCCGCGTGGCCAAGTCTTCCACCTGTTCTGAGTGCTTAGTGCGAGTTTTTTAACTACTCGATCGCGTTGACGTAAACTCATATTTATATGGCATCGAGGAAGCGCCACATAGCAACAAGTATGGAAATTAAAATTGCTGAGTGCGAGTTGTAATGGTTTACGTTGAGAAGTGAACACGGTTACCAGCCAAAACACGAATAAACGCGAGTGCGAGTTGTACTGTGACAGCGTTTTGCCAGTTCGAACGGTTAACTTACTCATACTCGCTACTCAATGCTCGATTAACGCGGTAGTAAAGTTATTCGATTGGATCTGTCAAACTCGCACTAAGCACTCTGACGACTTTGTTAAGGTGGCGGGGAGTCGCTGGATTCGGGTGGCACAGGACCGTGAAGCTTGGAAACCATGATGAAGGCCTATGTCCTGCAGTGGGCGTCAAATGTATGATGATAATGATCATCTAACTATCTATATTATAAATAATTCCAAAACAAAACATGACGGCGACTATTTGAAAAGCCACTTTGTTGACACGGAAATATCACCTTTGTTGATGAAAAATAGTAATTAGAGCTAGGCTTACAATAATATACAATAGACCTTGAACGCTATCGATGCAAGTTAAGGTCGGGTGCACTCAGAAGTAGTCCACAATAGATGCATTGTGTAGCGTCACCATAAGGCGGGAATTCGCCGGAAGAATCCACAAAACAAACATGTAGATTTCCCCCCTGTTGGGTCTTAAGTACGTCGAGGTAAGGACTTGTAATATATTAATTGGAAAAAACATTATTTTTAAACAAAAATACGACTCTGTAATACACTCCTCAAAAGCAGTATAGATGCTTTGTGGTGTGGAAAATTTACTTTTTCCATTATTTTAGAGGAACTTTGTGATGTAAGAATCCCACAACACATTTCCAGCTTAAATTATGCTGAGTCAAAGCCCTTTTGCATTTGCGTTTGCCACATTTTTACAATATTAAATTACACTTAAAAAATATAATTATTTAACATTATTATAATTTGTTTAATTCCTTTAACCCCTATTTTTAACCAGCTTCAGTTCGTCAGGATATTTATTTTAATTTTTTATGTATGTTCGATTGATTTGAAAAGATCTGTTTTTGTTTGATAGGCTAGACTTTACAGGTAGACCCATAGTCACCAATTTAGGATCTAATGATGGGAGCCTAGAGAAATCAAGGGAACTCTTAAAATTTTAAATTCATAGTCGAAGAGATTTGGTTGTTTTTTAACGTGGCTTGTGCATTTGTTTTTGGAAAAAACAAATCACGTCATAGCAATATTCACAAAAAAAAACTGTGAAATATATATTTTTAAATGAAAGGTAAGAACAGTCAATACAAAACCTCATCGAGTTTAAAAGTTATATTTGTTTAAAATATTCCTATATATTGTTTTGGAGTCAGTTTTTAATAGACTACAGATCGCAGGAGATGAAGCAGAAAATTAATATTAGGCCCTATAAAATCTAAAATGAACCAAACTTAATTTCATTTTATTGTTCTTTTTTTAAATTCTACTATTTTACACATATCAAAAGAACGTGACACGTTTTTTTTACTCTAATTTGATCGATTACCGCCCGAGTTACTCAAGCTTTCCAATACAGGATACGGTTTGAAAAGTTACCTAGTTCCGCACGCAACTTTCTCAGACTCGTGGTCACCCTAGGCTGCTGGCGTGGACTCAAGCCGGCGTACGCACATGCCAATTGCAATCTCCATCGCTAATGCTTCAAGATTGACAGGGCTGTTCCGCAAACGCTACAGGGTGGTTCAAAAACGATTAAAATGTACCAATACCCCTGTAAGTAAATGCGTAATTTTTTGTTTGAAAAATTATATATGAACCTTAACCCAAACGTACCTTAAGTCAAATGAGGCCAAGGCCTTTACTGTTTTAAGACAAGTTTTAAAAAATGAGACATGAAAAAAAAAATTTTTAGTTAATTCTTTTTCATTTCTTACCTACTTGAAAAGTAGTGTTGTTTTGATCTGATTATTAGGTGGAAAATGCTGCTTTCCTCCATAGAGAGAGAAAAACTCATTCAAATTACTTCCTACCAAAGGGCCGGAATGAACTTAAAAAATAGAACTATTGTCAGCTGTGAAGAATTTTATGTAAAAAAAAACTAATTAAAAAAATGCTGCGGACATGTGAGTTTCTAAACAGCCAGTGTGAACTTAGCGGAATAAGCCGCAACAATTACGCGGTGAGTTCCATATTTAAAATTTAAAAAGTCGACTTTATTTGTCGGAGTGCTAATCTATTATGTATCTGTGACGAATTAAAAAAAAATGGTAATAATCTTTTATGCTTAGATTTGAATATTAAAAATGAATTTTTATTTTCGTCATATTCGAAATGAAAAGTAGAGTGCTTGACACGGGTAAAAGAATCAATTCCTACTCGGACTATACCTAAATACCTCGGGAATTGATTCTTTCGACCCTCGGTTAACAATCTACTATTAATTATGCATGTATAGCCTCAGAAACAATATCAGACCGAAACGTTACAAAAATAAAAAAATACTATGGCACGAGAGTGTTATGGTCGGCGCCGGCCAACCCAATTGTTCTTTTAATTATTACGCACACTAGAGAACAGTCTGTTATATAGGTATTTAACAGGTTAGAAATAATTTTTCAACGTCATGGTTTTTTCCTTATTTGTGAAGTTGAGGTAGCAATACCACTGGCTAACTGAGTTGAAATACCTCAGCGCTTGCCAATCCGCTATGGGCACGTATGGTACTTAAGCCCATATTCTCTCTCTGAGAGAAGGCCTGTGGCACTTCCTACCTAATTTGAAATTGGATTCACAGTTTACGCTTGTCTAAGCGACCATTAAGATAAGAACTTTGTTATTTTATTTGCTTAATTACTGTTGGTTGTAACATTGTACATCTATAAAGGTTATTCCCAGATAAGATTAGATTTATACTATTTTTGCATACTATACATTTCTTATCAAATCAAATAATTTTAATCAACGTAACACAGAAACTGTTATTGAATTTTTAACGTGACAAGTAAAATTACGTGCCTATTTCATAATCTAGATCATTTCAGAGATTTTTTTGCAATATCCTAACTAAAATTAGTCTCTTCACACCTAGTACTTAGTAATAATTTGCAATAAACTTGCATTAATTCCAGACATCATTGTTGTTTCAATAATAATGTTTTATTAGCTTTTTTATTGGCACTAAATATGCTTAACACAGTGTTTTCATCGCGTTTCTGACAAACTTATTATATCTTGAGGGATCCTATTATAAAAACCTATACAAAGCCCCATAAGGCATCACAAACACGCACGCACACACACACACATTTTCTTATTTACATACAGACACATACATTGCTTCTGGCCCCACACTAGAATACCCTGTGTCATGGGAACCAGAAACAACGACATCACAAACATGTCAAACATTATAAACATCCGGGAATTGGGGTTTTTTTGTCCCCAGCCGGGGTTCGAACCCGGGACCCTTTCGCACGGTAGGCAGATGCGTAGGATGTACTAAGTATTAACCTTAGACATAAGGAATATTATAATTTGCATTGTTTTCCTCAAATAGGGACGAATATTATAGTTATGTCATTTGAGCACTAAAATAAAGGTAAAGCACTAAACCTATCGATAGATTACTGTCGACAGGAACACTAAACCACTAAACGTATCGATAGATTTAGTGTTTCACGAATGCCCTACAGTGTTCAACTAACATTCTTTTAACGATCAGTTTTCACAACATAAAATTAATTCATAATAATCGGCGGCGCGTCAAAAAACATCCTGTACATAACAGTGTTGTAATGTTTTGATGTAATACGCGCGCGTGAATCAGGGATAAAATTAGACCGTCCCTTATTTATTCTGGGAAAAACTGTCGTATGTCAATCGTTTTGCCATTGATCAATTGAATATGTCGCTTCATAATCTCAACCTATTATGTCCCCACTGAGGAGCACGGGTCTCTTCCCTGAGGTAGGTATAGGCAATTCTCCACCACGGGGGCCAACTCCGGATTAGTGGAGGCTTGCAAGACTAGTGGCTGCTCTTACTGTTGGGGACATGTACAAATGTACATGTGGCAATTTTCAAACCCAAATTCTTCCGCGGGTGTCGTAAAAGGCGACTAAGGGGCACAAACCGGGGGGTGGGCAGCAGCGCCCCCTGCAGTACAGTTCCACCAAACTGCGATCTCCAACCCGCGTGCCCAACGTTGGGATTATGGGCACTACCCCCCAATGATGGCACAACCTTGCGCTTTGGCGCTCATTAGGGGAGGGCTATGTCCAGCAGTGGACTAATATAGCTCAAAGCAGAAGAAGAAGTACAAATGTACAGCGGCACCCAGTGGAAATCGAACCCACGACTCCCATCTTGGTACCCAAGCGCCCTAAAGACTCGACCAACGAGGCAATAATAAGCGTGGGAAGCCCCGCCCCGGGCTAAGTAAAGGACCGATCCAAAATTCAAAAAGGTTGACCAACTGTACCTACAAGATCCCACTACATTATACGAATTCCGCTTACACCGCCTTCTTATGGACTTAGCACTCTAGTTAGCCACAACACACCAGGCCTCTCAAATTCGAGAATGCTCGACTTCGTCAGCACTTTCTTAGGGGTCAGCACTCAAAGAATAGCTTTGCCCAAACATAACGTACATATTATTTTAATGGGTCTAATCGTGATTCGATTAGTTCTATTCGATTTCGATATGAACCTCTGTATGAGTATGTCCCCCCCTGCTAAGGCACGAGTCTCTTCCTGCATCGCAGGAAAGTTAGGCCATACTTCACCACGGGGGCCAAGTCCGGGTTGGTGGAGGACTGTAAGACAGTGGCGGGTCTTACTGTCAGAAGTTATCAAGCTGCCCATAAGGATATGGCTTAACGACTGTCATTACACGACAGCTGGCACCAACGACTCAACGTACCGTGCGAAGCACGGAAGCGCTCGTAAAAATGCCGCTAGCGGTAGTCACGGGACGGTCACCCACACTGCACCTGACCGCGCCTGTTGTTACTTAACTCAAGTGATCGATTCCAATCACTCGGTTCGACTAGGCCACGAGCACTAAAAATACAAAGTGATCCCACTCTGTGCATTCCGACTCTGATTGAAATTGATTGTATCGCGGTTGTATCAAAGTGGTCTTAGCCTGAGCTAGTCCACAAATTAATTGCTCTTTATCTGTGCAGGAAACGCCCTACTCAGTCCTGCTCTAGATTCTATCACAAAATTGCAACACTGCAAGCGAAGATGACCGCATCCGCACAACCATTTACATATCTTTAATCGCTAAGCGTTTCCAATACTAATCTATTAGTGCATGTAATATGCACGGTATGTGCACGCCTACTGTAGGTATAGGACTGCAATGTTAAGCCGTAGACAGACATCGCAGGGCTTAAATTACTAGCAGGTGCCGTGAGAACGGAAAAAACAAGGTTCCCAAAACCTTGTTTCACCTAAACAGACAAAATATTTGGAATACAAGTAATAACAATATAAGTATGTATTTCAATATTCAGATTTACACCAACTACCTGTCTCACTTTTCCTTCGGCAAATCTCCATCGTAGGTTGTCTGGAAGAAATTGCTCCAAGCAATAAGGCCGACAATTGTTCTGTTTGTTTTTTCCTGGTGTACAATAAACTATATTCTTATCTTATGTTAATTGTAAAATTATGCAATTGGCGGTCTTATTTGATATTAACCCAAGTATGTTCCCAACGCTGGGGCACGGGTCTCTTCCGGCTAGGCCGTACTCCACCATGGGGGCCAAGTCCGGGTTGGTGGAGAATAGAAAGACAATAACGGGCCTTACTGTCAGAAGTTCATGGATTAACGACTGCCATTACATGGCAACCGACACCAACGGCACGGAAGCGCTCGGAAAGAATACCACTAGCGGTAGTCGTGGGACGGTACCCCATCCTGCACCTGACCACGCCTGTTTTATTAATTCCAATCGCTCGGTTCGGCTAGGCCAAGAGCGTTTCATCGATCTTGTTGCTTACAACAATTTCTTTTAGACAACTGACGATGGCGAGTTGCTGAAGGGAAAGTGAGACGGGTAGATGGGGAATTTTCTGTGAGCGTCAAAAACTGCAAATGTTTTTTGTTACTATAGTGAAATACGAACAGTAAGTACATAACCCTTAGCAATAATTTTGAGCCATAAAAAGACATTGCAGGGCTCAAGTTGCACATAAGAAAGGAAAAGACTAGTACTGAAAAAAAAACTATGTAGCTCAAGTTCTGTGAGCATTAAAAAAAATGTGTTTAGTCTATAAACGTCCCACTGCAGGAACTGTAAATTACTAAACTGCAAATTATGCAAAATGCAATTGCAAATTAGGTATGAAGTACCATATTTTTAGGTAGCTAATAAACGTCACACCCTCAGATCATTATGATCTGAGAAATCATGGAATCTTATACGTATAGGTGGTATCTAATGTATTAGATTTAAGAGGACTTGAGAAAACATGGTCAGATTGGAGTTTTTTTTTCCACTACACTAACGGCCCGAAGGCAGCGGCTTTCACTTTGATGTTACATTCTACGTTGACATTCAGCAAACAGAATGTAAATTCTTTACGTAATAAGAATATTTTCGGGGCTTAATCGCGTAGTAATTTATTGCTTAATTTGGTTTCAAACTGTCGCAAACGTGGGATCCGGTCATCAAGATGTGTTCGAGTGGAAAAAAGTCGCATGGCTTATCGTCCGACATTGTCAGTGTAGTGTGTCGCAACCCTAATAGTGCTTTGTGATAGCTGATTGAGGGTAGTTTGAAACCTAATCAGGCGAAGATGCGAACGGGTGCCAGCTATCAGTCTTCTCGTGACCACGATGACTGTAACGTCGTCGAAACGTCAAGGTAAAATAGCAATAAATTACTACGCGATTAAGCCCCGAAAATATTTTAACTATGTGTACAAGTCGCGAAAGTTTAAAATATGTTAAATTCTTTACGTTGAAATAAATTAAATTGAATTGGTCCTACTGCAGGGGACAGGCCTTCTCTCAGTGAAGGAGTATGGGCTTAATTACCAAGCGTGCCCACCGCGGCTATTTTAAGCGCCGGGGTATTTAAACACGTCAGATACTTAATTTTCCCCACAAGTTTTCCTTCATAGTAAGCGACTGTTTTTGCTTCTATAACCTTACATATGAACATAACTTAGGCATTGGTACCTGGGCCTCTCGAAGCGCTCGTGGCCTAGGCGAACCGAGTGATTGGAACCAATCACTTGGTTAAGCAACAACAGGCGCGGTCAAGTACAGGGTGCGTGAGCGTCCCGTGACTACCGCTAGTGGCATTTTTCAGAGCGCTTCCGTGCTTCGCAAGGCACGTTAAGCCATTGGTGCCGGCTGGCAGTCGTTAAGCCATGTCAGAGGCCATGGGCGGCTTGATAACTTCTGACTGTAAGACCCGCCACTGTCTTACAACCCTCCACCAACCCGGACTTGGCCCCCGTGGTGGAGTATAGCCTAACCTTCCTGCGATGCATGAAGAGACCCGTGCCCCAGCAGTGGGGACATACAAGGGTTGATAACGTAACGTAACCTGGGCCTCTTGCTTCCGAATCTATCGTTCTACCCACCAGGCTACCACCGCTCTTGACAAAATGTTTTCTTTTTGAACTAAAACTTTCGTAAGCACAACACATTGTAGACTTTTAGTCCGGATCTACTTACGGGTAGGTATTGTTATATCGGAAGAGTCCGACCAGGTTTCGAGCAGAGACGGAGCTCGCGTCGTCGGTTGCTCGTCTCACACTGAGTGTGAAACCTGGTCGGACTCGTCCGATATAACAATACCCGTAAGTAGATCCGGACTAAAAGTCTACAAAAATGTTTTCTTTTTATTTATATGGTGAAATGCGACGCGTAACGAATGGCTAGGTAAAGGCGTAAAAAAACTCATTGCCCGTATTGCTACAAGGAGAAAAATAAACGTGTGTTAAAAAAATGGGTATTCTGTGAGACAAACTGCCAAAGGTTCTGAACTGTAGTAAAACGCACACAGTGCGTAAAGACTGGTAAGATGACACAACAATTTGATATGACACCCTTCACTGTATATATGTCAAAGTATCACTCAGCAAAAATATGATGCAAATGCGTGCAGTAGATGTTGTGTACCGCTTCAGTCTTATTTAGTCTTATGTTGCAATAATATAATAAGACTAAATAATCAAACTATCAAAGGTTAAGTACAGTCTGTTCTGTAAAATGTAGCTCATTCAATTCACCATTAATAGAGGTACTACTATCACGGTATTAAAATCAAAAGAAACAGAAATGTGGAATATGTGGATTTAGTTTAGGCTGCTTCATTGCAAAAATCTCTGTTTTGCTGCTTTTGAAGAAGAAGAAAAAAAACATTTATATAACGCCACATAGACATACAAAATTTGACAGAGAAGGAAAATACAGAAAAGAAAGCAGGAGTAAAACAAAAGCATAAGAAAAGACTAACTACAGATGGATGAAATGAATATAAATTCCAACGATACACAGTATGTCGATGCAGCGGAGAAAAGGCCTCATGCTCAGTATAGGCTGAGAGTTTGCACCCACAACACTGATTTTCAGCAAGGGCCTTCACGGAGCATCAAAACGGAACAAACACACACTCACACTCTCATATGCAGCCATGCTTACACGCATACAAGCATTCTCACAATTATATACCTATATACATACATAGTGATAAATAATACACAATAATTACACTACAAATATTTAAGTAGATATTAATGAATACATAGCAATTTAAACTAAATTAAATACACTGTTTAATATCTTGACTCGTGCGCAGGAATAACTTTTGCGTAACAATACACACTACACACACACACACACGCACACTCACACATACACACACACACTCACACAGACACACACACTTTCGCTAGTTGAAGCCAAGCTAATATAGCAATCGTGATTACTTGATACTTTGCTTTGCTGTGTTTATCAGTTATATTTCAATATACCCACCTACCTTCATAAAATATGTTTATTTCTCAATCAATTTGCCCGTTAATGTCCACTGTTGGGCATCGACACCGTAATGATATTGATGTAGGTACTTAGAATAATTAAAATAAGAGTTTTAGAATTAGACTACAATATATTTTTCTAAACTACATAGTGAAATATATCATTGGCTGCATGTCATTGTCGTCGTCAGGCTATACTAGTCCACTGCTGGACATAGCCCTCACCTAAAGAAGGCCATGTTGTGATTTCATAGGGGGTAATGCCCATAATCCCCATGCTGGGCATGCGGGGTGGTGATCGCAGTTCGGTGGAATTGTACTCCAGGGGGCGCTGTTGCCCACCCCCCGGTTTTTGTCCCTTGTACAAATTATTAAGGACCGATTTTTTATTTTAATTGTATTGCTGTGAAATTCTGTTGAATTATTAACATAAAATAAAGCGTTTCCAGTGTGGACATAGCTTTAGAAACGCCCGGCACGCAATAACCTAGATTAACACCCGTCTGGATTGAATGCGCTGAGCTTTCTGTGTTTGATACGGGATGCAGTGTTCTGTTGCACGATATGGGGCAACAATAAATAATGATAAAGATCCAGCTATTCCCTAGTTATATATATTAAAATACAATCAGCTATTGTTCTCGTGTCTGGCGTAAGTACATTTTCTAATAGTCGGGAAGAGTTTAAGAGCTGGAAATGATCTAGATTTTGAAATGGACACCGAGTATGTATCTGTTGGTAACTTAATTTATTAACACTGCTATTTAGACGTGTGTCCATATACCTTCGGAAATGTTATTTTGTACGTTTGGTAAAATGATACTTAAATTAGGTCTATACGAAGTCGAAATCATTTAGTCGATTAGGTCTGTACATAGTATAAGCCTTTTAATGTATTTTAAATAAAGCCTTTTAATGCTAATCTTTCTGTGTTTGATACGGGATGCAGTGTTCTGTTGCACGATATGGGGCAACAATAAATATTGGTAAAGTTCCAGCTATTCCCTAGTCATATAGGTATATATTAAAATGATTGTATTTTAATATATATTATTAAAAAATTAAAAAAATATTAATTTTTTTATTAAAAAAAATATAAAATTGTAAAAATGTAATAAACGAGCATAAATCCGTATAAAAACAGTTTTAATTAAAAAATATATATTTTAATATATATTATTAAAAAATTAAAAAAATATTAATTTTTTAATTAAAAAAAATAAAGATAAAATAAAATAACATGCATTTATTTCAGGTTTCAAGACCCATATAAAAAACAAACTACAAGAAACAAACAAACAGACGAGACAACATATTGTTCAATTTTCTGGCGTAGATACGTTTTCTGATAGTCGGGATGAGTCTTGCAATAGAGATGTAGGTAAGAGCTAGAAATGATCTAGATTTTGAATGGACTCCTAATATAACTTATAACGTTCATTAAGTCGCTGTTTCTGTAGTAATTTAAATAAAATCTTTTTGATTGATTGAGCAATGTATTCTAATTATATTATTTTTAATGCACTAACCCGTGCTAAGGACAATTCTAAAAACCTATTTGAAGTTTAAAAATTCCACCCATGCCGGGATTCGAACCCGCGACCTCTGGCTGTCCGTGCCAGCGCTCTCCCAACTGAACTAATGCCTTTAGCCTCTAAATAGGTTTTTAAAAATGTATTCTAAATTATTTGTAGGAAAGAGATCACTTTTAGAGATAAGGCCGCCGTTTGTACTCTTAGGTTAAGAAATATCTGTGTAATTTCCATTTTTATGTACAATAAAGTGTTCTCTAATTTGGCTGAAGGCGGGAAGGAAGGAATTTTGTTCGGAATCTCAGCACTTGAAATTTCCAATCCGCGGTATGCACGCATAGTAATTAACCCCATTATCTCTCTTTCCAAGAGAAGGTCTGTGCCCTGCGGCGGTCTCGAACGTCATAGTGCGAAATCATTAGAGTTGCCCACAAAATCGGTATATTTGTACCTAAAATCGGTGTAATGTTATCTAAACGTACGTTAGTCCTAAACTTATTGGAGACGTTACTTCGCGCGTATCGTTTCTGAGTGATGAAAAACAATATTAAATCAAATTCATTATTAATCAAAAAATAAACAACCTTACCACAAAACATTTAGACACGTGTTCAACAGTAGTTTAACGTTTTTTTTCTATGAAGTTTTGAGGTTAAACACCCGTTGAACAAGTGTCTAAATGTTTTGTGGTAAGGCCGAAAGTATTTAAGTGTAATTTACATCCAAAACGCTTAAACAAATATTTTAGGATCATACCAATATTTTTTCGCCATAGCCGCGGTGTTTTGTTTGAATTAATTTCGAAGTATATCGTCAAATGAACTCTCGAGTAGGAAACACCTAACATCGAATTGTAGGACTCAAGGGTATTCCCCAAAATGTACCTGAGGAACAATCTGCAATAACTAACTTCTCATTTTCTATGCTCATACTTACTATTGAGGGATTCACCCTAAAACATAAATGAAAAGCGTAGCCAACTAAACAGTAATAAGATCGGTAGAAAAATCCTAATTATTATGGGTACCCTCCGAAATCGTAGAAAAATCGTTGCATTTCGGTAGGAAAGAGCCCACATCATTGGTAAAAATACCAAAAAATCGGTAGGTTCCAGAACACTGGTGCCCTGTAGCGGGATGTTTTTTAAAAAAACTATTTGAATGTATAACGTGCCAGCGAAAGAGAATGATCAAAAGTTACTTACAGCTCTATAAATATCCAGCCCATCCATGGTCTCATTGCCAAATCCCCTCATCTCCTGCAGGAAGATTTTCAGCTCGGCGCCGGTGCGGGCGGAGTGTTCTGTGTAGAGCAGTAAGACTTCATCTTTGACACCACGCAGTGAGCCTAGCAGCTCAGGTGTGTATCGCTTCTCTATCTCTTCAGACTCGCCTGAAGCTATCACCTCCACGAAGGCTGATGGGGGAGGTGGCTGGAAAGAAAGGAGGCAGGTTAGCAAGGAGGTAAGAAAGGTTTCAGAAATCAGTTGTTTTTTTGCTACATATTTGGTTTTCCAGCCAGTCTCTCCTAATATACTTTTTTTATAATCTATGTAAGATGCACGCTTAAAAAAAGGAAGAAGGTTTATGTTGCTCTCTTTTGTGTGAAACTCTTTGTGATGTCGGTATAAACTCAATAGGTATAACTTTTAGATGGATAGATAGATAGAGAACACTTTATTGCATAACCAGAATAAAGATAATTAAAATTGTTTCTACACGGATTTATGCTCGTTATAATTTTCTAACGTTTCGGCACTTTTTCAGGTGCTGTGGTCCCGGATGACAGTCATCTTTAATTGACAGTTTTAATTATGTCTACTGCTCGTGCTAACCTTAGAAAATACTATACAGAATAAAGATTTGAACTCGAGGGCAATAGTGTTCGATAGCTTACTTTTTTTGTTGCTTTTTTTGTCTCATTCCTGTTTTTTTTTTGCTTTGTTTTATTAGCTCCATTTCAATGTAAAACGTGTGTGAGTGTGCGCGAGGGTGTGTCTGAGTGTGTGTGTGGTGTGTTTATACGTGTGTGTGTGTATGTGTGTGCACAACATGTTTTATCTATCATAATGTCACACCAAATTGGAAATATTGCTTTGAAACTTAATATAGGTATTTACAAACAACTCTGCACATGTCATTTACGACAATAAATATTATGATTAGGAATGATTGATCGATTGAATAAAAAAAGTTACTTTTCTTTTAATGTCACCTGGAACCCATGAGGATGAAGGGTATTTTAATCAGGTAATCGGTAATAGTAAATCGGTCCACGGTTGTCCATATTTGGGAAGTTAAATAGCAATACCACTCGCTGACCTGAAGGAAAACATCGTGAGGAAACCTAAGTGCCTGATTAGTTCAAATATGTACCTCAGCGCTTGAAATTGCCAATCCGCGGTGGCCACGCGTGGTAATTAAGCCCGCTCTTTCTCTCTAAGCGAATGTCTTTGCCGTACAGTGGGACGTACAAAGACTACACGTTTATAATATAAAAATGAATCGCTGAATGTGTTGGTAAGCGCAAATCTCGAGAGAATATTCCTTGAAGTACGACGATGGTTCTTACGGAGAGAAAAATAAAAAAAAATTAAAGAATCGACTGTTAGGCGGTACGAAGTTCGCTGAGTTAGCTAGTATAATATAATAATGAATCGCTTAATGTATTGGTAAGCGCAAACCTCGAAAGCCGCTGAAACGATTTCGCTATATTTTTTTTTATAATATTCCTTGAAGTACCAGGATGGTTCTAACGGAGAGAAAAATAAAAAAAATTAGAATCGACTGTTAGGCGGTACGAAGTTTGCTGGGTCAGCGAGTAAAAAATACATGTATAGAATTATTTATTTGTTTTAAATAAATAATTCCGTTGCACTATTCATAAATATAGGGGAACCAGACGTATGACGATAGAAAATCCCACCCACTGGAATTCAAGATAGGTTAAGTAAATATTACGTTAAAACATAGCATAAACATTATAATGTATAAGTGGTAATTCGGTATTCCAGTTTAGTCTAGGCCATTCGGATCTCGTGAAAAACTTTATGTTTCCTTTGTGACGTCATAATAAAAATATAATTTCGCAAACACAAATCTTTTACTGGCGGCCTTGGCTAGACTATCTTGACTCCTCTAATTGTAATAACCTAGAACAGTTGAGAGGTCTCCAAGCCTGGTGGTTATTTTGTAACTAGCACATGCGAGGTATTTGCGATATTTTTGTAAAGCTGGATTTTTAATTAACCTTGTCTAATGGAATTTAGTATAGGTCTTGTGTCGGTGTGTGAGCTGCTATGGTAGAAGCGTGCCAGAGATCCTTTTATTCACCCATAGATGGCATAGTTCAAACTAAATTACTAAGTATAGCCAATTCTTCTTCTTCAGGCTACATTAGTCCACTGCTGGACATAGCCCTCCCCTAATGAGCGCAAGGTTGTGCCATCATTAGGGGGTAGTGCCCATAATCCCCACGCTGGGCATGCGGGTTGGGGATCGCAGTTTGGTAGAATTGTACTGCAGGAGGCGCTGTCGCCCACCCCCCGGTTTGAGTCCCCTAGTCGCCTTTTACGACACCCGGGGGAAGAATTTGGGTTGGTGCTATTCTCTAGGCCGACACCACACAGCTAGCCAATTGTATACGGCGATTCTTAGATGAATCGCCGTATACAATTGGCTAGCCTTTTTATATATTTTGTGTACAATAAAGAGTTCTAAACTAATCTAATAAACTATAGGATAAACTATAGGATACGTTCAGATCAATATTGGAAGATTTGGATTTTTTTAATAACTTTACTGGCTTTATTCCGTGCTAAGCCCACGTTAGTAACTTTCCTACGGGAACGCAATACCGAGATATCAAGTATCCTATGTTTCAATTAAGATCTTTGTCTATTTGACGACCTTTGTGGCGTAGCGGTAGCGCATCTGCCTATCACGCAAGAGGTCCTGGGTTCAAATCCCGGCTGGGAACAAAAAAAAGCCCAGGTCTTGGATGTTTACATGTTTGTGATGTCGTTGTTTTTGGTTCCCACGACACATGGTATCCTAGTGTGGGGTCAGAAGCAAATGTATGTTCCTGTATGTATATGTGATTTATGCGCTAAGTTTCATGTAACTCCTTTCAGCCGTTATTGCGTGATTGAGTAACAAACATCTTCACAAACATTCTAATATTAGCATTAAAAAGTGAAAATTACTTTGCTAAATTCCGCAACAAATCTCACAAGCACCATGCGTAATATTACCGGTTGATCGGTTTGCTCTTAAAATCTGCATCCAATGGTATCCAAATTCGTAATGTTTTGTTTTGGCTTCTGAAATATGTAAAATAAAATAAATCCTACTAATATTACAAATTGTATGGAATTAGGTGTTACTTTGCGGAAATCCATGATAGCATTAAAATATGAAAATTACTTTGCTAAATTCAGCCTAAAATCGTAAGAGCACCATGCGGTTAGTTAAATGCACCTCCCTCCCTCCCACTTTTTCAAGCAGAAGCAAGACACGAACACACCACCACCAACACCAATGCTTGTATGAGAAAATGCGCGACGCCTTTTGCCTCTATTGGTGTTGGTGATGGTGTGTTCGTGTCTTGCTTCTGTTTGAAAAAGTGGGAGAGAGGGCAGTGCATTAACTAACCTCATGAGGTTAGTTAATGCACTTGCTAAATTCTGCCAAAAATCCCAAAAGCACCATGGTGCTTTTGGGATTTTTGGCAGAATTTAGCAAAGTAATTTTCATATTTTAATGCTATCATGGACTTCCGCAAAGTAACTCCTTATTCCATACAATTTGTAATATTAGTAGGATTTATTTTATTTTACATTTTTCAGAAGCCAAAACAAAACATTACGAATTTGTATGCCATTGGATGCAGATTTTAAGAGCAAACCGATCAACCGGTAATATTACGCGTGGTGCTTGTGAGATTTGTGGCAGAATTTAGCAAAGTAATTTTCACATTTTAAGGCTAATATTAGAAAGTTTGTGAAGATGATTGTTACTCAATCACGAAATAACGGCTAAAATAAGTTACATGAAGCTTGGCGCATAAATAAATAACATATACATACAGAAACATACATTTGCTTTTGGCCCCACACTAGGATACCCTGTATCCTACATCCTGTATCCCAGAGGGGTAGGCCACTTGCCACCATCCTGACAGAAACCTTTGGAGGTATATATTAATAAATATCATTTACACACAGGCACATACATTGCGTCCAGCCCCACACTAGGATACCCTGTGTACGAGAAACAACGACATCAGAAAGATGTAAATATCCAAGACCTGGAGATTTTTTTTCGTCCCTAGCTGGGGCTCGAACCCAGGACCTCTTGCATGGTAAGCAGATGCGCTACCACTACACCACAGAGATTACAGAGATCGCCATATCCACATTATAATTTATATTATACTAGCTGACCCAGCGAACTTCGTACCGCCTCACTATTTATAATTTCTCTCTCCGTAAGAACCATCCTCGTACTTCAAGGAATATTCTAAGAAAATAATTAGCGAAATCGCTTCACCTGCTCTCGAGATCTGCGCTTACCAACACATTCAGCGATTAATTTTTATATTATAGAAGATAAATCTTATGAACCCAGTGGTATAGTTCACGTTTTGCCATCACATCTGCAACCTTGACTAAAGGAATTCGGTAGCTAAATACAGATTTCCTTTGGGTTTTATCTTGTTTGCCGCCTTTTATCTATGTTGTTCTAGCTAGTGTACTATCGATGTTAGGCAAGCCTAACAGAAAGGGTGTTTGATAGATGAGTTATTTCTCCCTTGGCCCTATTCTTTAGTACTTACAGCCTCTTGATAACAGCTGCATTTAATGTTTGTCTTTTCGTTTCCTTAAGGCAGCTTCTTGCTGAGCAATACCTATAACTATAACGTTCATTTAGAAGCATTTTGAATTAAAATAATTGAATTGAATATAAAAACATAGTTTGGTTTTATTTACAAACGTTATGCAATTTGTAAACGTTATACTATTTTTATTTTTAATGCACTAACCCGTGCTAAGGAACAAATTTAAAAACCTATTTTTAAATTTGTTCTGGCTATCCGTGCCAGTGCTGGCACGGATAGCCAGAGGTTGCGGGTTCGAATCCCGGCATGGGTGAAATTTTTAGCCTTTAAATAGGTTTTTAAATTTGTAAACGTGTTGAAACATTGTCAACACGTTTACAAATTACAAATTGAGGTTTGTTCGTCCTTAGAGTTGGAAATCAAAAAGAAATTTGCTGTCATCTTTTCATAGAAACTGTACTCGAGGCTGTAGTTTCTTTTTGACAAGTAAATTTTTCTAAGCTATAGTGCTGAATTAGAAAATTGGAGAATCTAGAGTTGAAAAATTATGTTGAATAGTAACAGCTGCTATTCTCAATGTTAGTCGTACAAACTGCATATTGACGTAACTTTCTACTATCTTGCTTCGATTTTTTTACATTCACTGCTATTCTCTAATTTATGAGTTTTTAAAAGGTATCAATTGAATTTTCGTTAAAAAATATTCATTTCGGTGTGCATTTTGATCTATATAATTTGGCACTATTAAAACGTACTTTTGAAACGAATTAATGATTTATAACAGGAAAAACTTATATGACTTTTTGTGGGAAGAGCCGGGAGCCGATTCTCGCCCATGCAAATTGAAAGAGTAGACGAAAATATTCGAAGGCTTAGACATTTGTCGCATAAAAATAAGATAAGATAAATGTATGATGGATGTGTAGTGCTTCCGAAAGTTATAGTATAAAAAATATGCATTAACCTAAAAAAAGAAACTTTGACCTTTGCTTTTACGTAATGAGATGATTGATGCGCCCGTGGCCTAGTCAAACCGAGTGATTGGAATCAATCACTTGAGTTAAGCAACAACAGGCGCGGTCAGGTGCAGAATAAGTGACCGTCCCGTGACTAGCGCCAGAGGCATTTTCCCGAGCGTTTCCGTCCTTCGCAAGGCACGTTAAACCATTAGTGCTCGTTGTCATGTAATGTCAGTCATTAAGCCATGTCAGAAGTCTTATGGGCGGCTGGATAACTTCTGACAATAAGGTACGCCACAGTCTTACAATCCTCCACCAACCTGGACTTGGCCCCCGTGGTGGAGTACGGCTTAACCTTCCTTGAATAGGAAGAGACGCGTGCTCTAGTAGTGGGGACATACAAGGGTTGATATCGAATCAGATGATTTATACAGCGTCCAGTGGCACCTTCTCTCATACTAAAGAGACCACTCACTGCAGTGCAGGGCCACGATGTTTTAGATAGGGTAAGCTTGTCGAGCACCTATACCATCTAGACAGCTTTAGTCGGCAAGAAAGAAAGATCTCAATAAAGACAAGTCAATACTACGTAATTTGAAACTCGACGTCGTCGTCAGGCTATACTAGTCCACTGCTGGACATAGCCCTCCCCTAAAGAGCGCCACGCTGTGCTATCATAGGGGGTAATGCCCATAATCCCCACGCTGGGCATGCGGGTTGGGATCGCAGTTCGGTGGAATTGTACTGCAGGGGGCGCTGCTGCGCACCCCCCAGTTTGTGTCCCTTAGTCGCCTTTTACGACACGGGAAGAAATGGGTTGGTGCTACTCTCTAGGCCGACACCACACAGCAGTTTGTAACTCATAAGTAAGGAAAGGGACACATCCATAACTAGGCCACTAAAAATAACGAAGTCCAAGCAATGGTTCGACATACTGACAGATCATCAGCAGTTATCCTTGAATGATGATGGTGATTGTTGTAAAAAGTGCATTTTAACTTCTACTTGTATGACAATGCCCTTAACCTTAACACGCGTTTTATCTTCTCTATAATATAAAAATGAATCGCTGAATGTGTTGGCAAGCGCAAATCTCGAGAGCAGCGGAACCGATTTCGCTAATTCTTTTTTTAGAATATTCCTTGAAGTACGAGGATGGTTATTACGGAGAGAAAAAATAAATGAATTAAGAATCGACTGTTAGGCGGTACGAAGTTTGCTGGGTCAGCTAGTCTATAATATAAAAATGAATCGCTGAATGTGTTGGTAAGCGCAAATCTCGAGAGCAGCTGAACCGATTTCGCTAATTTCTTTTTTAGAATATACCTTGAAGTACGAGGATGGTTCTTACGGAGAAAAAATTGAAGAATCAACTGTTAAGCACTACGAAGTTCGCTGGGTCAGCTAGTAAATGATAAAACTGGAATATTTTATAATATAACCAAAAAACTTGATAAAAACCGAATATGCAGGGTAGGAAAAAATTATGCAGTCGGGTCTAGTTGAAATGTAAAGTAGTAAATGCAAAAAAATAAGGAAATCTGAATAATGGGTGACGTAACTTTAAATTTTGAGAATAATAGACAGAATTAAAGAAATATAATAAAAAATTGTGTAAAGAGGTTTGCTCCGTTATAACCTTGCTTCGATAGTTATATTTATGAGCAATCATTTGAACTATACGTAACAATATATAAAATAAAAGCCTTTATTTTTCCTAATTAAATGTTTTGTTATGGGATCCCGTTATGAACTCGTTACATTTTACTTGTAACTTATATATTAGATTTAAGATGTATAATGAAGAATGGTCATAGTGGATTTTTTTCTCGCAGTTTTCTTTTCCATTACAACTCTATCCAAAAACAGCAATTACATTGTACATAGACATTCGACGACCTCTGTGGCGCAGCGGTAGCGCATCTGCCTACCATGCGAGAGGCCCCGGGTTCGATCCCGGTTGGGGACAAAAAAACCCCAGGTCTTGGATGTTTAGATGTTTGTGATGTCGCTGTTTCTGGTTCCCGCGACACAGGGTATCCTAGTGTGGGGCCACAAGCAATGGATGAGCCAGTATGTAAATATTATGATAATTATGTTACATTCAACAAACAGAATGTAAATTTTTCATTGAAATTAATTTCTGAGCATACTCGTATATTTGGAGTAAGTATTTTTTGTGGGGTTTGCTGACCATTCTGGACGTAGGGGGAGTTCTTGCAGCTATATTAGTCCCTTTTCGTTATTACAGATGGCGTTGTATAGAAAGGCTAGATCGCGCAATGTAAATACTTTGCTTTGGCGGTCGATTATGAATTAAACCATCAGGAAACTGTAGATGACCAGGCACTTAAAAATAGCAAAATCCTTCACCAATCGATCTGTGACATGCTGACAGATCATCAGCATTTATCCTCGACTTTACAATCATCATCGATGGTGGTCGTAAAATGTGCATTATGACGTCACAGATGCAGTCGTGTGACACTGCCCCACAACCTTGCTTCGATGTTTGTTCAGTTGCTATTGTGCTCTAGAATGGTGTCATATTTGCTAAGGTACGTGTAGACTCATCTACTTAAAGTGGCTCAGTATATCAAATACAAGATGTTAGTCTATTGTGGTAACCGTAACTCGACAGAAATTCACTAACTTTATTAATTATCTCCGTGCTATAACTAATTTTATTTCCACATTTTTTTTTTTTCATTATCTACGTGCTAAGGTAGATTATTACTCGTGGGTAGGTTTTTTCGCTAATCAATTCTGCTTATAATCATCTTAGTTTACAAATCAAACAAAATAAAATACAAATAAAAAATAATAGATCTATCCAATACAACCACAAGTTTCGTTGTAGTCAAAAATAATACGATGTCTAAAATAATATGAGTATTGTAATTAAACAAATAATTGTCTTCGTTGTGGGCTATGCAGACTACAATAAACTGTTTGAATAACATAGGTGCTTTGACAAGCTGAGCAAAAAGTGACCATAGAGGAGGTTTGATATCAACCCTTTGTATGTCCCTCGTATGTCCCCACAGGGGCACGGGTCTCTTCCTGCATCGCAGGAAGTTTAGGCCATACTCCACCACGGGGGTCAAATCCGGGTTGGTGGAGAACTTTAAGACAGTGGTGGCCCTACTGTTAGAAGTTATCAAGCCGCCCACAAGGCCTGTGACATCGGTTAACGACTGCCATTGCATGACAGCCGGCACCAACGAGAGAGAGGAGGTTAAAGTACAATTAAATTCAACCCAAAATTTAAGTCATTAGGATATGCCGGGATTTAAACGGCCCTACTGTTTTGCTACCACCGCTCTGAAGATGAATACACACGTACAGTGCTACACAAGAAATAAGTCCCGCGGATGTACCTGCGCAGATGGCCAATTTTTGGATGTGCGGCAAGTTGATCGACCAATCAGATAGTTTCATTTTATGGCAGGCCGCGCGCCTTTGTTGCTATTGGTTGATTCAACGTCATCGATGCAGGTGACTATTAGTTTGGCAATATTAGCGTGAGCGAAATATGTAGCGCTACTGCGGCAATCAATTCTGCACCTTAACCGTTATTGGTTAAAGATCATGTTGAATGTAATTCTAGCTTCGGGTACTTTCGTTACACTTCTTCCTAGTCTGCGCGAACGTAGATTCCCGAAGCGACTTTTTTGATGTGTAGTACCTTAATAGCGTTTATCTGTATTAACCCTTACTTCGTTATGTTGGGATATTATGACGTGGAGTTTTCAGCTGTATAGAGACAATGTATGAACATAATAATACGCGCTATTTGGTCCGTCTGCATACTTGATGCGCTGCTCATTATTGTACTTTAGTCATGAGTGAGGAATGCAGTGTCCTAGGTGCATTGATAAGGATATTTACCAAGCTACCGTCTGTTGCGGCTTTTCAAGGAATTCCCATACAAATCTAGTTTGGTTTTTGTTTACTAATGATATTATGCTCTATCATTTTTATAACTTTAAGTATTTTTACTAATGTAAGTCATTTTCCTTTTTTTCCTTGCACTACCATGCGAAGGCCAGTCTGTTCAGTTGGCAGATAATGTTTTTTGCATTAAGCATGCTCTTGTACATTTACTGACATTTACTTATGTTATTAGTGCAATAAATAATTAAAATAATAATAGGTACCTATACCCTTATATTTTCTATGCACACTTACCGACCCTCTTCATCTTTCAGTCCTATCCATCTTAAAGATTTCTGGTAGAGATTGCTTTTAGCCATAGGACTGCCTATTGTATACTATGTAACTTTTACTTTGTTTTGTGTTCGAATCCCATTATGTACCAACTTTGGCGGACATACTTCGACCAAGTAGAGGATGGATAAGCAAAGGGGAAGATAAAAAGTAGCCGGAACCGGCGTGCGTGCTCGCAACGACTTATGAACGTCGATGAAGCGAAGATGAAAATGATGAGATGAGTTGAGAAACGGTGATGAGGTGATCTGTCACGATCGTGGCAGTCCCTGGTCTCTGCCCACCCCTCTTGGATACAGGCGTGCCGTTATGGCATGTTATATTTTGTCTGTGGTATAATACAGATAAAAATAACAGCTGTTGAACGTAGGCACGAGATTCAAATAAAAATTGTTAAGTAATAAAATCTTTATTGTTTGTCAAACAGTTGCACAAACAACCATAACATTCCACACGTTAGATCTTATCTACTGGTATGCATAACCTTTAGTGCCCTTTAAATAGATGCTAATTTTGAATAGAAAATGCTTCCAATTTAATCGAGATTATCTTCAGTCGTTGGTGCTCGTCTGATAAGTTGTTTGGTAAATATAATGAAGCTACTGAGAAAATACTGAAAATGATGTGTGTAACAAGGTTTTAGGACTCATTCGTACAACGTTCAAGTTTTTACGAGTAGAACTTCAAAATCACGAAAAAAATATCTGTCGAATCGTATATATTCCATCATAAATATCATCAAATCTGTCGAAAACGCTCGGCATGCGGGTTGGGGATCGCAGTTTGGTGGAATTGACTGTAGGGGGCGCTGCTGCCCACCCCCCGGTTTGTGTCCCTTAGTCACATTTTACGACACCCGCGGGAAGAATTTGGAAGAACTTTACAATAAATTAAATAAAACACTTCATTAAGTGCCGTGTGTGTCTGAATGTGTGTACCTGTATATATATATATATATATATATATATATATATATATATATATATATATATATATATATATATAAATATATATAAATGTTAATATAAAACTTACAAAGAACTAGCAAGAGAGGCGTGAGCCGAAATAATACGTGTACGCAGGTACACACATTCAGACACACACGGCACTTAATGAAGTGTTTTATTTAATTTATTGTAAAGTTCTTCCAAATTCTTCCCGCGGGTGTCGTAAAATGTGACTAAGGGACACAAACCGGGGGGTGGGCAGCAGCGCCCCCTACAGTCAATTCCACCAAACTGCGATCCCCAACCCGCATGCCGAGCGTTGGGATTATGGGCATTAACCCCCAATTATGGCACAACCTTGCGCTGTGGCGCTCATTGGGGAAAGGCTATGTCCAGCAGTGGACTAATATAGCCTGAAGAAGAAGAAGAAGATTGTAAAGTTCACTGATAATTTTTTTTCAGAATAGCATTCTATCGTAACTTTCGGGACTGCACTGGCTCCTGAGATACAGGTCCTCCTGTTTCAGTCGTCAGGTTGCCAAGTATACAAACTTAATTTCATTTATTTATTTGGGAACCGCAGCCAACAATAACCAACAGGCTATTATCAACCAATACACTATTGTATTGGTTGATATATAGGAAATGTATATAATTTATAACAAGACTGTTATAAATTATATAAATTTTTGATAATTATGCATTCAAGTTAGAGGCATCCACACCATTATAAGACATTCTTTATAAATAAAAAAATGCTTACAATCGACCACCTTACTCATTAAAGCAGTACACTCCTGTCAAACTACGTAAAGTAAAAATAGAGTAAAAGTACATCAACTATTAATTTTTTATTAAAATAAATTTTGATTGAGAAAACTACTGGAGTGAACTTGAATGGCAATCGCAGCCTAGCGCTTCCGCCTTGCGACACACAGTATAGCTATTGCATTGCAGGCCCCAACAGTGGGGCGCTTCCTGCATTGCAGGTAGGTTAGGACATAATTCACCACGGGGGCCAAGTCCGAGTTGGTGGAGGATTGTAAGACAGTGGCGGGCCTTACTGTCAGAAGTTATCAAGCCGCCCATAAGGCCTCTGACATGGCTTAACGACTGTCATTACGTGACATCAGGCACCTACGGCTTAACGTGCCTTGCGAAGCACGGAAGCGCTCGGAAAAATGCCACTAGCGGTAGTCACGGGACGGTCACCTATCCTGCACCTGACGGCGCCTGTTGTTGCTTAATTCAAGAAATTGGTTCTAATCACTCTGTGCGACTAGGCCTATAAAGTCCCCACGCACATGCTTAAATAAGGGTTTTACTTATCAATGCTAAGAAAAAGTTGATCATAGTGACAATTTCGAAATCAGTGTTTTATCATAGAGCAACTTTCATATCATAACATCTTGTATAATTTACCTATGTTTACAAATAAATAAATTGATTTATTGATTGACCATGTAGCTTAAACGTCCCACCGTAGTACATAGTTCTTCGCAGCATTTTCATCGCATGAGCTGACATACACAAAAAATTTAGTGTTGTAGATTTAGCATAATTTGGAAGTTGTAGTATAACAATTATAGTCTGTTAGCTTTTAGAATAGGTATACCTTGGGCTCTAGAGTAGGCTTCGGTTTTCGCCAATATTCGCCGGTTTTCGTACTGATGATCGAGTTCGGATTTCAAAATTAAGTGTCATATTAGTTCCGATAATTCTATAACACGAATATATCCCATAGTAGCCGAGGTATATTCTAAAAGCTAACAGACTTACACACACGCCTGTTGCCTTAGCCTTTGCTACAACATGAAATATTATTTGGTTGAAGTACATCAGACTGGGACTTCCCTTACTGTACCTTCCACTCACATTATCTCGACATATTTCTTTCGTCAATCTTTCTTCCTAAATACTCTTTAATAATAGTGGCAAAGAGATGCATTTTCAAAATTTTAATTTATTTTTTATTATATTATTTATGAAGCGCTCGTGGCCTAGGCAAACCGAGTGATTGGAATCAATCACTTAGTTAAGCAACAACAGGCGCGGTCAGGTACGGGATGGGTGAGCGTCCCGTGACTACCGCTAGTGGCATTTTTCCAAGCGCTTCCGTGCTTCGCAAGGCACGTTAAGCCGTTGGTGCCGGCTGTCATACAATGGCAGTCGTTAAGCCGTATCAGAGGCCTTATGGGCGGCTTGATAACTTCTGACAGTGAGGCCCGCCACTGTCTTACAATCCTCCACCAATCCGGACTTGGCCCCCGTGGTGGAGTATGGCCTAACCTTCCTGCGATGCAGGAAGAGACCCGTGCCCCAGCAGTGGGGACATACAAGAGTTGATAACGAATCTTTCTTCCTACTTCCTCTCCGTATTATGTCTAAACCAACGCCGGATTTAGCCCACAACTTTTTTAAGCAAACTGTTGCGTGTCGTGTCATTCAAAGTAATACGTGTACTTAGCACACCGCTGAGTTAGCTGCCTTTTGCAGCATCAAACCCGCCGCGACTGTTAAAGCCTTTATTTCAGCTCTGTGCCTTCGGCTTGACCTTTCGGAGATTAACTATCATACCTAAAGAACGCGAGTTCCTTCTACCTACCTAGTCTGGTCTGCGAGTGACAGGCGCGCGGCGAGGGCAGCCCCGCCGCGCGGGAGGGTGTCGGCAGGGCGCGGGGGAGCGGGAGCCGGCCGCGCTGTTTCCTCAGTACGCTGTCATTTTCCGACGGAGCGCACGTATTTCTTTTATCTACCTTGTAACGCTGTTGTAGCGTTCGAAGAAAGTGTGTGGCTTACCAATAAATATCTAGTGTTTGGATTACACAACTCGCTGGAAGCGGTAAGTTTTTAATCACTTTACGAGTTAGTTTGGTCTGTGAGTGAAAGAAGCTATTAAAGAGAAGGTTGTAAAACCACATCATGTGTTACTAGTTGAGTACTTTGTTATTTACCATAATTTAAATTAGTTTAATAACGTACAGTTCATTTTATGCGCTTAGTTTCGAGCTAGGTGTTGTGTTTTTTGTGTCTTTTTATCATAGTTTAGAGTTATCCGGCTGTGAAGTCGGGCTCATGAAGTCATGAACTAGTCGGACCCGAATGCAAGGCGTAGCCAATCGGCTCTCTGGCAAACGAGGTCCAACGGCAACGCGGCTAATAGCAGCCGCTCGGCTCGCTAGCAGCAGCCGATCGGCTCGCGAGCCGCAGACGAACGGCTCGCCAGCCGCAGCCGATCGGCTCGCGAGCCGCAGCCGATCGGCTCGCCAGCCGCAGCCGATCGGCTCGCGAGCCGCAGACGAACGGCTCGCCAGCCGCAGCCGATCGGCTCGCCAGCCGCAGCCGATCGGCTCGTCAGCCGCAGCCTATCGGCTCGCCAGCCGCAGCCGATCGGCGCGCAAGCCGCATTCGAACGGCTCGCGAGGCGCAGGTGTACAGCTTGCCTCAGCCTTGTTCGCTGGCAATAGCCGTTCGCCATATGGGTCGCAAAACACTACCAAATGTCTCACGAGCTGTACTGTATGAGACCAATCGGCTAGTCGTTTACTATAGTAGTACAGGTGCTACTTTTTGCTCCAGATGGCGCAAGTGGCGGTGTTCGTCACCCTTGGGGAACTCTTCGAAGAGACGGCTGAGATAGTAGAAGAGAACGTTATTTTGGAAAGAGTTAAACTCTTGGCACAAGAATGGCTTCCGGACGGCTGGACATCTTGGAAACTTACCCGATTGTCAAAGGAAGAGTTGTTCGGGGATCAGATTGACCCTCAGGTGCTCAATAAGCTGAGATTCTGTTTGCCAACGGATGGCTTGGCAAGAGCTTTTAATCCTGAAGCGGCGCGCCTTTCAGAAAAAGGGTTTCGTGATCTGAAAGTCAAGATGCTGGATTGGGCCTTTGCAAGAGCATTAATAGTGGGACCGCCCGCTATTTGCAACCGCATCAGCCGCTGCGACAGAACTATTCAATCGGGCAGTTGGGCGTCAGAAGATGTCGAGGTACGAGGCGGATCGGGCTCTCTCGCTCGACCCCGAGGAGCGGATGACTCCAAGGAAACGGTGTGGTTCATCTATTTCTGGTTCGGGACCAAGTCAAGGGCCCAAAAGGTTGAGTCTAAGGTTGACATCCTCGAGGACAAAATGGACTCAATGTTTTCAACACTGCTGCATAAGATTAATACGCTGGGTTCTGGCAGACAACAGCCTTCTGATGATGAAGAGTTCATGGACCAGGAAGAAATCCCCCCATCATCACCGTATTCAGAGTCCCCATCACCGTCAGTTGATGATTGGCATGCGCCACCACTAGATCAAGCGCTAGGTCTTAACAAAGAACTTTCGTACGAGTTTGATTTCTTACCTGTCGTGAAAGAGGCGGAGCCCACCATTCCAGCGCCATCAGAGCAAATCAAAGCTGAGGGCATCCAGATACAAAGATTTGGTTCGGATGCATGGAATCGTGTGAGGTACAAAGACGTCGTGAAACGGCTACATGCATCCCCGGTATTTAGCGCACTCAAAGTCAATGCCGAATTATCGAGCCTGGGTGTCCACAGCTCAGGTTTCCTGAATAAGCAAGAGAACATGTTGGGTACAATTTCGCATGGGTTACTCTGCCAAAGAAAGGCCCTAGCGGAGGAGCTAAAGAAGCTAGCCATTAGGCACGCAGAAGCGGCTGAAGACGTGAAAAAGTTGCTTTCGGATGGTTCAGTTTTTAAGGCCTCATCGGATGACTTGTTGCAATTCGTTTGCGCGCACCGAGCAGAAACGATTGACTTACGACGCAGAGCCTTCAAACCCAAAGACGAAGCCCTTTCGTCATTACTGCAGCAGATTCCACCATCGCCGAACCACCTGTTTGAGGAACAAAAACTCAATGAGTTTATTAAGGATCATGGGGGAATCTCGCGTATTTTCCCGTCCCGTTTCGGGAGAGTGCCCGAGATGCAAAGCCAGAGACCTACGTTTCGGGACGCCAAACAGGGCCAAACAAGGGGAAAGCATCAGCCAGAGACAAGAGGCAAGCATCAGACATGGCGTGCCCGTCCACTCCAAGCCCCCACACAAAAGCAAGCCCGACGTGGTGGTCCAGCTAAAAGGAAGCCTATCAAGGGCGAGCAACGTCAACAGCAACGCCGATATTGACAAGAAGTTCAGAGGCGGCCAATTACAGGGGTTCTACGAACGTTGGCAGATGTTGGGTGCACCAAGCTACGTCCTGAAGACCATCGCAGTATATACAATACCTTTTGTGACGAAGCCGCCTTCCATCCCCCTACGGAGCGTAGTACTAGAAAAATTCGCGACACCAATATCAGACCTTATGTCAAAAGAGATTTCATCTCTCCTGAATTCCGGCGTTATAGAGAAAACCAGAGCCGAAACGGGATTTCTGTCGCGAATCTTCCTAATACCAAAACAGAATGGCAAAGCTCGCCAAATTTTCGACCTGCGCCGCTTAATCTTTACTTGAGCCCTCGAAAGTTTCGACTGGTCAACCAATCCCAGGTCCCAAAATTTCTTCAGGCGAACGACTACATGGGAAAACTCGACATCTCCCAAGCCTACTTTCATATCCCCATGAAGGAGAGCCATCGGCGCTATCTGTCCTTTGTTTACGAGGAAACGGTATACCAGATGATCTCCCTGCCTTTCGGCCTATCCAGCGCACCTTTGGCCTTTGCCCGGGTAAGCAACTGGCTAGCAAGCGTCCTGAGAGCACGAGGTATGCGGGTGTTAGTGTATCTCGACGAGTTTTTGTTCGCCCATCAAAACTCGGAAACGTTAAAGATGCAACTAGAAGAGTCAATGCGCCTTCTCCAAGAACTTGGCTGGGTTGTGAATTTAGAAAAATCTATCTTGAACGCGACAAACGAAATAGAGTTTCTAGGTATAATATGGGACACGAAGCTAAACAGAATGTCTCTGCCAAAGGAGAAATGTGTTCGATTGGAAAGAGACCTAAAAATGTTGGCATCCCATCGTCTGTGGAGTTGGGCCTCGGGGACATCTCTGTTAGGCTAGGGTTCGCGTCGCTAGTAACACCGTTAGGAAGACTATTCACAAGACGCCTCCAGAGGGCAAGCCGGATACTGCCGGAGAACAATCCCACTCGGGAGTTCGAGCTGCCCAGGGAAGCTCTGAGCGACTGCCTCTGGTGGCTGAAAAATCTGTCATGCCCAGGAAAGATCTTCATCTCCAAACCGAATGTTTTTATCACCACAGACGCTTCCAATCTCGGTTGGGGAGTACAAATGGGAGAGCTCAGTCTTTCAGTGAATTGGTCCAGGGAACAATTAGCTTGGCACATAAACAAGAAAGAGCTGTTTTCCGTTCTTATGGCCTTAAGAAGGTTTCCAGACATAGTGAGGGGCAAAACAATAATGGTACAGTCGGACAACAAGACTGTAGTGGCTTATCTGAGAAAACAAGGGGGAACGAGGTCTTTAGTCCTTCTCAACTTAGCGAGAGAATTGCTTGTGTTAGCGCATCAGCTAGGGGTGTCTCTCCTGCCATTTTACATCCCAGGACGCTACAACATTGTAGCGGACTCTCTTTCAAGGGGCATGGACCTTCCAGACTGGCACTTGAGCGAAGAAGTGACGAGATTAGTATTTCAGAGGTTCGGCACACCCATGGTGGACCTGTTTGCCACAAATCGGTCGAAGGTTGTCCCCCTGTATGTAACCATAGATGCCAGGGATCGTCAGGCGTTATTCACAAATGCTTTCAGCAAAGAGTGGAATTACCAGTTAGCTTGGGTGTTTCCTCCTCCTCCACTCATTCCCAAGGTTCTTCAGCACCTGAACAAAGCGTCCGGAATGTTCCTCATGATAGTCCCTCGTTGGGAAAACGTATTTTGGAGATGCGATCTGAGAAGCAGGGCAGTGGACGCGCCGTTCCCGATTCACAACCTAGACCGGCATCTAATCGATCTGTCGACAATGCGGTCCCCAGCGAAGGTGAAGGACATCTTTTTAGAGGTCTGGAAAGTACGGGGTGGGGTCATTTGACTTTAGGGTTACCAGTAGAAGACGTTTCACTCCTACAGTCTTCTTGGCGGGATTCGACGTGGAAAACTTACGCCTCAGCATGGAAGTCGTGGATTTCGTGGTGCACGCAGAATGGGGCAATACCTTGTAGACCTCATCCACGAGAAGTAGCGTCGTACCTAGGCTTCCTATTTAGAGTCAAAAACCTTGCCTACGCAACAATTTTAGTCCACAAGTCAGTGGTTGTAACCCTTTCAAATCCAGAGCAATCGAATTATTTATCGTCCCATCCCCTAGTAACATCAATATTAAAAGCCATTAGCTTACAAAGACATTTTTCTAAGACACCAACCTCTCAGGTGTGGAATATACAAGATTTGCTAAGTATTTACCAAGTATCACGTTATGTCGCTTTGCTTTTGCTGTTGGCCTCGGGGCGAAGGATTCACGATTTGACTCTATTGCGCATAGACTCGGAACATTGTTGCATTACTGACACTTCAGTAACACTTTGGCCCGTCTTCGGCTCGAAAACAGATAATTCGAAAAGCCGTCAATCAGGTTGGTCGTTACGAAGTTCTAATATCTCTTCATTTGATTTGGTTTCTTGGGTCAAGTGTTTAATAGAAATCACATCAGAAAGGCGCAAGGCGGTAGCCAGTTTAAATCATTTATTTATTACAACCAGAGGGAAGGTGAAGGCGGCTTCTAGAGCAATTATCGCAGGCTGGGTAAAGACTCCACTAATAGAATTGGGTATAGATTGTACACCTGGTTCCATACGATCAGCTGTGGCCTCTTTTGATTACGGGAACAATGTCCCTTTAGACCATATCTTGAAACGTGGAAATTGGAAAGGATCTAAGAACTTTTTCAAACATTACTGTAAAACAGTTGATAAACCTTGCATGAGCAATAATAATGTTCTTAATGATATGTTTAAGGCAATATAATGGCCGTATTTAGTTTTTATTTTCCAAGGGAAAATTTAATTTTGTTTTATTTTCGTTGCTTCGTCCTAAGGTAAGAAGGAATATTGAGAAGAAAATTATACATTTTAAATTTGAAACTGAGTATTTATTTTGGTCATAAGTATTATCCCTTCATATATCCTATTTGAATAAAACTCAGAGGGTCACAGTACGCTGTGTGCCGGCAGAAGATAAACACCTCTCCGAAAGGTCAAGCCGAAGGCACAGAGCTGAAATAGGAGCGTTTTCCACCCCGAAGGGTAGAAAACGTTTATTTCAGGTCTTGCCGAGGCTTGACCTGAGTAAGGCTTGCCGGCTCTTCGGGGAGCTGGTACTGAGGAAACAGCGCGGCCGGCTCCCGCTCCCCCGCGCCCTGCCGACACCCTCCCGCGCGGCGGGGCTGCCCTCGCCGCGCGCCTGTCACTCGCAGACCAGACTAGGTAGGTAGAAGGAACTCGCGTTCTTTAGGTATGATAGTTAATCTCCGAAAGGTCAAGCCTCGGCAAGACCTGAAATAAACGTTTTCTACCCTTCGGGGTGGAAAACGCTCCTATTTATCTAACGTCTATCTATTTTCTTTTTTGTTGTTACGCCTATTTAATTGTACCTTTGTGAGAGTGACTGTTTTTGCAAGTAAATATATGTTTTCTTCTACTTCTCAAGAAAGTAATTTTAATTCTAATTGCCGCCAATTGTACTTTGGATCTTTACACGTTTTATAATATCGGCTCTGGTGTACAATGAAGAATATTCTTATCTTTGAACTACAACTTTCGTAAGCACAACACATTGTAGACTTTTAGTCCGGATCTACTTACGGGTGTTGATCTACTCATCCGATATAACAACACCCGTAAGTAGATAAGGACTAAAAGTCTACAATATTCTTATCTTATCCCACTTTCTTGATTCTTCTGCCTAACCCAAGTCTCGCTACCATACATAAGTGTTTGAAGTTGTCCTAATAGTTATGTTCTTAGAGTTGTTCGTAGTGAATGAGAATCTATATATTATTTAACTTCAGACGGATATTATTTTATCAACCTTTATTTGAGAATATTCATTTGAAGAGACTTATTCTTATTGCCACGATTAATTTGACAAGTTGTCAAGCAACATTTTTTTTTATTTTTTTTTTATTTATTTATTACCATAACTTACAGCTATCATTACAGGAGATCCTATTGCGGTAGCTGAGTAATATAAATAATAGTTCGCAGACACATTGATTTCTAATAGAAAATTAAATTGAATCCTAATCAAATAAATTAAACATGCTAAGCAAAAATAAAAAAAATTGATAAAAATACATTGAATTCCAATGAATTTTAAATTAAATCATAATTAGTTAAATGTCAATAATAATTAAAATAGAATATTAGATACAAATAATAATAAAAACAATATAAAGGGATGTCAATAAAAACACTTGACAATGGGTAAAATGGATGGAATCACGTAAGATAACAAATTAATATAAATAATAGCTTGTAGCCACATTGATTTCCAATAGCAAATGAAATTAAATCAAATCAAATACATCAAACATGAGAAGAACATCAATTAGTAGTCAATTGTTTAGCGTTTAGCGTGCTTCATTGTCTGTATTATGGTGTCACTTATTTATTAGTTCAGGGGTACAAGTAACAACAGCAACTAAAGAAATAAACTTCGTTTAGACAGTTGTAAATTTGGAGAATTGGCAAATGTATGGAAACAATTTAGTTGATAAGAGTTACAGATTTAGTTAAAGGTGAACTGCCGACGTAACGGTGTAAGTTACATTTTTACCTGAGATACAGATTCGGAATTAGCAAGAAAATATATGTCTTTTAGTCTATGAATCAGACTTGTATGTCGTTTTAAGCCAAAGATAAGTTAGCATAAGAGGACGTAATAATAACTATGATACAATTTTGCAATAAAAAACTTCATTTTTTTTAAGGGTGTTTCCTATAAAGTAAGTAAAAGTTATTTAATGCACCAAAAGTATATTATACAGTATAGTAATAACGTTTTTTAGAGTGAACTATATATTTTGTTTTCGTACACAGCATTTTATACATTTGCTTTCGTTAAAACAAACATATTTAACAGTTTAAGGCGCTGAACTTACTAAACTAACTGCATATGGTTGGGAGAAACGTGGTATTATAAACCAATGTAAAAGGATGAAGTACATTAAGCAAAATTAGATTTAACATAACATAAACACGTTATGAACCATGTTTGTACTATTTTGAATAGTGCATTACAGACTTGCTGTTACAATATTTAGGTTTACTATATAATCTGTATTGTATTACTTTTATATTCTGATTCTGCGGTGTTATTTGCAAATCACAATGAAGTTAATCCGTTTCTCATGTTTGTTACAAAGTTAATCAACTGGTTAAGTTTGTAAGAGACACAAGGAACAGAATGTTGCATCAATTAAGAATTATTTTTTTCTATATGGTGTCTCAGAACGCATTACTACAGAAAAAAGGCTTGAATAATAAAAAAGTTAGCTAAAAAAACCCCAATTTTTAATCTACGGTTTTAAAGATAGAGATACATAGAGAACACTATATTGTATATATATTTACATTTATACCAATTTTAGTTTTTTTTTATTAAAACGAAAGGGTAAACTGCCAATAATTAATAACGCTTTTATTCTACGAAAATATCATTCAACACCAAAAATTATGATATTTTTTTTATAAGATCTGGTAACTTGTCGACATTGGTGACAACGATAACAAGTTATTTAAAATATTCAGAGAGAGATGGTCAAGTGTCACAATTCACTAAACCTCCATAAAGAGACCTCTTTTGCAAATCGTGGCAGAATGAATACGACGACTTTTTTATAGAATCAGTGTTTTGAAAAAACAAAGATGAGTTATAGAAAAAGAATGAGTTTCAAGTAGCAAGGAGGTTGCATACTTTTTGGCAGGCGCAAACTTGCATTTAATCGAAATTTAGTTCGAGACAGCTGTGACCTTTCTTCTTATGACGGTAGTATAGATTTTCATACGTCTTTCCGTGATTTAACAGTCACATCAAGTGTGAACCAAAATTTGCACCTGTCAGAATTTTGCATATTGAAGTGCCAATTAAGATATAGAGCCAAGAGATATAGATATCACACATGACACATAGCCATGACATTTTGAACATCGACCGGTTTATTTGATGGTAGTTTGAACTTTAATTTATTGCCAATTTATTTATTATTCATTAGTAATATTCACACAGTTAATTAAGGATTTATGAATGCACTTTATAATTATTTTGTTATTTATTGTATCGCTAGTCAGTTTTTATTGTCTCTTGTCGAGTTCTTTTTATGGACGCTGCAGTTTTTGATACCTTTTTTTATTGACTTGTGAAAAATTTATATAGTAGCTTCACTGTGTGAAAGTTTAAAAAATGATGTAAGTAAATAAATAAATTTCAAAGCCGTTTTTTTTAAATTAACGTTGCAATTTTTTTCTAACAATATTATCACGAAATATAATATTAAAATCACTTTTCCTGGCAACCTAAAACAATCCTGGCACTCAAACACCATTTCACAAAAAAAGAAAACGTTCCATTAAAAAAAGACAACGAAAAAAGATCCAAACTTTTCATTCCCAGCCACGTAATATTTTTCAGCGCTGGCACTCACAGTTTTCACTCACAAAAGAGGAAGAAAAACTAAAAATTCAAAAAAGGAACTGACCTGCGCGCGCACTATCGCCAGCGCGGCGAGGGTGATGGCTGCGCGGAGCATTCTGCATCGAGTTCTGCGCTAGACGCCGCGCGCTCGCGGTATCACCTAGCATACAGTCCGACCGAGCTGAAACTCGTATCACGAAATAACGTGCGGTATGCACAGTGACGTCACGCGTACCTGCACTCGGCAACGCACAGATGCGATGGATGCCGCGACGCTTTCATAGAATAGTACAGAGGTATCAACTAAGTATCACTGTAATGGCGGCACTTATGGAAAGTGTTATATCAGGTCCCGTTACTTGTTAATATTTTACTCTTAGATACATACATAACCTCACGCCTGTATCCCAGAGGGGTAGGCAGAGACCAGGGACTGCCACTTGCCACGATCCTGACAGATCACCTTCGCTTCATCGACGTCCATAAGTCGTTGCATGCACGCACGCATTTTACTCTCACTTTACCTTATTTGCTGTGTGGTGTCGGCCTAAAGAATAGCACCAACCCAAATTATTCCCGCGGGTGTCGTAAAAGGCGACTAAGGGACACAAACCGGGAGGTGGGCAGCAGCGCCCCCTGTAGTACAATTCCACCAAACTGCGATCCCCAACCGGCATGCCCAGCGTGAGGATTATGGGCACTACCCCCCAATGATGGGGGGTAGGGCTAATTAGGGGAGGGCTATGTCCAGCAGTGGACGAATATAGCCTGAAGAAGAAGAAGAAGATAGGTAAAGTTAAGGAAACTTATTTGTGAAACATGACTGTAAACAGATGGTACAATAATGCGCACACGTATCGTAAATCTAAAATAAACTAAGATAGCCAATGAGTGGTGGCTAAGAACGGGGGGACGGTCAGTGGGCAGACCACCAGACCGTTGGGCTGACAACATTGTGAAAGCTGCTGGAGACATTGGAATAGCAAAGGACCGGATGAGTTGGCGTGAAAGAGAAGAAGCCTATTCCCTACAGTGTGGTCTGGTTAGATATGGGCTGATTAGATAGATAGATAGACAATAATAAATACTCGTATTCGTCATTGTAGACATACAAATTTCCAGTACGAGAGAGCACCGTTAATTCGAACTTGTCTCAAGGCATTGGTTATAAATTATTGGTTATATTGATTACAGGGCATTAATTATTGCTTTATCGCTTTTATTTTGATTGTCTATGGTATTGTTATTAATATAATATATTGTAATATTATTGGCCTGCATGCCGCCTTACGGGTACTGACGGAAGACAAGCGCTGGAGTATCATATCTCCAGCTTATGCTGAGTCAGAGCCCTTTTGCACTTGCCATACCCACAGTACTCACATTGGAAAATGCTCTGTGTCTCTGTTTCATTGTGTATCGTATTGTTGTTGCATTTCTTCTCTTGTACGTACAGTCTGCTTAATATTGTTTTTATTGCGTGTGTGTGTAAGTGTAAATAAATGATTAATAAATAAATTAATAAATAAATAAATAATCTGGAACTGTGTATTCTGAAATAAAACCATATTATTATTAGGTTATTCGTTGTATATTGCAGGTCCCACACAAAACAGGCACTTAGTAAACACAAGTTTCATGACATATCGATTAATAACAGTTGTGCATCATCAATCCAAAGTGACTCTGAAGTATATTAATTATCAATAAAGTACATACACTTTGAGTCACTTCAAATAATCACTCATCCGCTCTGACTCATTTTGCCTGAAAAATGCCTTTGATAGATTTACAGCGATGTTAATAATTGCGGTGAATAACCTAAGTTTACTTTAAAAATACCTCTTAGCTGAAATTCTTTCACCCTGACCTAATTTAACGGTTGTGAAATGAGATTAAACCTTTGGATACTTTTTTCAAAAGATACCTTTTAAAGTTACCTTAAGTAGGAAGAAGAAGCAATACATTTATTTAAAGTGATTGTGAAAGTGAAAAAATGTTTATTCAAGTGAATGTATGTGAAGCTTATAGAACTTAGAATTAAAACAAATGTAGAATGAATGGCACATACAACTATACGAGAAGGAACAGTGTCCCCACACTAGGCATAGCCTGTATCGTGGGCGACGGTTTCAGTGTTGCTTAACAATAAATGTGGCGTATGGCCACACAGGCATATACAAAACGTAAAATAGAAATTAAATAAAAAAAAGTAATAAAAACAAACAAACACGACAAAACAATGTTGCACTTCACAGTTAGCGAGTGGTATTGCTATTGGCCTTTTTGCATCTACTTAATGAGATGATTTATACAGCGTCTAGTGGTATCTTCACTCACACTAGATGGGTGAAGGGATCACTCCGACGCTGTAGTGCCTGGGTCATGGTTTTATAGATGGTGTAGGCTTGCCCAGAACCTATACCATCCTGACAGCTTAGTCGGCCTAGCCCACAGGAAAGACTAGTCAATACGTGCGGAGCCAACCAAGCCGCGGGTTTCCTCACGATGTTTTCCTTCACCGTTAGCGTGTGGTATTGCGACTGCAAATTCGCAAATGTACTTAACTTTGAAATTAAACAAAGTCATTGGTACATGCCCGCACTCGGGATCGAACCTGGGGCTCTCGCTTGCCAGTCTATGGTTCTACCCACTGAGCTACCACCGCTGTCGCTATTATTGCTATTAGAACTACACAAATGTATGTAACTTAGAAAACAGAGTCAGTGGTAGATGCCGGGATTCGAACCCACGACCTCCCGATGAGAAGCTGGTTCTACTTTTGAAACCTCTTGTAACATTCCCAAGGGCCTGTTTCATGAGACAATTTGTCGCATATCGCGTAGTCGACTCTTTCAACCTATTTATCTGTGGATTAGTTGAGTTGCGCTCAAGCCTCTCGAGCACTAGTGGCCTATTCGAACTGAGTAATTGGAATCAATCACTTGAGTTTAGCAACAACAGGCGCGGTCACGTGCTGGATGTGTGACCTTCCAGTACAATTCCACCAAACTGCGATCCCCAACCCGCATGCCCAGCGAGGGGATTATGGGCATTACCCCCCAATGATGGCCCAACTTTGCGCTCATTAGGGGAGGGCTATGTGCAGCAGTGGACTAATATAGCCTGAAGAAGAAGAAGAAGTCAAGTTGCCGATGTATATCGAATTGTCATGTATAGTAAACCATGAATGGTACATCTATGAAACAGGCCCCAGATCACGACAGGTGGATCCTGTAGTAGGTAATCGCGGATCCTTTTGAAATAATGGTAAAGCCCTCGAGCTATGAAGTGGAGTCACGTTGACTAGCCACTTATACAAACATGCCCTACTCTGGATCTCAATTGGACCATGTTACTTTGTCAGAACACTGTCAGAAGTTATCAGGCCGCCCATAAGGCCTTTGACATGGCTTAACGACTGCCATTATATGACAGCCGGCACCAACGGCTTAACGTGCCTTGCGAAGCACGATAGCACACTAGCTATCTGCGAAGGAAGATATCGTGAGGAAACCCGAGTGTCGGAGGTGGCCACATACCCCAGCGTGAGAAGTTGCTAATCCCCAGAGGGCACGCATGGTAATTCAATTTAATTAAATTTTATTCAACGTAAGGAATTTACATTCTGTTTGCTGAATGTCGATGTACGAGTACAACGTAAAAATATGAAAGTAAAAACCTCTGTCTTCGGACCGTAGTGCAATTTAAGTCAACATTAATTTAGCAGTGAAAACGTAGTAAACGTAGTAACAGAGAAAAAAACAGAGGGGGTATGGTGTATGGGGGTAATCGCTAAGACAAGATTGTCCTTAGCACGGGTTAGTGCATTAAAAATAAAAATAGTATAAGATTGTACGATTTCAAAAAATCTTTCACCAGTATTTGGAATATACCTTTAATATGGAAATTTATTATAGGCTATAATCTGTTTACCACGTGAACGAGCTTGTAAGTATTTCTAACAGATTAGAAGGCGTTACGTACACTTTTTGACGTTATAGTTTGGTATACATATAGACTAGAACACTTTATTGCACATAAAAAAGAAACTAACCAGATATTTTGAACCTACGAGTACTTACACCTGCTTCCTCACTGAAAGTTACCTTTGAAGACAACTTTAGTCATAGTTTGAACCCGTTTTGTATGACATAATATGTTTGTACCATGTGCCTGGAAATAAAATTCGATATTCGGTTATGATATAAAAAATTATTCGTAGTGAGATAGGTAGTGCATTTTGATCCTGGAGGTGAAAGTTGCTGTGTGGTGTCGGCCTAGAGAATAGCACCAACCCAAATTCTTCCCGCGGGTGTCGTAAAAGGCGACTAAGGGACTCAACCCGGGGGGTGGGCTGCAGCGCCTCCTGCAGTACAATTCTACCAAACTGCGATCCCCAACCCGCATGCCCCGCGTGGGGATTATGGGCATTACCCCCTAATGATGGCACAACCTTGCGCTCATTAGGGGAGGGCTTTGTCCAGCAGTGGACTAATGTAGCCTGAAGAAGAAGAAGGTGTAAGTAACTTATTTAGTTCTGAAACGGAGTTCATAAAAAGATGGAGCGATTAAATAAGCCTTTAACCCGAGGTAAGCACTGTTTTTTCATTACGAATATAAGGAAAGCTTAAAGAAAACTCTACTACTAAAAAAACAAAGGAATATCGGACTGCCGGTTTTCCGCCAATTGTTATATTTTCGGCCGGCCAGCTATTCGACCATTATATTACATTTGCATAATTGAAAAAATGTTTTGCCCAAATCTATGTTATTATAAGGAAATAGTTAAATTTAAATTATGAAAAAGTCGTTTAAAAAATATTCGTTATTTAATACTAAACTTAATGTAATTTTAGTTTTACATCACGCTGTTATTGAGCAGCGTTATAGGAAGTTGGAACATGGTTCAACATAAATGTGAAAAACTAGTCTCTTTCCTAATTTGTCAGAGTCATTTGAAAACGATTCTCCCTAGGGCTGAAAAGCATTATTTACTTACCGAGTGTGAGCAATGAAAAATCTGTTTCACCATTTTTCATCGTTTAACATGACTTTTTCAATGAGTTTTTTTTCTGAAAGTTCTCCATTGTACACACAAAGTACATGTCCAAGTTGCAAAATTCTGATATCGAGAGTAGAGGCGCACTTTAAGCTGTCAGGATCAACTACAACGTGTCTATTTACGCGGTTCTGCACAGCCATAATTGTGTGCCTTCGTGTGTAACCACATACCAATACACCCAAAGGGGTATACTTGGGAGTGGGACCACTTTTACCTTAAATACAACATGACTCGAGACAACTTGACAAGTCGTTTTGTAGTCCTACTCTTGAAACGCTAGAGTTAGTACGGTGATTTCCTGTTTCTTCAAATGTAGTCTTTAAACAAAGATTTTTTTAAGAGTAAGACAAATATTGTTATTATCATAACAATATTTTGTCTTTAGTGCAATGGAGGATTCCATTGCACTAAAGACAGTCATGTTTGGTACAAAGGCGTTTGTTTGTTTGTTTGTTTGTTTGTTTGTTTGTTTGTTTGTTTGTTTGTTTCATATTATAGATAGTTCACTTTATTGTACAATAGAACTTATATAACATACAATTTGTTAGTAATATTTACGTACGAAAGCGGGCTTATTTCAACAGAAATTTCTTCCAGCCAGCCTAAAAATTTTGGAAAGAAAAAAAAATATAACAAATTAGAACGTAAAATATACCAATAAACTAAACTTAATAAACATACATATAAATATAGGCAAACTTAATGCCGTGCCGCATTTTCTGCTAGTCAAACGCGTACAAAAAAAAAAGATAATAACACCTACAATTTCACAGTTTGACACTACCCCACCTTCTCCACGTCAACTGTTGGTTGGCTAAAATAAAATACTATTTAGTATTAAGCCCGCTAATTGTACAATCTTTACTGCTACAATAAAGGACTTAATAATATAATTATCTAAATGTGTTAGAAAGAGAGGGCACAATAAAATGAATATTTTATAAATGCAGACTGATACAGTCTTTTTATTCTTACTTGTCCAATTTAGTAAACAAGATTCTACCCTTAAACTGTGACTTTTCAGTGAAAAACTGCCATATTTCCATAAATGAAGTAACTTGGAACACTCTTTTAGATAACACGCCGCCAGTTTTACAAACATAGTTAATGATAGTTCATGAATTTGCAAGAAAATGTCTAGTTTAGGCATCTAATCTCAATTTTAAGGTTAGAATCTTGTTTACTAAATTGGACTAGTAAGAATAAATAGACTGTACTGGATATCTCGTTTATTATATACGTAGTATCATCCTTTGCTCCTTTGCGAGCAAAGAGACATGCTCGTGCCCTAAATCCCGACCAACCGGGATCTTCCGCCCCCTACACATGCCAGATGTGCGGACGTAGCATTCACTCTCGCATAGGGCTTTACAGCCACCAGAAAAAATGTCTACAATCCAGGATTGCTGCATAAATCATCTGTAATAGATGCAAAGGCCCTTGATGATGATGATGATGATTATCCTACTAATATTACAAGTGTGAAAGTTTTTGAAGATGTTTGTTAATCACGCACTAACGGCTGAACAGCCTAACTTCAAACTTGGCATACAGATAAACAAAGATCCGAATCGAGCCAAAGGATACTTGATATCCCGAGTGCTTAGTGCGAGTTTGACAGATCCAATCGAATAACTTTACTATCGCGTTAATCAAGCATTGAGTAGTGAATATGAGTAAGTTAATTCGTGTTTTGGCTGGTAATCGTGTTCACTTCTCAACGTAAACCATTACAACTCGCACTCAGCAATTTTTATTTCCATACTCGTCGCTAGGTGGCGCTTCCTCGATGCCATAGAAATATGAGTTTACGTTAACGCGATCGAGTAGTTAAAAAACTCGCACTAAGCACTCCGGTAATTGTAAAGTGTATTATCTTCTTCTTTTTAATCGGTCCCTCAATTCTGAGGATCGTGACCATATACAATAGTTCTCCATTTGTCTCGGTCATATGCGCAATGGGATGCGTGCTGTAAGGATCCCCCAGCTGCCTTCTTTATGGCATCGGACAAGCGCATTGGTGTTCTGCCTCTCGCTCGTCTGCCCTCTAACTGGCCCAAAACGATCTGCTTCTCTAGGCTATGACGTCGTGACCGCATAATATGCTCAAAAAAGCTGAGGGACCTCTGGCGACAGACTGAAGACAGTCGCTTCGTTATACCGAGCTCGTTAAGTATAGAAATATTGGTTCTGAAGGCTGTCCACGGGATTCTGAGCATTTGTATTATATATGTAAGTATACATTAATGTGCAAGTTGATTTAACTACCATATTGTTTTTCTTTTTCCTTTTTTTTTTGCGTCCAGATAATGGACAATAAATTGCAAGCCTGATAAAGAACTGTTAAAGGCATGGAGGATAAACGTGATGCAGTGTAGACTTTTAGTCCGGATCTACTTACGGGTGTTGTTATATCGGAAGAGTCCGACCAGGTTCCGCTCCGATTCGCAGAGCTTAATCATGGTGAGCAGAGACGGAGCTCGCGTCGTCGGTTGCAGTGATGCAGTGCTTTGTGAAGTCCGACCTTTGATGGGTCTTCACCCAAGCGTAAAGATCGAGAAATCGGTAACAAAACCGTTTATTAAAAGTATATAGTTCGTATTATTTTATATAGATAGATAGAGAACACTTTATTGTACATAAAAATGGAAATAACGCAGATATTTTTTAACCTAGGAGTACAGACGGCGGCCTTATCACTAAAAGTGATCTCTTCCAGACAACCTATACATATTTATAGAGTTCTATTATCATTAGGATATATGTAAGCCCCCCCACTTTCCTAAATGCATGATCACAATTCTTATGTTAACTATAATCTGTGTATTAATAGATAGAGAACACTTTATCCATAATATAAAAGTGAATCGCCGAATGTGTATGTAAGCGCAAATCTCGAGAGCAGCTGAACCGATTATGCCAATTCTTTTTTAGAATATTCTTTGAAGTACGAGGATCGTTCTTATGGAAGGGAAAATAAAAAAAAATAATAATCGACTGTTAGGCGGTACGAAGTTAGCTGGGTCAGCTAGTTGTTTATAAAAATGAAAATTACACAGATATTGCTTATATCAACCCTTGTATGTCCCCACTGCTAGGGCACGAGTCTCTTCCTGTATCGCAGGAAAGTTAGGCCATACTCCACCACGGGGGCCAAGTCCGGATTGGTGGAAGATTGTAAGACAGTGGCGGGCTTTGCTGTCAGAAGTTATCAAGCCGCCCATAAAGCCTCTGACATTAACGACTGCCATTACATGACAGCCGGCACCAACAGTTTAACATGTTGTACATTAAGTTCGCCTTTATACTTTTTAATTTAATAGTGCAACAAAGAATGTTAAAGATAATAAATGACCTTGAAAAATAGCACTCTAGCATTGCTTCGGTTCTACGGTACCGAATACATTATTTCCCAGTTATTTTGGCAGCAAATCGTGTCGGCGTTTTATGATGCACAGGTCGGTTAAAGATATTGGTTCATTATTTAGGTAGGTGCGGTGTGCCGCTGCAACGAAAAGTCACGTTCCCTTTCGACGGATCAAATTCTTGGCAACTTTGTTAGCTTCCTTGTTTGTGCATTGTTTTGAGCGTATTCATCAAATTGTTTGTTTCCCACTCGTGTTAGACTAAGACCTTCTTGTGTAGCGTCGGCAGAAAGTTTACTTGTATAGTTTTGGCGCCAAGTTGCCCGTTATCGTCGCTAATCAAATTTACTGTCCCCGGAATAATGCAAGTCTGTTTATATTTGATCAGGCTTAGGTTTGATCCTGTAATGGTAGTTGTAAGAGGATAAAATAAAGAAATAAAAATAAATATATGACTGGCTGGTACCCGCGACTTCGTCTGCGCATGATTAGTATTTTGAGTAGCTTATAAATTAGCGTGGCGTAGAAAATAACTAACTTTATGACATTATAATTATCACATAAATAATGTGTGGGTCGCATTTGTAAAATTTCACACATGTTTATAAATTGTGGCTTATGTGTTAGACATAGACATAGACATCATTTATTGGTAATATTCATTACAAGTCAAGACTCCGTACATAATAACAATCCAATGTAGAAATAATAATCAAATTTACAAATGTCAAAAAGAAAATGTTACATGTCAATATCATAATAATTATGCAATCTGTCAGGTCAATCAATTAGATACAAAATAATAATAACACGAATGTTGAGTAATTTACCTAATTATTCTATGTCTATGTCTGGTGTTGTTATTGTTGTTGTTATGTTATGTTATTCTGGTGAATAAGCTAAATTATTGTAAGTATATTAAAATTCATGCAGTACTTTTTATATGTACGTTTATTTTTTATTTATGTTTTTATTTTTTTATGTACGTAATACAGAGAGAATATTGTAAAGAGGTTCGAAATTTCACTGATGCCGTGAGTCGCCCATTGGCTCAATTGGTAGAGCGCTGGTACGGATAGCCAGAGGTAGCGCGTTCGAATCCCGGCATGGGTGAAATTTTTAGCCTCTAAATAGGTTTTTAAAGTACTTTTTATGTGAAAGAGTAATAAGCATTCAGCCGTATTTACAAACTTTCGAGTATATAATAAGTAGGATTGGTAATGCCGTCTGGAGATGGTATTAAGACTATTCTGTTTACTGGTCGAAGCCGTGCATGAAATCAAAACTTCATTTATTGGGTTCACCAACGAGACAATGTTTAATCTGTAATGACAATGCCAAGCAGTCTGGCGAAACTTCAAAAGGAAAAAAAGCAATGTACAAAGCGCCCGTAAATTTTAATGGCGGTACAACCTGACTACAACCCGACTATGTTTGGAAGTTACAAGACGATACTATTTTTATTTTTAATGCACTAACCCGTGCTAAGGACAAATTTAAAAACCTATTTAGAGGCTAAAAATTTCACCCATGGGATTCGAACCCGCAACCTCTGGCTGTCCTAGCTCAATTGGTAGAGCGCTGGCACGGATTTTTAGCCTCTAAATAGGTTTTTAAGTTACAAGACGTTTATTTTTGTAAGAGGACTTGCCGCTTCTGCAGTCGGTTGTATTATACGTCACTCGCTATCGTGTCATTCTTTCTCTATAGTCTACCATTTTTTTTAGACATTTTGTTTGTTGTTATCGGTCCGCGTCATTCTCATTAAAAGTTATTAAAAATTTACGTAATTTTGTCAATAATCAGGTTGCTATTAGTTTTCAATCATTGTAAAACTGTTTAACGGCTCATTAAGTGCCTAAAATGCCGAAAGTTAAGTGCGAAATATGTGGTATTACAACAAGTCGAATAAATAACAAAATTTATGGCCCAATTTCCATTGGATGAAGACCGCTAAGCAATGATAATCATAATTTTCATCTAATAAAAGCGTAAACAATTGTATTCTGGTAAAACTTAGTAGATTTTCGTATAAAATTGTAATTGAGCTTGTTGCATGGATACATGGATAGTGATGTGCTGCTCTGTTTCGTATAATTCGATGGTTTTTTTTTTACTATGTAGTCCCGTCTCTTACACATAGTGGTTATTATCTCTTTGATGCCAAGAACAAGAGAAGAATCAATGTCAATATGTACAATAAAACCTCCTGTGGATAAAACCTCTATGATGGTGTCTACAATGATTAACAACACAATCAACGACTACACTATTTTTTTATTTTTAATGCACTTACCCGTGCTAAGGAACAAATTTAAAAACCTATCACCCATGCCGGGATTCGAACCCGCAACCTCTGGCTATCCGTACCAGCGCTCTACCAATTGAGCCAATGGGCGACTCACGGCATCAGTGAAATTTCGAACCTCTTTACAATATTCTCTGTATTACGTACAGGCAGCGACATCTGACTTAAGCAAATTGCATTACTTACAGCCCCGACTACCTACTTTGCAGTTAGGTTAAACATCGGAACGACATCACTGTACCCACATGATTACACTATTTTTTAATTTTTAATGCACTAACCCGTGCTAAGGAACAAATTTAAAAACCTATTTAGAGGCTAAAAATTTCACCCATGCCGGGATTCGAACCCGCAACCTCTGGCTATCCGTACCAGCGCTCTACCAATTGAGCCAATGGGCGACTCACGGCATCAGTGAAATTTCGAACCTCTTTACAATATTCTCTGTATTACGTACAGGCAGCGACATCTGACTTAAGCAAATTGCATTACTTACAGCCCCGACTACCTACTTTGCAGTTAGGTTTAACATCGGAACGATATCACTGTACCCACATGATAACACTATTTTTTTATTTTTAATGCACTAACCCGTGCTAAGGAACAAATTTAAAAACCTATTTAGAGGCTAAAAATTTCACCCATGCCGGGATTCGAACCCGCAACCTCTGGCTATCCGTACCAGCGCTCTACCAATTGAGCCAATGGGCGACTCACGGCATCAGTGAAATTTTTAGCCTCTAAATAGGTTTTTAAATTTGTTTCTTAGCACGGGTTAGTGCATTAAAAATAAAAAAATAGTGTAATCATGTGGGTACAGTGATATCGTTCCGATGTTAAACCTAACTGCAAAGTAGGTAGTCGGGGCTGTAAGTAATGCAATTTGCTTAAGTCAGATGTCGCTGCCTGTACGTAATACAGAGAATATTGTAAAGAGGTTCGAAATTTCACTGATGCCGTGAGTCGCCCATTGGCTCAATTGGTAGAGCGCTGGTACGGATAGCCAGAGGTTGCGGGTTCGAATCCCAGCATGGGTGAAATTTTTAGCCTCTAAATAGGTTTTTAAATACAATCAACGACGTTTATTTTCAATCAATCAAAAATAGGCTGCTCCCGCGGCACGCTATTTCTGTACGGGTCGAAATCTCAATTTCTAAAATAAATTAGGAAAAAAGAAACGAAATTCTGCAACTTCAACAGTGGTATAACAGACATAGGTACCTTAATATAAACCTTTTCCACTACGTCACCATCATTATCTTATTTAGCCACAAGAAGTCCACTGCTGGACACCTTCCTCTTTAATGGATTTCCAAAAAGACCTGTTCAAGCGCTCGTGGCCTAGTGTCCTAACCGAGTGATCGGTATCAATCACTTGAATTTCGGAATGATCGGAATCAATCACTTGTCTACGATACAGGTTTCCTAGTGTAGGCAATTATTGACTTATATTAATTTGTACTGATGAATCTTTGAAACAGTAAAGTATTATTATTATTATTATAGTTAAGCAACAACAGGGGCGGTCAGGTGCAGGATGGGTGACCATCCCGTGACCAATGCAAGCGGCATTTTTCCGAGGGCTTCCGTGCTTCGAAAAGCAGGTTAAGCCGTTGGTGTGGGCTGTCATGTAATGACAGTCGTTAAGCCACATTTGAGGCCTTATGAGCGGCTTGACTTCTGACAGTAAGGCCCGCCACTGCCTTATAATTATCTACCAACCTGGACTTGGCCCCCGTGTTGGAGAATGGCCTAACCTGCCTGTGATGCAGGAAGAGACCCGTGTCCCAGCAGTGGGAACATATAAGGGTTGATATCGAATACGTGGTTCTACAGGACGTGGACCAAATATGGGATGTATTAGCAAAGGGAAAGATAAAAAGTGCCCGAAAAAGTGTGTGCATGCAACGACTTATGAACGTTGATGCAGTGAAGGTGATCTGTCAGGATTGTGGCAAGTGGCAGTCCCTGGTCTCTGCCTACCCCTCTGGGATACAGGGGTGAGGTTATGTACGTGTATGTATGGTTATACTTTATGAGTCACAGTTAGATATTTGATAACAATGTTAGGTTCATTTCTACAACCACACGACTGATTCAAAATTACGAATAGAATTTCCGTGCATAACAGAAATAGTTATTGTGGTCATAGGATACTAACATCATAATAATAATAAAACTGCAACCTTGCTTTGTACACACAGGCTCAAGGTTTTATTGATTGCCTATAAAAATGTAAGAAACGTGGACACTATCTATAGGATTAGTTCACCGACTCAGAGTCGTTCATCGCGCTATGGAACTGGCAACGCTTGATGTAGGTATCTTTGTTTGATCACATCAGCTAGAAAACTGAGCTGATTGACATACATTTTTGACCTAAATTTTGGTAAGCACAGGCAGGCAGGCAGGCAGGCCATAGATAGATAGAGAACACTTTATATTGTACATAAAAATGGAAATTACACAGGTATTATAATTAATTTACCCTTGTTTATTATAGGTTTAGTTTGTCGGTATCAACCCTTGTATGCCCCCACTGCTGGGGCACGGGTCTCGTCCTGCATCACAGGAAGGTAAGACCATACTGGTCTACCACGGGGGCCAAGTCCGGATTGGTGGAGGATTGCAAGACTAGTGGCTAGTCTTGCAGTCAGAAGTTTTCAAGCCGCCCTAAGGCCTCTGACATGGCTTAATGACTGTCATTACATGACCGCCGGCACCAGCTGCTTAACGTGCCTTGCGAAGCACGGAATCGCTCGGGAAAATGCCACTAGCGTTAGTCATAGACAGTCATCCACGCACTGAACGCGCCCTATGTTGATTAACCTTTGTGATCGTTTAAGATCACTCAGGCAGCCTGGAATACCAGCGATATAGTTTTTATTATTTTAGTATTTATTGCTACGTAGTTTCGACGGTCGTTGTTGCGACAAACGTTGATGCGAAATTTCTTTCCACTGCCTCATAATTTCGAAAGCTTATGAACTGGAATAATGTAGTCGCGAAAGACGCTGTTTCAAAAAACATTTTCTCTGCCTCATACGTTTGAATTAGCCAAGTCGTTAAGCCATGTCAAAGTCAATAACGGCGGAACGTAGTTACATGAAACTAGGAATACAGTTAGACAAAGATCTGAATCGAGACACAAAATACTTTTTATGCCACACCTGGCAATAAAGTGGCTTTTTCCGCACGCTGCGCGTACGGAAAAAGCCGCTTTCTGGCCAAGTGTAGACATAAAAAGATGTACACAACACGGGAGGTAATAAAGAAAGCTCTCGATCGCATATTTACGTCCCTCGCTTGCAGCTCGGGCCGCAAATTTTTGCGATCTCGGCCTTTCTTTGTATTACCACCCTAGTTGTGTAATGTACTACTACTCCATCGATCCTTCGATTTGATCCCTAAAGTTACGGCCCAAAACAAGCTATTGCTATCCAATCAAACATGTATGGTAAATATATAAATTCAACATTGGACCTCAAAATCCAATTTTGAATATATATACGTACACTATCACGTTTTATTGAGATATCGAACCTCTCATTCACTCTTGAGGACGTCACCTATATCTCTTACGCTCTAAACAAGCAAGAAATTTTAAATCAGAGCATGGAACTGCTTTGTGCCCCAAACTCGTTGCAACGAAACTTTTTGCTCTCTTCTTAGTAATAAAAAATGTCAAAATTTTGAATTTGGAAGGGCAATTTTTCATTGGATAAGGTTTGCAACAATTTGCATTGGCCCGTTTCACAGAACATGTTCTGTGGCCCGTTTAGTATGTTTGATTTCTTATTGAATTTCTCACAGATGTAGTTAAAAGCAGAATGTTCGTCACAGGCGCAATATGTTTTCGGTCTCGGTAGTGTTGAAACTTAGTTGAAAGAGTCCCTCAGTTCGCTCAGACTTCAATTTCACAACTTCGACTCGAAAACTGTATTTGCGCTCTTGGCGAAAAATCTACTATTATATCACGGTAATGGGTCCCCGTGAGATAATTATTGTATTGTTACCGTAACCCTCTCTCAAGCCAAACTCTGAGATATTTATTTATTGCGTTGCCATGGTAACAACAATCGTATAAACGTATTCTGTGGCGGTACAAAGTTCGACGGAGCAGCCAGTCCGTTGTACATAAATGTAACTGTATCTATGGCATCAATCAATGGCAATATAATAGCGGATACAAGGGTTAATTAATTGCGCGTGGATCCAATGGGTAATGCGGGCTTATGTCACCTAATGGTTAAATTGTTCCTTCCTATGTCGATCGTTAATTACGTAGCACTTGTTATTTGATATGAAAACATACTCAAGTATAATATTACGGATCTGATTCGTAGAAAACGTGTAAAATTATAAAGAATTGAATTAAAGTACACGTCATGCATTTTTGCTGTATGTACATATAAGTGGGTAATACCACACTGGCACTGATCTTAGTAGGTTGCTTAGATACCGTAGGTATAAACTCACGTTTATATCCCAGAGGGGTAGGCAGAGGAGAGAGTTTGCCACTTGCCACGATTTTGACAAATTACAATAATTTTAAAGATAAAAAGTACCCGAAACCGGTGTGTATGCATGCAATGACATGCTAGGCACGTGCGACGCAGACATGTGTCTGCCCTGCTCTGCGTCTCGTTGTAGTTCCGACACAGATTTCTGCGCGATACGTGCACGTCGAGGCGTATTTACTAACAAATTTGTGGCAATGACACAACATGTAATTGACTTAGTTCGCTGTGAATTTTGGTTGTATGATACAAATCATCCAGACTATTTAAAAAAGACATTGAATCAGTTATTTATTATGGATGAGAAGTGCCAAGGAATGGAGCGAATAGTTGCGTCGCAGCATGCGGTGGGAGGCCTATGTCTGCCTCAACTGCCCTGCCCTGTACTGAACCGTGCTGCGCTGTGCTGTGCTGCGTCGCCTGCGTCTCAGCATGCGCCCAGCCTCAATAGTTGCTCAGAAATCAGTTTTTTTGTTTATTTGAATGTAGAGCAAAGCGCGCAGCTGCAGAGAGAACGGCTAACTCACTTGCCGCATTTCGTGATGTAAGGATGCGCACGCGACGGCTGCGTTTGCGCTGGAAAGAGAAGGATGGCATTTATACGTTCAGCATTTTTTTTTCCACAGACTATTAGAGTGATTGCTAGTTTTTATGACAAAGCTTTGTGCGAATTTTCAGACTGTGTAATGCCTCTTATTAATTAATAAAAAAAGTTCTGTAATACTAATTAGAGTGATGACCTTGGCCCAAAAGACAAACTAGACTAAAAGGAAGTTCTTCTTTTTTAGGGTGCCCTACCTCGAAAGAAAAACTGAGCCCTTATAGGATCACTTTGAAGTCCGTCCGAAAGTCTGTCAAGACTCCCGGAAACGCCTGGAGGTATTAAGTTGAAATGAAAATCGTATAGCCTTCTAAGCCCTGGCTTCCTAGAAATAGAACATGACGAATAACTTTCTCAATTCACACCCCATGATTTAGTAGGAAGTCCGGAAAACTTACTGTTCCAGGTCCAATATTTTCCTCATAATTTTTTGGACAACAAGAAGTAAAAGTTCTTTAAAATGTACTTAGTTTTAGAAGACTTTCAGTAACTGTTATCTCCAGGGCTTAAGAAAATATTATATTCAAGTTCACAGTTTTTCAAATTGTCAAAAATTTTATGCCACAAAAAACGTACAGTGTATTTATTCTTACTTGTCCTATTAAGTAAACAAGATTCTAACCTCAAAATTGACACTTGATGACTAATATAGATATTTTCTCGCAAGTTCATTAACTTTATTACTAATAAATTTTACAGCTTGTTATCTAAAATAGATATTTTCTCGCAAGTTCATTAGCTTTATTACTAATAAATTTTACAGCGTGTTATCTAAAATAGTGTCCCAGGATACTTCATTTTACTTCACCGGGTTACTTCACCGAATAAGGCAGTTTTCGACGATAGAGTCATACTTTATCAGTAGAATCTTGTTTACTAAAATGGACAAGTAAGGATAAATAGACTGTATATTTCGTCACTCGAGAGAATCAAAATTCATTGGATGCTTTCCTTTGACCTAAAACTATGAAATTTCAAGTAATTACTTTTTCAATTTCAGATTATGAAAGAAAGAAATTTCAAGAAAACTACCATTTAAACGCTTCTGCAATTTTTATTGGACATTAGACTCTACAATGTTTTTGCACTTGCATGCCATCTGTTGAACAACATATGAACTAATTTAACCCAACATTTTCATATTTAACCCAAGTAGTGATCGCTTCCCACCCACCTACCGACTCTACATTTTGCCCTAACCAGTTAGAAGACGTATTGCCAAGTTCTTGTCGCCTCTCACAGATGGCGTTACGTGTTTTATAAATATAAAGTACTCAACGCTTGTATCCTGAGGATACTTGACAAGCGTTGTCCAAAGGAACGAATTCAGTTATTTAAGCGTGACGTAAAGTCAACCTCTCGTGCAGTAATTAAATGAAACGAAAAGGCCTTATGCAAAGTAGAGCAGAGACTGCGGCTTAGTGAACGTTACAATTCATACTAGGTGCCCATTTCAAAATCTACATCATTTTGAATAAAAAATTGAAAAAAAATACTCCAAAAACTCCAAGACTTTTCAGAGTCTTCAATTAACAAAGTTTACATAAATTATTATGAAACATTGAAACCATGCATTGTACAAGTTTAATTCCAGACATCATTATCATCTAAATAATAGCCCTTTATATAGTTATAATAGCCCTTTTCGTGCAAAGTATTTATATAAGTTATAATAGCCCTTTTCGTGCAAAGTATTTTGATATCAACCCTTTATACGTCCCCACTGCTGGGGCACGGGTCTCTTCCTGCGTTGCAGGAAGTTTAGGCCATACTCCACCACGGGGGCCAAGTCCGGGTGGGTGGAGTAATAGTATTAATCAATAATTAAATATAAGGAGTGATTTAGAGGAATCCGTTTTGTATGTAAAAAAACACTAGGTTTCAGTACCTACTTAAGTTTTTTTGAGACTATTTGGAGGAATTAATTGACACGTTAATTCGGTAGCCCGTAGCAAAACGTGGCAAAGCCAAAAGTGTCTATCTTTTATTGACGCGAGATTATTTTCCTAATTTCATTAGATGTCACTCTTTGTCGAGGTCCGTACAAAAAGGCGCAAACCGTGGGACGCCATTGTTGTTTAAATTCGATGCAAGTTCTTATGTGGAACACCCGCGGTTATATTATTCCTGCTTGCCAGTGTGAAATTCGAAAAAAAATTCGTTTCTTTGATTGACTTTCTGCTCCTAAAATGTTATTGGCTGTTTTTTCCTAAAAGTTTAAAAAGTCTTATTTTACCTATAGATGTAAGTCTTTCTTTAGTGGGTTTTGTTAGTTTTTAATAGCAAAAAATATTTGCATTTAAATATAAATATTAAATATTTGACGGCCTCGGTGGCGCAGCGGTTTGGCACGCTGACTGCAAAACCGAAGGTCTCTGGTCGATCCCCGACCGGATCAAACTAAGAAACGAACTTTTTTAGTTTGCCTCGGGTCTTGGGTGTTATATAATTATGTATTTATTGTATTAAATCTATCGTCGAGTTAGCACCTATAACACAAGTCATTTAGTTGTACTTAGTATAAGGGCTAACGAGATCTGTGTATGTCCACGAATATTTATTTATTTATTGGTGTTGGATACATGAGTTATTGATTTATTTATTGTATTAAATTAATGTAAAAATGTATATCGAATAATTCCCCACACAAAAAAGTCACTTTGTAACATCAGATCTCTCAGGGAGAGAAATATTTGAACGCGACGGGATTTATGCGCGGAGTATGAACAATTAAAGTCATTATATTACAGCTTGCCAAAAAAGTCTAGATATTAATTATGACAACAATATCCAAACTAAAGTTGCAAAAAATTACTTTTCTCCATACAAAGTTTTGTTTTTAAATTTCTAAACTTTTTTGCTAAACTATAGATTTCGTTTCGAAGCCAATTCAACTTTCGTTTCGCAGTATGACCAAAAGTGCACTATCTTGCTGCTCCTTTTTAACCCTTCAAATTGTTTGTCATGTCTCTGGAAAAAAACCAGTAGTTTTAAAAGCCCTAGAAAATATCCAGCACCAGGGCCCCATACATGTATCAGAAACCACCAACCAGGTAAATGGATCTATAATACCTATTTCTGTTAAAAGTCTATTTGGCTAACAAAGTCGCCAACGTGCGTCAATTATTTATATCGATATGTATCGATATGTATAAGTACCATACAAGGTAAATATCGATAAAAATTACTTATTTATATTAAAAATGCAGATATATTGCAGACCTATTGGAAAATGCAGACCTCAGAGACGACACTGACATAGACAAGGAGCGGAGGGCCCTGTCGGTTAGAGCCAACATGATAGCACACAGGTTTTCACGATGCTCAAGGGAAGTTAAATTAACGCTATTTAGAGCGTATTGTACCTCTTTCTACTCATGCTGCCTGTGGATGAACTATACGCGAAAATCGATTGGGGCTCTCCGCGTGCAATACAACAATGCACTCCGGGCGTTGTTGCGGCTGCCCCGCTATTGCAGCGCATCGGGCATGTTCGCTGACGCGCGCACTGACGACTTTTACGCGATAATGCGCAAGCGCGGCGCGTCACTCGTGCGCAGGGTGTGGGCCAGTCGCAACACCATCCTGGCTATGCTCGCCGATAAGGTAGATTGTGCCTACATAAACCATTGTTGCCGTCTTCAAGTGGCAAGCAATGACAGTGCCCTATAGTTATGGTTAAAAGAACAATATGTACTAACACTAGAATAAGATTACTAACAAATCTATTTGATTTTTTTATATTTGAAATAAATGAATTGAATTGAATAATCTTTATTGTACCTACACAGAAGTTACAATGACGGAAATTATATAAAAATATTGTACAATTGGCGACTTTATTACAAAAAGTAATAAATAATATAATATTCGTATCGTAACTTCGTAGCGCTAGGATCGTGTATGTGATTTATTGTTACCATGGAAATAAAGAAAGAAGACTTTTATTCAAATTCCATGGCAACGCAGTATTTCTTAGAGTTTGGCTTTAAAAGGGTTATGGTAATAATAAAATATTATACCAAAGAACATATTGCCGGGATATCAAGTATCCTATGTCTCATCTTGTAAATACGTTCACCGTTATTGCGTTATTGAGTAAAAAACATCCAGACATCTTCATAAACTTTCATATTTATAATATTAGTATTAGAAGAATCCTAGAGAATAGCACCAACCCAATTCTTCCGCGGGTGTCGTAAAAGGCGACTAAGGGACAATTCCACGAACTGCGATCCCAACCCGCATGCCCAGCGTGATAACCCCCTATGATAGCATAACGTGGCGCTCTTTAGGGGAGGGCTATGTCCAGCAGTGGACTAGTACAGCCTGACGACGACGAGAAGAATCTTGATCTAAAATGTACTAATATAATTTTCTTTGTTACTTACTCCACACGAGTTGTATTAAAAGGTATTAAATCAGCATAATATCATCGCGGTAACGAGCTCTCAGATGACTGTCACACATAAAGCCGTGATGACTTAATCACGTCCTCTTGCCACAGTCACATGAGAACTCCGGCGACGATCGAAACAGATCACTGTCATTATGCACTTGACTGTGCAAATACTCGGATTTGTTACTTTTATTGTCGCCAGCGTCATTTAGAGATTACCGCCAAGTTATTTTTTAACAGGTAGCTGGATGATGTGTTTCTTTCTGTTTAAATTGATATTTTTATTTTCAACAAGTTTTCTCTACTGCAATAAACGCAGTATGGATATACAAGAAAAGTAAGGTCGTAACGCCTACAGGATAGACTCACCTCTTTAAACATTCACCATTCGTTTATTTTACTTAATACACTTACATAATTTCTGTCACATGCTTATTCACTTGAGTTCACTTGAAGAAAATTAAATAAAATTTTGGTTTATCAGGCATGTAAAACAGGTAACAATCTTATTACAATATAATTGGATTTTAAACTAGTTTTAAGCTAGATAGATAGAGAACACTTTCTTGCACAACCAGAAATATATTACAACCATGATTCTTAAATCTAAGTAATGTTATACAATTGGCGGTCTTATCCCTAAGAGCGATCTCTTCCAGACAACCTTTGGATGGAGTGGATTGCATGAAGAATATAGTCGGTACGTGGTGCATGTACATAAATAATAAAATCGAAAATATATTGATATCAAACAGCAAAAGATTGCGATAATATAATTACTTATAATTACCTTCGATATAATGTACATATACCTATTTAAATAATAATATAATAATAGATTGACACCCAAAGTATACATGCACGTTAAAGTACACAGTCAAACTAAATAAAGTAGTCCTCATATTTTGGGATGAGATAAGCATTATATAAATAACAACAAAGGACCTTCCCCCAACTTTGAACTACCAAACAGCTTTTTAAACATTTATCACATTTGCGAACTATGGCTTTCGAAAGCAACTCGTGCCTTCAAAAGCCCTAGTTCTACAAATGTTGAACTCTAGTTGTACTAGGCTTTTTGTCGGAGGAGTCCGACCAGGCCAGGTTTAACCGGTAATAATACACTAATGCGTAGTACTTATTTAATTACAATTAGTACTTATTCTTTAGTTACGCTTTAGTTTAAAAAGGAAAAAAACTGTTCTTCACTCTAACCTCAACAAAAACACTTCCAGAGTTAGATTCTAGGAAACTAGGATTTCACAAGAAAAAAACGTATCAAAAATCGATGTGTCACTTTTTGCGCTCAGATTCGACGTCATCGCTGAGTGGGCGTGCAAAATCGGAAGGTTCGAAAGCTCGACGAAAGTGAAAAGAAGCGCCATTTTTTTCAAACAAATCAATCAGTTTTTTTTCGCCTGGCAACTTGACGGTAGCCGACTGCAGCGGCGCCGCGGGAAGTCGCGCTACCGCATCGGGGAAATTGATGATTTTTGCGAATTTCTCGCTTACGTCACTTTTGATTTGGGTGTCGCGTCTCATCGCCAGATCGCCACGCGTCGCAGACGAATTTGTGGATTGATGGGGTGTTCGGTGAGTCAAATACTGTATTTACAATATTCAAGGTTAATTATCACTTTTGGGTCCAACGAGGAGTAGGTACAGGAGAAAAGATGGTAGTTAAAGAGTAAGAAAAAACTAGTAAATCGAAGACCTGATTTCTGAACTGAGAAACGAAATCCTAATGAATTAATTCAAACAGAAAACGTTGACTCGATCACTTAGAAAGCATGGGCGAAAAGCGAGCGGTGAAGAAGGCATCCTTGGGGCTACCAAGCGGCTATAGACCAGTTGGCCGCCCCAGATATTGCTAGAAGGATGAAGTGGCCAAGGATCTGCGTGACCTCCGGCAGAACCAGACTCCTGACACAAAAAATCGCCACGAGTCTTCGGGACGCTGAGCCAGTGGAGTCATAATCATCAACTCATTATCTACCCATCGCGGGGAACTAATCTCTTCCCTGTGGAAAGTATATGCCATAATACTCCACCACGGGGGCCAAGTCCGGATTGGGGGAGAACTTTAAGGAAATTTAACCTTTAATCTGTGTCAAGCTACGATCCATCACAATCAGTCGGCCCAGCAAACTGTTGGGGAGTCTAGGCTGCTTTTGCCGTTTGCTATCGGTTCTTCGGCTGCTGAAAAACCACTGTTACTTAAATTGCTAATTTTCTAACTTCTTCAACTTGGTAATCTTAGTTCTTTGGTGGATTGTCACATTTTTGATATGATCAATCAAAGAGTTTATACAAAAAGACGATAGTTTTTAAACCTTTTAGATAAACCTGTTCAGGTTTCAGTGAAGGTTTTTTGTATTTAATTAATATGTATTCTCCATCAACCTGGACTTGGCCACCGTGGCGGAGTGTGGCCTAACCTTCCTGCCACGTAGGAAGAGACCCGTGCCCCAGCAGTGGGGACATACAAGGGTTGATATTGAACATGTATTCTGTAAATGTCTTGAATGAATAAATCAAAAAGAAAAACTATCATTCGTTTAAAACCATTTTAATGCTTATTTTTATCCCCAACTACGATCGTTTTTTCGACAGTGTTGTAGCTTTCACAATGACAGGGTAGAATGAACACCCAAAAACGGTTTTACCAAAACATCCACCCGCCAACACTCACTAAATATTCGTACGACAAAAAAAACCATATGTTGAGCTAATAAAAATCCGGAGCAACCCTTTATTTGGCTACGATTTAACATTTAGACCCCCATTATAATATTTAATGCTAAACAAACAAGGGTATCTGCCGCCTAATGACTTCATCCAGTCATCGTTTGAGGTGATCAGCTAAATGGATTTGACTTGATGATGCTGCTTTGCGTTTAAATCTCCGTCGTAATATTCTTGATGTTCCGTTTTGTTGCCCGCAAGTATTTATGAGCTCTCTTAGCTGCCTAGTAGGTTATACCACTCACTATGCAATGTTGGCGTTCTACTTGTCTACTTGTATTTGCGTGATACTTTGACCTAGATTTAGGAGTACCTAAATTACGCAAATATAAATAGCCAAGTAGAATAAAGCAGTAGCTTTAAATAAAAAATAAATTCAGGACCGATAAAAGTTTTATGTGCCTAAAGCGGTAATATAAGCCAACTTTTCTGTTCAACCTAACTTAAGTTTGTCGCTAAACCCGTATATTGGAAACCCCTTCTAGGCAACAGTGATGCAAGCTGGTGCAAGTTCGATTAGTTAAAACCCAAGTTTAATTTAAATTTTAGAACTAGTGCCTAGTGTTAACGTCTCTAATGGCTAAATTCCGTTTCTAATTTTTTTGTTTTTAACCCCGAATTTTCCGAGAACCCACTAAAACAAAATGTCCTCGTTGATAAAAAAAATAAACCAACAGACAAAGTAGTCAGTGAAGGGTTAACTATCATTTAGACGACTATACTTAGTTCGCGCTTCGATTTATGAAGATTGACTCGATTAGCATTTTCGGGTTCTTTGATATAACTTTTTAGGTCTAAACTATGTGACGAAAAACTCATATTAACTTCTGAGACGTTCTTATTTTTGTAGCGAACTGTTACAGGTGTACCTAACTATAGATATAAAAAATACTAATGATAAGTGGAAAATAGAGTTATTATCGTAATTATATTTTAGTGGCGAAGCGCTTGTGGCCTAGTGGACCGAGTGATTGGAATCAATCAGTAAGGTTAAGCAACAACAGGCGCAGTCATGTGCTGGGTGGGTGAACGTCCGGTGACTACCGCTAGTGGCATTTTTTCCGAGCGCTTCCGTTCTTCGCAAGGCACGTTAAGCCGTTGGTAAAGGCAGTCGTTAAGCCATGTCAGAGTCTATTAGGCTATTTTAGTGGTCGCAACCCACACAGCCCCAACTATTATAGCTACTTTGCAGGAATTGACAGACCCATGTTCCATTCCCAGTCCGGGCAGGTAGCTATGAATTTGTTTAGTTTCAAAGTTACGTGCATCTTTAGAAGCAATACCACACCCTAACGGTGAAGAAAAGCATCATTAGAAAATATACAAGTATCTATCGTGCTACCAATTTACCATACATTTATTTTCAACACTGCTTTAACGTAGACAGGTATTTTTGGTTCTCTATTACAAATGCTTGCGTTGATTGTTCGTACGTCACTTAAACAGGTTCTAGCAGAATACCAGCGTCACTGGTTGTCCACTGACAACCTGGGACATATGCTGAGTCTAGAACCTTTTCTGGTACCATGACACACAGCTCCTCCACCAGCTAAGCTCATTTTGTCTGTATGCATTTATTTTATAAAATTACTGTAATTATTGGTATTTCTTACCTGAAGTGTGTTCTTTTACTGGCCATGTTATTATTTTTAACTTTTTATGTGTGTTGTGGTATTTGAATAAATGTTTTTCTATTCTATTCTATTCTAAGTAGGTACAGTCGAAAGTAAGTCAAATTGTACATTTTTGTTCCAAAGTCATCCTTAATGTAACTGATTAGAATGAACGAGGTAAAGTAAAACAGTAAGTAAAAATGCATTTATTGTGACCAACAATAGACGAAGAAGAATATAAGAAGAAATTACAAATAATGACTTTACAGTTGGCGACAAAAGATGTGCTCAGCATGTGCCGCCAGAGATAAAACAATGCCTGTAGATGGCGATTTCAGCAATTACCTAATTAAAACCTAACTTAAAAACCTTAATTTCACCCATGCCCGGATTCGAACCCGCAACCTCTGGCTATCCGTGCCAGTAAAACCTAACTACACACTAGCTCCTAATAATCTAAATACAAATACAAATTAAGAACTAAAGGTTGTTTACTGTGCATAGCAAATTTTTAATGTTTTTCATCGGCCTCGGTGGCGCAGCGGTTTAGCACGCTGACTGTAAAACGGAAGGTCTCGAGTTCGATCCCCGGCCGGGTCAAACTAGAAAACGAACTTTTCTAGTTTGTCTCCGGTCTTGGATGTTATCTGTGTATTTATTGTATGAAATCTATCGTCGAGTTAGTACCTGTAACACAAGTCATTTAATTGTACTTAGTATAGGGCTAAGGAGATCTGTGTAATATGTCCATGAAAAAAAAAAGAATATTTGCTTAGTATTTATCTGAAGAGCGGGGCTCCCTGGCACAGGTGTCTATACACTTAATAAGAAGTCCCCACCACAGTGTAAAATTAATGTTAAGTTGATAACTACAGCCTGGCAAAAAAATTTAGATTTTAAATATGGCAACAATATCCATACTAAAGTCGCAAAAGTGACTTTTCTCCGTACAAAGTTTTGTTTCTAAATTTCTAACCTTTTTTGCCAAACTATTACGTAAATAAATATCTTTGTATTTTTTTTTGGTTTTTTTAGAAGAAATTGATTCTGCTTTTGGGTTACAAAAGGACTACTGACCACACACCTTTGACTTTCCAGTTTTCACAACATTAAATTGATCGAAAAGCTTCATCGGTGTCCAAAGAACCTTTAAAAAAGTTCAATCATCGATAGCCCCTTATTAAAGTTCGAAAAACAAACAGAAACCATAAATTATTTCAACACAATCCTTCCTTTTATTGCACGTTATTTTTTTCTTTCAATAACGGCTTTTGTCTCTGGTCATGCGAGACCAAAGCGTGTTTGATAAACTATCGTATTTTGTCGTAAGATTGTTGAATTTTCAACATGTGTATTCAAATTTTCATTGACTTACGTGCCTATTATATACCTAAATGTTTATATTGTAAACTGAAGAAAACGCTGCTGGTTGTACATTTAATTAACCTCAATGAAACTAACTCTAAGTTAAGCTTATGTTTGTGGTAACTGTTTGTTTTCTCGAATAAAATTAAGTTAAATAAACACATTCTCGCTTCGTTCGTGCGAGTTGGTTATGAAGAGGTAGGATCGAAAGTTAAGAGAAATAGACAGAGGCTAAGTAACAAAGAACTGATGTAAAAAAATAGTAACACCCGACTGCAGAGCATTAATCACTGACCAGGCGGGACTAACCTAGGTACTGGGCATCGCGTTACATTTTGCCAGTTATTGTGTTTAAAACCTTAATTAAAATTATTTCACGTTTTCATTACCCTCCTGAAATGCTTCCTTCATCCTACCGCACGTGAAATTCAAATTATACAGCCACTCACAAAAGTAACACCTCCCACATTATCCATCTGTTGTTTCCTTAAGAAACACCCGATCATCGGTCCAATATCCGCCGTTCAGTTAGCTCCACGAGCCTTCCAATTCGCGTCAAAGCCTACCCTACTTCCGCTCGCCGCACGTGGCAATAAAGAAAACTTGACAAAACGTCCACTCACATCATTCAAGTTCTATGTTTTGCATACTTACTAGTAGTATGGCGATACGATTCACGAGTTTTTTTATCGGTGGCTTTTTAGTGGCTTTTTTATTGGATTTAAGCCGATTTCTTGTAGCTATGACACGCGCCCAAACAAGATGAATCGATTGAGATCTAATTTGCCAATAGTTTACCATTAGTTAAGGAGTTATGAGAAAACAAAAATCGGACAGACATACATATATGCATAAGAATGGTTTTATTAATAAATAAAAAAAAATAGATACACAGTTATGCATTTTAACATTGATCTCCACACTAAGTACCTCCATCTGTGGAGTGGCGGCCGTTAGGATTAGCAATAATTAAACATTAACATGAAAAAGAAAGATAAGGACGTGTTATAGTGGAGTGTGTAACGTGTAGCGTATGGATTGTGTTAAGGTGCGGTGCATGATGCATTGCGTGTGATGTATGGAGTGTGAGTGTGACTTACATGAAGTGTGCTATGCGCATTGAGTGGTGTGTATGTATCTGCATGCATGCACACATACATACATACATACATACATACATACATACATACATACATACATACATACATACATACATACATACATACATACATACATACATACATACATACATACATACATACATACATACATACATACATACATACATACATACATACATACATACATACATACATACATACATACATACATACTGTAACACTAACCTCTTGAGGTGCTCTGCCTGAGGGGCTAGGTTTATGCGCGACCCGGTGAAATACTACCCGGGTTGGCGCTTTCAAGGATGCCTATGGGGACTACTCACAAATGACTACGCTTGGATTCCAAAAACCGACACCATTTAATATATACAAACCTAATATTTACATAATTAACCCTACACACTCAAATTGTCTCTCACTTAACCTACCACTGGTTTTAACCATTGTCCCTGTATTATCACTGTCTTTGTTACACCACCGACACTCACACGACTTAACTACTGATGGACACTAGGGGCGACTTGCTCACTATTATTAACTGCTGTACTACTTATTCCTGGTGAGAGGTACCTACGACTCTCAATGATCCTGGAGTGGCCGATATCGGGATCCCCAACATACCGCTCTCAGGATTCCCTATTTTCTGGGGTGGCCACCATCGGGAACCCCAACGTGCCAGCACCCAGAGGCTAAGGCGGGCACACGAGATGTCCTAGGCCGGCTAATATCGGCAAACCAACATGCCATGCCCTAGGACATCTCGTGAGTGGCATCGGCTAACCTCGGATGGGCCCACAGAGGCGGACCACTGTACCGCTTCCGGCGATCAGCCGATGTGCCCTCACCTGTTCCTCAACCCTCTACAGATCGGGATCCCCTCCGACTGTCCTGAAGCCCTACCGGGACTCCCACAGCGAACCAGAAACCCCTTAAATTGACACCGGGACCGGACCTACGGTGAACGTCTTTACTGGTAGTGGGAGCCCCTTGACTGAGCTAGCGCTGCGCCTTTTATATTCGCGTCGCCGCCGTGCCGCGCCTCCCGCCAGTCCTTGCTGGCGTCACTGCATGCGGCGCCCCGCGCCGCGGGCCGCGCTCCGCTGGCGTCTTGTCACGCCGTGCCTGCGTGGTGCTCGTGGTGTGGCTGGTGACGTGGTTAGCTACGTCACAATAAATACATACATACATACATACATACATACATACATACATACATACATACATACATACATACATACATACATACATACATACATACATACATACATACATACATACATACATACATACATACATACATACATACATACATACATACATACATACATACATACATACATACATACATACATACATACATACATACATACATACATACATACATACATACATACATACATACATACATACATACATACATACATACATACATACATACATACATACATACATACATACATACGACCCAACACATTACCCTCCTTTTGGGCTCCGTCTTTCGTTGGGCGCAGTCGGGGTAGTTTACAAACTCATATATGGTTAACGAACGTTCATCTCCTACGCGATATGCAATTAGAAGTGGCAAAGAGCTGGTTACATCTGCCGAAGAACATACAGTCGAAAAGGTAGAAAAAATCTTTGCTTTTAGTAATAAGTATTTCTTAATGATTCGCGATACTCATACATAGTTATCTATCGCGAAATATATCAATATTAGACGGGTCTAATCGCGATTATTTATTAGGTAAAAGGTATTATTTATTAGGTGTGTCGGCCAGCTGCGAAAAATAGTGACTACCCACAATAATTGACTGTACTCGCCACTTCAGTCTACCCGAGACCACGGCAACTGCAACACTGCCGAAACGTCGGTAAATATGGTAATTACGATTCACCTAATAAATAATCGCGAATAGTTCCATTTAATATACTAGTGTAGTAATAAGGCCGCCAATTGTACAATATTTTTGTATAATTTCTGTTAGTGTAATTTCTGTGCACAATAAAGAATATTGTATGTAAAAGACTAAATATTCTACTATCTATCTAATTCTCGAGTGACCACCAACTGGCAAACACAGCGTAGGACACGGACCGTCTCACTAGGCCAAAGATCTGAGTTAGGTTGCTTGCAGCTGCTGGATGAAGATGGCTGAGGAGAAGAGAGTTGTCTTGGGGGAGGCCTAAGTCCAGCAATGGACGAGTATGGGCTGGTTGGTTGATTGATTCGTCTCGGTTACTTAGGCTCAAAGGGTCACTTTAGGTCTCGTCTCGCATAATTAAACTGAATCATTAGTTACTTATTGAATGGGTGAAATTACGATATGTTTACCTAATAATCGTGATTAAATCCATTTAATATATGAATAACTATCAAATAACCAATGGCTAGTATTTTTTAACTACTGCTGATGCACATACATAGTTTTATATTAAACTTTTCTAATCGCGATACGTATTACCTTATAAATAGTCGCGATCTTCTTCTTTCGTGTCAGCGATTTGATCTTCTTCTTCTTCTTCAGGCTATAAGTATAATATTAGTCCACTGCTGGACATAGCCCTCCCTTAATGAGCTACATAGCGATTTGATCAGTTTATATTTTTCCTGCCCAATAGTTATATATGTAGTTATACTGCATTAATATATGTACGAACATCGCCAGTAATTGAGACATACTAATAATTAGTTATTCGATGCATTGGATACCCCTAGCGGTGGTAGTGACAATGGTGGAACACCTTATTAAAGAGGTCATGGTTTCTGACCCCGACATTACCAAAAACTTTATTTCTTAGCTTAGTGCTTTTGTGAATTTGTAGCAGCAATACCACGCGATGAAGGGAAGATGAAAGAAAACATCTTAAGCAAATCTGATTCACTTAATGGTTACGTAGGTACCTCAGCACTTGAAATTCCTATTGCGCGGTGGGCGTGCTAGCCTCTCTAAGGAAGAGAATGGCTGTGCCCTACAGTGAGTCCCTTGAGTTTTGATATGTCTCGAGCCTACATTTTTTTCTAATAAATACCTACTGTCAGTCGTATTTCATCATCATTATCGTCAGGTTATAGTAGTCCACTGCTGGGCATAGCCCTCTCCTAATGAGCGCCATATCGCCCTGCCTTCAACTTGCCGCATCCAGCATCTGCCGGCAGTTTTTCGCAGATCGTCATCCAACCTGGTCGGAGAGCGTCCTACACTATGATTGCCGAGTCGCGGTCTCCACTCAAGAACACGTTTACTCCAACGGCCTACAGCCGTATTTATTAGACAAAAAAGTATTTTATCCTATACCGCAATGCCTTGTTACTTCTGTCAATGAGGGCTTTTCAGCTCGGCGTTTTTGACAACTGTCAGTTGGGTTCCCCAAAAGCTACTAGATGGCGCCGTGCCTAACTCTGTCTGAGAACGAAGGTTATTGACACAGAGTGACAGAATCATAGAGTAGAAAATAGACCAGTAACCAATGATACCTTGCTGCATACTATCAGCTATGCAGAAACGTTTCTCCAGTTTCTGGTCAGTTAGCCTCCTTCATTCAGATAGGGCAACCGCTAGCGCCATCTATTGATTAAAAGTGGTACAACTTTATTTTTTAAGTCTCTCTAAAAAGAGCTCATTTCGTTTGCAACCATAGTATAGTGTTTAAAACAAATTAAACATATAGTTTAAATAACTAACTTCATTTTTATATAACGTTGCGTTAGATATTACATGTCATATGGCAATAATTTTGTGGTTTTCTACATATTTTTTGTTATGGCAATACTGCCTACGTTTTCTTTCTTCTTGTCCAAGAGTCCATTAAGGCGAGTTGCATTTTATAATTTCATTAAATAAACGCTATAGTTTTGTTTTATCTATAAATTATCAGTTTATCACACATGATTGTATGCCAGACATATAGAATTTGCTCTTTGTGTTTAGATGTAAGATTTTTTATTATTAGTTAACCCCAAAAATGTTGTTTTGCCATATTAATTAGCCTGCGACCTATTCAGGCCTTCATAAAAAAAAAACATAAAAATCGGTAAAGTCGTTGCAGAGGACAACGAGTTCGATAACAAGCACTGACATGAAATTTGTAAATATGTAGAGGCTAAAAATTCCACCCATGCCAGGACTCGAACCCGCGACCTCTGGCTAACCCTGCCAGCGCTTTCCCAACTGAGTCAATGGGCGGCTACCGGCATCAGTGAAATTTCGAACCTCTTTACAATACTCTAATACTCTTTACACTGGCTAACTACCACTCTCGGTATCGTTATCGACCGTTGTGTGTCCCCACTCATAAGACCTCTGACATGGCTTAACGATTGCTATTACATGACAGCCGGCATCAACGGCTTAACGTGCCTTGCAAAGCACGGAAGCGCTCGGAAAAATTACACTAGCGGTAGTCACGGGACGGTCACCCATCCTGCACCTAACCGCGCCTGTTGTAGCTTCACTAAAGTGATTGATTCCAACCACTCGCTTCGCCTAGGCCACGAGCGCTTCGGCCATCTCGGTATTACGTACATTAAAAGATTAATTGACGTTATGAAGTGCTTTTGAAAGAGACGCTAGCGTACGTAATGACCTTTTACATTTCAATCACGTGACTCGCGCCGTCTTATTTCCCATAGTAAGACTGTGCAAGTGACGTGATTGAAATGTAAAAAGTCATTACTTCGCAGTAGATTAATTGTCAAATTCTGACATTTTAACGCAACAAAACGCATGACTGACGACATCGTACTAGCTAGGCTGGGGTAAAATCAGAAATCATCGCTAGGTGTAATGTACCAAAGCGCTTGCGACTTCTGTTTATCCAGAGTGCACGTGTCAGCGCATGCGCGATCCAAACAATACAACGTACGCTTTTTTGCGACTCCACATTCAAATGATAGCACTACCGACTAATGAATCATCTATCCGTCTCTGTTCCCCATTCCGAGAGGGCCTAAAAACGGACAAGGATGGTGAGCGTGACAGTTGGCAGCGTATGGCGTCTGCCGCGGCCATATGTTGCCTTTTTGAGGTTTCGAAAATTACCCCAACACCGGCTGGTCCGAAAATGGCGATATTTTCAAGGACCGTTTTGTCTATTCATTACGATGAATGGGTCGTGTATGACAGGACCTCTTAGCTTTCGGGTTGACAGTCCCGATTGAATGGACCTCGTCATCCGAGGTAATTTTGCACCGGTTATGTTTCTGAGATAGTTATTATCTTACTGCTTAAGTGATTTTGGGGACAAATGGTGATTTGTGATTACATACCATTGCATTCGTATGAGTTTTATTTGATAGATACGAGGAAGCTTCCTTATTTCGAGATCAACCCTTGTATGTCCCCACTGCTGGGGCATGGGTCTCTTTCTGCATCGCAGGAAGGTTAGGCCATGCTCCACCACGGGGGCCAAGTCCGGGTTGGTGGAGGATTGTAAAACAGTGGCGGGCCTTGCTGTCAGAAGTCATCAATTCGCCCATAAGGCCTCCGATATGGCTTAACGACTGTCATTACATGACAGCCGGCACCAACGGCTTAGCGTGCCTCGCGAAGCGCGGAAGCGCTCCGAAAAGCCACAAGTAGTCACGGGATGGATCCTGCACCTGACCGCGTCTGTTGTTGCTTAACTCGAGTGATTGATTCCAATCACTCAATTCGACCAGGCCACGAACGCTTCCTATTTATATGTAACTGACTGGTGCCCGCGACTTTGTCTGCGCAGGATTAGTATTTCGAGTAGCTTACATTAGCGTGGCGTGCAAAAGGTTTTGTAGCGCACGCCAGAATAGCTCGCAGATGTTACAGTTTTTCCCACTTACTTATCGCTACATTTTGAACAATTCACACAATATCCTCATAAATTTATTGTAGCCTACGTGTACTAAAGTTTCATTAAAATCTATTTAGTAGTTTTTACGTGAAAGAGTATCAAACATCCATCCATCCATACTTACAAACTTTCGCGTTTATAATATTAGTAGGATATTTCATTTTTGAACTAAAACTTTTGTAAGCACAAGACATTGTAGACTTTTAGTCCTACTCACCATGATTAAGCTCTGCGAATCGGAGCGAAACCTGGTCGGACTTTTCCGATATAACAACACCCGTAAGAAGATCCGGACTAAAAGTCTACAGGATATTTTATTATTTAGTTATTTAATAAACGGGTCTAATCGCGGTTATTTATTAGCTTAAACGTAGGTTCTTAATACCGGCCCAAATATCCAGCAAGGTATTCGAACACCTCTGATACCTACTGATGTTTCAGAGTGCTTAGTGCGAGTTTGACAGATCCAATCGAATAACTTTACTATACCGCGTTAATTGAGCATTGAGTAGCGAGTATGAGTAAGTTAACCGTTCGAACTGGCAAGACGCTGTCACAGTACAACTCGCACTTGCGTTTATTCGTGTTTTGGCTGGTAAACGTGTTCACTTCTCAACGTAAACCATTACAACTCGCACTCAGCAATTTTAATTTTCATACTTGTCGCTAGGTGGCGCTTCCTAGAAATATGAGTTTACGTTAACGCGATCGAGTAGTTAAAAAACTCGCACTAAGAATACTCTGAGTGCTTAGTGCGAGTTTGACAGATCCAATCGAATAACTTTACTACCGCGTTAATCGAGCATTGACTAGCGAGTATGAGTAAGTAACCGTTCGAACTGGCAAAACGCTGTCACAGTACAACTCGCACTCGCGTTTATTCGTGTTTTGGCTGGTAAACGTGTTCACTTCTCAACGTTAACCATTACAACTCGCACTCAGCAATTTTAATTTCCATACATGTCGCTCCATACTTAGTGCGAGTAGTTAAAAAACTCGATCGCGTTAACGTAAACTCATATTTCTATGGCATCGAGGAAGCGCCACCTAGCGACATTTATGGAAATTAAAATTGCTGTGTGCGAGTTGTAATGGTTTACGTTGAGAAGTGAACACGTTTTCCAGCCAAAACACGAATAAACGCGAGTGCGAGTTGTACTGTGACAGTGTTTTGCCAGTTCGAACGGTTAACTTACTCATACTCACTACTCAATGCTCGATTAACGCGGTAGTAAAGTTATTCGATTGAATCTGTCAAACTCGCACTAAGCACTCTGGTCTCAATGTAATAATTACTGTAATGAAAATACTATAAAATCTTTTATCCTGAGTCAAGATCAATTTCTCTAATCGCAATTCACGGGTCTTCAACAAGAGATCACTTCAACACATCTCTATGATTAGGTACTTGGTGTTATACTTGTTTTACTGTATATCTAAATAGTACTAATAATAAAAAGTTTTACATAACATAATCACTAGTCCTGGCCCCGAACTAGGATACCTTATGCTATGTGGTAAGTGGGGCATAACGTTTGGACATGTACGAGTACAATGACTTTGTTTTCCAACTTATGTGACATTATACAGTCTATTTATTCTTACTTGTTCAATTTAGTAAACAAGATTCTACCCTTAAACTGTGACTTTTTAGTCCAAAACTGCCATATTTCCATAAATGAAGTAACCTGGAGCACTCTTTTAGATAACACGCTGCCAATTTTATAAACATAGATCATGAATTTGCGAGAAAATGTCTAGGTATCTACTCGTAATCTCAATTTTAAGGTTAGAATCTTGTTTACTAAATTGGACAAGTAAGAATAAATAGACTGTAGTAGCAATACCACTTGCTAACTGTAAAGGAAAAACATGCCCGAGTGTCAGAGATGTTCAAATACCTCAGTGCTTGAAATTGCCAACCCGCGGTGGGCACACGTGGTAATTAAACCCAAACTCTCTCCCTTAGAGAACGGCTGTGCCCTGCATTGGGTCGTTTGTAGGCTACAAAGAAATATGTTAGGTATTTAATCTAATTTCACAAAAGGTCTCCGAAAGTGAAAGCCCTTAAGGCTGCCACCTCGTTGGAGCTACCAACAAGTAAACAAACGGTCCTCAGGTGCTCTAATGGGTGAAGGGCTAGGGATGGGGCGGCAAGGTCAAAGGGACGGCGCGTGCGCCATATGTCGACACCCCGCCCTTCCGCGATGGACGGTTTAGGGGTAACTTTGGAATTCCAGAAGTTTCTACCAGATATTGATATCAATCCTTGTGTGTCCCCACTTCTGGGGCCCGAGGCTCTTCCTGCATTGCAGGAAGGTTAGGCCATACTCCACCATGAGGATCAAGTCCGGGTTGGTGGTGGATTGAAAGACAGTGGCGGGCCTTACTGTCAGAAGTTATGAAGCCGCCCATAAGGCCTCCGACATGCCTCATCGCCTGCCATTGCATGACGTGCCTAGCGAAGCTCGGAAGCGCTCAGAAAAATGCTGCTAGCGGTAGTCACGGGACGGTCACCCATCCTGCACCTGACCACGCCTGTCTTTGCTTTACTCAAGTGATTGATTTCAGTTACTTAATTCGACTTCACCACGAGCGCATCTAGACTTTTTTTTATAGAACTTATGTAAACATACTTGTATAGCAGAGAGTTTCCAGGACGCTGGCAGCATTTTCCCTCTGAATAGTCAGGTTGATGCGACAGCCGAGGTAGGTACTAGCTCTTGGGTCGCCTGATGGCTCGATGAGGCGCGTCGATATTTCTCTATTTATATTACAAGATGCGTTTGTTATTTATTAATTCAAAATGAAAAAACCACAATTACTTACATCATTTTCTAAACTCTTAATGCAGTTTATTGGCAAGCTCTTGGTAAAATAAAATAGGTTGATCGTTTAGGTCACATTACGGCGTAAGTTTAGATACGTAGAACAGCTTAATGTTATGAAATAAAGAGATTATTTATTGTACTTAGCGTGTCGATGGCCAGCCATTTTAGTGAAAGAATTCGCCAGGCATACATCGACTAAAGAGGGGATGTATTAGCAAAAGGGAAGATACAAAGTACCCGGAACCGGCGTGCGTGCATGCAACGACTTATGAACGTTGATGAAGCGAAGGTGATCTGTCAGGATGGCAAGTGGTGGTCCCTGGTCTCTGCCTACCACTCTGGAATACAGGCGTGAGGTTATTTATGTATGTAATTTACCAATCAGCATAAGGGACTCGCTGATTGTTGCCCAGGATGCGCCAGTCGTACTGAATCAGTCAGTACCTCGTTGCTTTCATGCACCATGGCAATAAGACAAGGTGGCAACTGATGTATTTGGTTTAAGATGTTTTTTTCGCGCTGCCTTTTTCTCTACTACAGAGGCAGGCAGTCAGTAGCTTACATTGAACATTGACATTCAGTAGAATGTAAATTCTTTACGTTGAAATAAATCGATTTGATTTTATTGCACCCCCTTTTTAATGTTGCCCTTAACGTTCCAATGCAGGGCGCAAAGCTTCTCTCAGAGAGAGAGTGTGGGCTTAATTACCACGCGTGTCCACCGTAGATCGGCAATTTCAAGCGTTGAGGTATTTGAACAGCTTGGACACTTAGGTTTCCTTACGATATTCTCCTTCATGCCAATTATTTCCTATTTATTTACTTCCTTATTTAAATCCACTGACGGTTATACCGGCCAGTTACATGTCAAAAAGGAGGTATCACTACAGTGCAGTCGTGCAAAAAATGCACCCATTCACCGAATATCTTAACGGCTGATCTAGCACCGGTAGTCTACATTTCTTCGCGACCATTTAGATATAGTCGGATAGTCGCTAATTTTATGGCTAAGGAAACTAATAAATTGTACCCGAGAGCTTCCTTTTGGGCAAAAAACTACTAATCGTTTAGGTAATTTGGTTTAATAACCCGAAGAAATGGTTTGGCGACGCGACGTGCGATTTCGTTCCGCTTTTTTACAGGGAATGGGTTTCTCTACAAAACTTGAGTTTCTTATTACGTATACGTATTTCTGCTAATATTCGTATTTCCACCGACTACTCGTATCTCCAGTATCAGGGGAAATTCTCCGATTTGAGGTTGCCTGCAAGAAATTGCTATGAGCAATAAGGCCGCCAATTGTATCTTGCCTTCTGTATCTGCTGTTAACAATTTTCTGGTATACAATAAGGAATATTCTTATCTCATACGTGCAAATTTAAATGGTGTAGAGTTAATCGGTGCAAAAAAATATGTCTCTAGCCTCAATTCTATTAACATCAATTCGGTAGCATCGCTACTAGCCGATGACGACTATTTCAGCCAGGAGCACGTCTTTACACGACATGCGCATAATTGGGAGGTTAATAGAGTATAAATAGGGATTACTCTGTGGAGGCTTTTTAATATTAGCGGCGGAGTAAACGTTACAAAATCGGTAATATGATAAATATTTATAGTACAAACACAAGGTAGGATGTAGTGAAATATATGAGGACAAATAATAAAATATTAAATATTTATAGAGCATACATAGACAAATTATAATTTAATTTCATTTTCCCCAATCAATTTAATCAATAATATAGCTAAATCAGATGACATATATGTGAGCAGAGAAACGAAATTAATAGGGAGTGGGATATCGATTTTGGGAAGAAACGTGTATACGTCTCCAGCCTCGGTAGTATCTACGGCGACGCTAGTCGTGCGTTTCAATGTCATGAGTGGCAACTTTCCAGTTCGTTCATTGTCAAAACCTATTTCGAGGCTAAAAATTCCACCCATGCCGGGATTCGGACCCGCGACCTCTGGCTGTCCGTGCCAGCGCTCTTTTAACTGAGCTAATGGGCGACTCACCAGCATCAGTGAAATTTCGAACCTCTTTACAATATTCTCTGTATTACGTACAGGCAGCGAAACCTGGCTGAAGTACTATACTCATTTATTACGTACATATTATAATGCAGATTGTATACGTCCTACTATAGGGCACAGGCCTTCTCTCAGAGAGTATGGGCTTAATTAATACGCGTGCACACCGCAGATTGACAATTTCAAGCGGTATACGAACACCTCAGACATTCAGGTTTCCTCACTATGTGTATGTAATTATATATTCAAGGCATTTAAGAAAAATAAAGCGATTTTCTTGCAATTTTTTTTCTTTTTACACAGTTGTGCCCGCAACTCTAAGGGCCAATTTTTGAATTGAGAATTTAGCCAAGTACTTTTTGATGCAAAGCATATCCCTCGCTGTGCGGCGCGGTAATGGTGCCAGTGTCATGAGTACCTTTGGGTCGGATATGTCTCGGGGCGGTTTATTTGATTGACTTTTTTATATACATACATACATACATACATACATACATACATACATACATACATACATACATACATACATACATACATACATACATACATACATACATACATACATACATACATACATACATACATACATACATACATACATACATACATACATACATACATACATACATACATACATACATACATACATACATACATACATACATACATACATACATACATACATACATACATACATACATACATACATACATACATACATACATACATACATACATACATACATACATACATACATACATACATACATAACCTCACGACTGTATCCCACTTGCCACGATCCTGACAGATCACTTACGCTTCATCAACGTTCATAAGTCGTTGCATGCACGCACGCCGGTTCCGAGTAGTTTTTATCTTTCCTTTTGCTAATAGGTACCTCCCCTATTTGGGCGATGTATGTCCCCCTGGGACGTCCTTTACCAGCCCTTCCACTCACATTCGCAATATATATTTGTTTCGTCAATCTTTCTTCCTTCATCCTCTCCACATGTGCAAACCAACGCAACATTCCTTTCTCAATTCTAGTCACTACATCCGTTTTTTCATACATAAATTTTGTATTATTTTCCCCTGACTTTGTGAACGAAATTTTTGTAAATGATTTAATTTTTATTGATGATGTTATTTTGTATGCATTCAATAAATGTCATAAAGGCAAAAAAATGCTAAGTAAATAGTTAACTAATCTTCTATCTTCAAGTTTCTCAGAAAAGACAGAGCTTACTTAAGTAATTACTTACTGAAATTCTCATTGGAAACCGGTCTAAACACAGTTAAGAATTGAGATGTCCATCTTAACGTCCTAATGAAAGACATCGGCATCAGAAAGCGAATGTTTAAATTATTATCTCGAGTGGACAATAAAGTTTAACACCTAACCTGTTAATTTCTTCCAGAAGCCCAAATTACGAAGGCCTTCCTCGAATCATCTTCTTCAAACAAAAATAACCCTAGCACCTTTCGAAATACGTCCTCAAATGAAGATGGCAGATCAGGCAGAAAGGGTCAGGTGAGGGTTGCCGAAGGCTTTGTCCTTCAAATACTGCAACCGTGACCGTTTTGTAAGAACGTTAAGGCGCGTGGACACAATAAATCCAATTTTATGGCCTCCGACAATGAGCGGGACAGGAAAAAGTAACAATGACCGATGTTCGAAGATTTAAGTAAGTGGTAGTTAACGTTTTGTTGGCCGAAAGTGAGTGTGATTATGTGATTGATACATTGATAAAGTTTTTTGTTCGCGGGAGATAAAATACTTAGCGTGTATAGATGGTAGCATAACCATTTAGATTGGTACCTAACCTACTCTTCAATACTCTCTAATTTTCTGTCTTTTTTCGTTGTGTAATTAAATGTTTTCGGACTATATAACAAGTTCTATTCCCATCGCGGGCATTGTACTAAAGACTATTTTGTAAGTTATGTACGTAAAGTACTACTCGCTAATGGTGAAGGAAAACATCGTGAGGAAATCTCTGTTTCTGAGGTGTTCAAATACCTCAGCGCTTCAAATTGCCAATCTGCGGTGGACACGCGTGGTAACTAAGCCCATACTCTCCTTTTAAAAAAAGGCCTGTGCCCTGCAGTGGGAGATTAATAGGCTACATAAAAATATACAAAGTGCTAGTTGAATAACGTAAAAACTAAGAAATATTTGAAGAGGATAAAAAAGTTGACAGGTATGTAACAGAACCTGGGAAAACCAAGCATTAACCAACCCATTTGAAAACTGCTGCCAAAAAACAAAAATCACCACTAACAATCTTCTACGAAAGACAAGTTACAGCTTATGTTGCCGCTCTTCCGACACGCAAAATAAAAGCGTGCACAAAAATAAACTTCAGAACATCAATGACTATGGAAAAATATTTTGCTAAAAATCCGAAGCGCGCCCATCGATTTATCGCTCTATTGAGTGTCTGCTACTAAATACCCTTCTAATCATACCTTTGCCGACCAACCAGCAATTAAGTGGTTGCAAAATTACCAAAATACCTTTATGTCCCGGTGTAATATCTCAGAGTAGTAGAATAGACGAGGGCGGGCAACTACCCTCCCTGTTTGTGTGAGTATGGATTGTTTTCAATCTCAAAGGCGATCCTAATGGACGGGGCTAGCTTTTAATTGTTGGCTATTAAATTCTTCGTGATTGAAATGATAATGAAGCTTGACTCTCGGTGGCATCTCGATGGTAGGTCAGTAATTATTGTTATTATTAACTTCTATCCGGACAGCTTAATCGGCCTAGCCCACAGGCAAGACTTATTAAGACCTAGTATAGCTTTTTAGGCATTTAAAGCCTACTTCATCTAGAAACAATGTCTCAGCCACTGCGGCGTCCGAATGCTCTCTTCATCTATCTAGTATGAAGGATGTGACTGGACGCTCCCTAAATCATCTCATTAAATTTGAAGCAGGCTCGTCCCAGCATGTTTACGGCATTATTACACGTAATAAGTCCTGGATTTATCAAAACGATCCAGAAAAAAAAAATAAAAAAAAATCAAATTTATTTATTTATAACAGTGGTAACAATGATAGGGTCGAATCCTCCTTTGAAGTTTACACCTGTAGTAGGAAGGATTCGCTCTTCCAGCCGATAGGTTGTATTTTTTGAAATTCAACCCCTAAGGGTTGTAAAAATTAGTATGGGAGGTATAAAGAATGTTGTCTAATTTTCTTGAAACTTAAATTTTTTTGAAATTCAACCCCTAAGGGTTGCCAAAATTAGTATGGGAGGTATAAAGAATGTTGTCTAATTTTCTTGAAACTTAAAATAAATACTCTTCAACACAATTGATTGAACACGTGTTTCGCCGTTTTTTGTTTATTTAACCTTTAAGGGAGTGAACGGGGTTGCAAAAATTTGTAGCTACTAAATTCCACGCGGACAGAGTCGCGAGCAAAGCTAGTTTGGTAATATTTCGCTTTAAAGCTTTTTTAATAAAGATTTTTTATTTGTTATCCTTTGCGCAACCAAAGAAGCGTCAACGCCGAATGGTAGGTATACTACCAAATGTTTGGCAGAAATTTTCTTTGCTGCGAACAACCATAACCAAACACAGGCCTCTGCGGGCTATTGCACAATGCCCTATTTTGTCAACATATTGCATGGGTCTTTTTATATAGAATTAATAAAAATGTATAGGACTTCAAGACTGTCGTTTTATTTCAATAATAAATAGAAATTTCGACCAAAAACTGAATAAAAGACTACTTCACAAGTAGATAACTTGATATTGACGCTGTCAATCGTAGGGTCTACTCAAAAGTTGAAATAGTAATGAAATTTTATAAAAAATATAGAAACGTCATTTTTAATTTTGAGTCCATAAAGATAGGACAGAATGAAAGAGAAATAACCAGAATGAGGTAAAAACATTTGCACCGTTAAATGTGTGAAGGGAGATAATATGAGGTATTTCTACCACTGAATTACCCTCAGAAGACACTGTTATCGTGAAAATACCACTGAATCACCCTCAGAAGACACCGTTAGACCTACTTACATTGTAGTGACAAATCGCCAAAGAAACTTTCCGCGATAGAGTCATAAATTGACCCCGGAATACTGCCACGCCCGGGGCGCGCCCGCGCATGATATACAGCGTGATTTTTTTGCGGCCAGCTCGCCACATTCAATTTATGTTTTTATTCGGCAGCGCGGGTGGCAAAAACGTAGTCGGTGGGTCAAGCAGACCCTTTGTACGGGCTAAGGGTTGATTTGCTTTTAAGGATCGGAATGCTGTTTCACTTTTCTGAGCGTTTTTGGTGTTTATTGGAAAATTACTAGACATTTTATGTTTAATTTTTTTGCATACGCAGGTTGTTTAGGTGAGTATTGTCTATGTATGGGATATTTAATGCCTAGATATATATATATATATATATATATGTATATATATATATAATATATTAAACGGCAAACCAAAGCAAATATGGCGGGACAACCTAAATGGATTCTTACCGGCTAGAGACAGGGAGAGATTGAAAAAGGAGAGGAAGCCAAAGGAGAGATTAAGCTTATTAAAAAATATGTATTTAATGGTCTAATCGAGATTATTTATTACGCGTGTATTAATCCGTGATTAGATTAGAGAAATAAACTAATTTTTTGGCATCATCGTGTTGTTTTTGATGACAATCATGTTTTAAGATAGTTTGAGAAAGCTTAGTCAGAGTGGAGATTTTTTTTCACGCTGCCTTTTTCTCCATTACACTACAGCCCGAAGGCAGCGGCTTACATTTTACATTGCACATTGACATTCAGCAATCAAAACGTTAATTCTTTGGGCTGAAATATTTTTTTTCATTAATAGATTTGATTGAATCTAAATTTCTGTCATCCTTCGTGACAAAAAACCTGTCAACCTCAAACCCTGGCCGAACGTCTCCTAATGGTCAGCGCCGTCTAGTTAGGCCAAATCAGCGATACTTAACTAAAGTAGGCATAATAACGTGCAATTTTCGACTTTGCGGTCCGCACCTAATAGCGGGTTTCGCAAATTCTCTAATTCAATTAGAAAAATATCACTTTGGAAAGGATGAAAGGAGCCAAAACGTGCCTTTTGCAATGGGGTCAAGAAACTGTTTTGCAGATTCAGTTCTAGTGTTTTTATGGATCACGGAGTCTCCCTGGATCATTGGGATTTGATGACAAGTGGTTTAAATTGGGTTAATTTTATATAAAAAAAACTACTGCGGAACATCCTGTGGTTATTAAGGTTACATATTAAGGTTAGATTACAGATCTACTGACTTTTCTGGCGAAGCTGAATCGCGCAATTTCCAACATACATAACGATTGGAACGAACAATAAAAATTTGTGATTGATTCAAAATACTTGTCCATTTCGTGATTATCAATCAATCCAATGCATATGCATAAGTCAAATAGTATTTTTCTGAGCATGAATTCAAAGTTTTGTCATTCAGACCATCTCCGAGTCTGTGCTATTTACACAGTTTTTTTCACCAATCGGTTTGCGGCAGCTGTGACATCGTGTTTAAGAGTAAATTTGGATTTGCATCACACGTCCAAGGGCTTGCTCGGGTCTGACATAAATGTGTGCTTGTCGGGGTGTCGCCGTCGACAGAATCCTTGTGGAAGACATCATCATAATTATCATCTTTATCGATACAACCGTTAAAGTTCCATTTATCTATATGGTCCGAAAAAATGTTACAATATGAACCTTCGAATGTATGTCGTTGTTATTTTTTTTGTGAAGTCGTAAGTTGTGTTAACTTCAATCAACTTCTAACATTGCCAACAGCCCTCCATTCCCACCAATTCTGTTGAGTAGCTCTGCCGACAGAACCTTCTCCTCAGCCTCTTCGCTTCCTCAAAAAAACCTAATAAAAATTGTGCCTAGTGTCCTTTGCGGCGTTCTTTATCACCGAAGGCGTAAACTTTTTCCCAGCCCCTCCGGGTATTACAAAACCTCGTTCACACATTAAAACTGTATTAAAAGACATTAGAGTCAAGCAAATTTTCCGCTTGTGAGCGAAGGACCGTGTAATATGGGGGGTAATATTTATAACTCTATCATTTCTAATGCGCTTTTTGAATAGCTACGGGGCGATTGCTTCGATTTTAATTTCTGCTAATGTTTAGCAATATCTACGTCAGAATTTATTTTACGGGATTCACGGTCACGCCACCTGTTGAAGACTCCTTGCATTATTTTATTAATTTGTATATTCTTCCTTTTATTGACTTTTTTCCTCATGTCACTAATTTTGTAATATTCTTGTTGTCATCATCTCGTTGCCCATTTGTTCTTATTCGACACAACCATTATGTGTCCCCCTGATGGGGCACGGGTCTCTTCCTGCATCGCAGGAAGGTTAAGCCATACTCCCCCCACGGGGGCCAAGTCCACGTCAGTGGAGGATTGTAAGACGGTAGCGGGCCTTACTGTCAGAAGTTATGAATCCACCCATAAGGCCTCTGACATGGCTTAACGACTGCCATTACATGACTGCTGGCACCAACGGCTTAACGTGCCTTGCAAAGCACAGATGCGCTCGGAAAAATGCAACTAGCGTTAGTCACAGGTCAGTCACCCATCCTGCACCTGACCGCGTTTGTTGTTGCTTAACTCAAGTGATTGATCCCAATAGCTCGGTTATTTATTATACGTCGTTCTACCCGTTTTCCATTAGTTTCTTGTTTATATTGTCCATTCCGTAGCACCATCTTTGATGGAGAACTTAGAAATTATAACTTTATAGTTTACCTTCAATGTCCTTTTTGCAAGGAAGTGGAAAGTGTTTTTGCTACTCGCGTCGCTCGGTGAGGCGTGCAGAATAGAGGTCCTCCCTGGACATCCGGGGACCGGATGATTTGGACAACAATATTGCTGTAGCGGGAACGATGAGTTTTGATCCTCGCCTAGAACCCGATGCAGTCTTTTTATCTCACGAAGGCAAGTCTTTATAAGCCGGCTTCTGATTTAAAAAAAATTACTACATAAATACTTAATGCTCTTAGGGGCGTTAACTAGAGCCACCAATGGAATAAAAATCATAACTTGTTTTATAAAACGTCTTTTTCAAAAAGTACACATGAGAAATCCTAACATCTGTAGTACGTATTTTTATAACATACAGCATTGAAACAAATTTGTGAGATGGCACAGCAGTTAAGTATTAGCAAAATTTTCAATGCATAAACTGGTCCTATTTCTACAGTTTAAAGGTTAAAATTCATTAAAATAACCCGCTTTAACGAGATAAAAATACTGTATAACAACCTGTTTCGTTCATTTAGCGGTAAAAACTACTAGTGAAAACTAGAGGTCTTGAGTTCGATTCTTGCATCGGTACAAACCTTGCTTAGGTTTGTACCGATGGACTCAGTCAGAGTCGCAGGAGAAATAAATATAATGTGAGAGATTAATTTGTTTTTTATAATGGCATTTTTTGCAATCTATATTTTTTTAAATAATTTCACTTGTTAGCAGTTCAACGATTACTCGTTCTTATCGCTCCTAAGGGCAGAAAACAGGTTAAAGTTATACTATTTTTATTTTGAATGCACTAACCCGTGCTAAGGACAAATTTAAAAACCTATTTAGAGGCTAAAATTTCACCCATGCCGGGATTCGAACCCGCAACCTCTGGCTATCCGTGCCAGCGCTCAATTGGTAGAGCGCTGGCACGGATAGCCAGAGGTTGCGGGTTCGAATCCCGGCATGGGTGAAATTTTTAGCCTCTAAATAGGTTTTTAAGGTTAAAGTTAGTTAACTCCCAGTTTCTATGCTAACGGTCAGTTAATTTACTTTTAACAGCTGTCAGTTGGTTAAAGAACATAAAAAACCATTGACAGTTGTCATCAGTATATAAACAGATTGTTAATGTAAGAGAAACCATGGATAAGGCTCCTCTATTTTATGTCTCTCCTCACTCTGTATTTTCTATAAATATTGACTTCTATAATGTATACTGAGTTCATATCTAAACACATATGTTCTCTTATATTGATATTAACTCTCCGTATGTTCCCACTGCTGGGGTACGGGTCTTTCCAAGAATGTTAGGCCGTACTCCACCACGGAGGCCAAGTCCTGTTGGTGGAGGATTTTGAGAGAGCGGCGGGCAGGACTGTCAGAAGTTATAAAGCCTCTGACATAGCCTAACGACTGGCATTAAATGACAGCCGGCACCAGCGACTTAACTTGCTTTGCGAAGCACGAAAGCGATTGGAAAACATGCCACTGGCGGTAGTCACGGGATGGTCACCACTTATGTTACGCCCGTTATATCCTGGCTCATTCCAATCCTCTAACTGTCAAATTCGGTGCTTATTGCTATTGCAAACGCCACAATACGATAGGATTTGTTGAGCATAATTAGGCTTCTGAACAATATAATCTAACCTAGAAAGAAATTTATATTCTTTCAAGAAACATTTACCAATACCTTCAACGGTAAACAAAACCGGCGCTTTCTATAGTTTACAGATTAAAATACAAATTTAATGTATCTTAGCCAAAAGCCCAAGACTACTAATTCTGACTGCAAATTATCATTCTCCTATCGCGGGGGCCCGGAAGTGCGATGTCATACAAATTCGTCGTCACTTCCGTTCTGGGAAGTGCGAAGCCTGTAGCCCGCGGAAGGGGCAAATTATAAATGCTTAATTGAAACATACACCCTTCAGCTTAATTAAGCTAGACGACAGAGTAAAAGAAATCCTGGAGTTTCCACTAGCTTTTGCCCGCGACTCCGTCCGCGTGGTCTTTAGTTATTCAGCGTGCTTCAATAAAAGGTGCAGATGATTTTAGTTCTGATCAATTCTCTGCAAAAAAGAAAAAAAGCAAACCCATTTCGGAATACATTCAAGGAACAAAATTTTGCAACCCCGATTACTCCCTTAAGGGTTAAATTTAGAAAAACGGCCAAACACGTGTTCAATCAATTGTATTGAAAAGTATTTATTTTAAGTTTCCAGAAGATTAGACAACATTTTTTATACCTCCCATACAAATTATGACAACCCTTTTCGCCTCCTTAGGGGTTGAATTTCAAAAAATCCGGTCAAATTCCTTGTTTATATTATATATAAACCCTTAGTGCAAAATATCAGCTTCCCAGGTCCAATGGCTTGAGCTGGGCGTTGATGAGTAAGATTTGAATTTTACTTGTATAGATTTTTTCTCCACAGTGATCTAGAGTTTGAAATGGACATCTAGTTTATTTTGTAACGTAGATGATTTGACTAAAATTGTTTGTTCGTTATGAACTCTAACAGTTTCACACAGTAATTGTAGATGGACAAGCTGACCTCGCGCACATTCTTTTGCCATATTCATTAGCCTACGACCTATATTCTTAGATACACACAAAACCATTTATAAAAATCAGTGAAGCCGTTTCAGAGGAGTTCGGTGAAAAACACTGTCACAAGATATTTTTCTATATTAAATTGATATATGTGTCAATATAGTAAGTATATTGACACTTGTTGACGCTGTATAAATCATAATTACGCAGAATAATTACTTATATAAAATTATAAATATTTATTAAACAACACTATTACATATAATTTTTAATTAGGTATACAGGGTGTCCCACGGCTATGCCACATGGAGGGAAAGTACTATCTACAATATTAAAGGAATCTACAATATTAAAGTTAATTTCCCTCCATGTGGCATGGCCGTGGGACGCCCTGTATAATTAGTAAAAATTTGGTATGTATAGCAAAAAACGATCGGTCTACCGATCTAGGGCAGTTTTAAGTTTTTTTTTTTATAATTTTTTTTAATAAGTTTTTGTGAATCAATCTACCAAATATTAGAGTTCCTTATCTACTCACATGAAACCTGACGCTTTCAACATTTATTGATATTTGAAGCTGCTTGTACACATATGACCGGGCCAAGTTTGAAAAAAATAAGTGCAGTTACCATTATCGTCTGATGGGAGGCTGTTCATCTTTGTGGATGGTTACTGGTCGCGGCAACAAATCGCTGTGCGAGACCCCCTAGTCTACGAGCGCTTAAAAAGAAAAAAAATATGAATTGAGATAAGACAATTGTTTATTTGAACTGAAAAATATTAAATTTGTTACAATATGATTGTGCCCTGACTCCTGAACTAGGCGGGAACCTGTATCTCGGGAGCCAGTGCTGTCCCAAAACGTATGATACAATGCTATTCTGTGGAAAATTATGGATATACTGGGGCAAAAGAAAAAATTAACAATAACATTGACATTCAACAACCAGCTTGTCAATTGTTTTCTGTTGAAATAAATTCATGATTTCTAACGGAAAATAATAGGTGAAAAAAATTAAGCCAATAAATATCAACACGCGCATAAACCATCTGTTAAAAGTCTCACACAAAACGCTCTACATTTTTCTATACATTCACTTACGCATCCAATTAGACAATTGCCCATCTAATTAACCCAGAAACTGTGATTTTTGCTTGAAAAAACTCTTAGCAGCTGCCCAGAGGTCGATAAAAGTAAAAAAAGTTGCTATAGTGACAGTTGGATCACCTACTGGGGTTGTAGGGCTTCTGTAATGGACAGATGTTAGGTGTTCAGTTGTTACTACCAAAAAAAACGTTAACCAGCTGATGGAACTGGGTTACTAAGGGACAAAAGAGGCCAAGAAGATGCCAATTGTTTTACAGGCTTACCGGAACAGTCCGAAACAGTCCAGTTCTGAAACAGTCAGAAGTATATTACAGGAGAAACTGTTGGAAAATAGACTGTGAAGAAAATTTTTGAATTTGTGCAAGTTTTATCTTACGTACTATAAAAAAAATGACGCGCTCGTGGCCTAGTCGAACCGAGTGGTTGGAATCAATCAATTGAGTTAAATGGCACCAGGCGCGGTTAGGTGCTGGATGGGTGACCGTCCTGTGACTGCCACTAGTGGCATTTTTTCCGAGCGTTTCCGTGCTTTGCAAGGCACGTTAAGCAGTCATATAATGGCAGTCGTTAAGCCATGTCAGAGGCTTGATAACTTCTGACAGTAAGGCCCGCCACTGCGTTGCAATCCTCCACCAACCTGGACTTGGCCCCCGTGTTGGAGTAAGGCCTAACCTTCCTGCAGTGCAGGAAGAGACCCATGCCCCAGCAGTGGGGACATATAAGGTTAATATCGAAAAAAAAACTGCAATTGAATGATTAGAGGCTGCGAAATCATCTGACCAGTAAAATTCATGCACTTGCGAGAAAATATATTTTTGGCATGAAATATCAATTTTGAGGTTAGAATATTGTTAACTACATTGGACAAGTAAGGATAAATAGACTAGCACGTGCCAGTGATTTTTAAAGGGAGTTTGTAAAGAGTTTCGTCACCAAGGTTTTGTGGGTTATTTTTTTCACTGAGTCAGTGGATAATTTTGACTGTTAAATAATTCCTCAGGTAAAAGTTTTATGTTTAACTAATGATGTAATGGGACAGAGCGGCGCATTCTCTAAAAGGCCAGAGGTTTGAAGACAAGTGTCATCTTCATCAACCCACTCTGTCCCACCGAGGGGCACGGATCTCCTCCCTGAGCAAAGCAAGGCAAGGCTGTGCAAGACTAGTGGCTGGTCTTACTGTCAGAACTTTCAAGCCGCCCTAAGGCCTCTGACTTGGCTTAACGACTACCACCTATCGACGGCAGCCGGCACCATCTGCTCAGCGTGTCTTGCGAAGCACAGAACCGCTCGGAAAACTGCCACTAGCGTTAGTCATTGACGGTCATCCATCCATGCACTGAACGCGCCCTATGTTGCTTAACCTACCTTATTGTCAGGCGGCCGGGGCTACGAGCGATTCGTTTGAAGTGTCATGAAATCTTATTTTAATATTTTCAGATGGTGTTCCGTAAAGTAAAACAATAGAGGTTTGTTCATGTTTATTATGCTTTTAGCGATAAGACTGCCAATTGTATACGGCAAAACTTAGACATATATATTTTCTTTTCTACGCCTTTTTGTTTATGTAACTTTTCACGTATACATATGTGTGCAAAAATGAAATATCTATTGAACTTTGTTGTACAATTGCGGCTCAATATTACTGTCACTATCAGATATCCACTGAATTCCGGAAGGTGAGATACATATTACATCTCATGTTCCGCTTTCGCACATAGATGTATTCGTGAAAAGTTATATAATCATGCAGCTGATGTGTACAATAAAGAGTTCTAACGTATTGTAAATACAACACACACACATGAAAAGAAACCGTCTTTTCCTCTTCATGTGTGTCTTTTAAAACAGAAACATTAAATACTTTTAAAAGATTAACAAAGAAGTGGCTAAATTATATATATAAAGCTGCAATCGGGTATTATATTATATAGTTTAAAATGGTTTATGGAGTATGATATTGGATAATTTTATTCTGTAGCTAAGAGCGTCGCTATTGTTAGATACGCGGCTATTTAGTTTTTAAGATGATCTGATACAATTAAGGATTTTTTTTAAATGTTACCTATTCTGATTCTGTTACAGTTCTGATTTGTTACTGTTTCAATCATAGATGTAAAAAATATGTAAAGGATGGATGAATATGAGTACACCTTTTAAGGTAATATTTGGTGAATCTCTTTTAAATAGCAACTGTTACTGCTATATGCGTAACCCATAGCTATGCTCACAATAAATTTTCTTATTCTTAATAACAGAGTGTATATGGGACAAAAGTTTGCTGTCTTGAATATTTGGATTCGAAACTACAGCCTCTGCGCGGGCGCGTCACACAATAAAACAAAGAGCGTCAGAAGCTCATCGGTCATTGGTGTCATCCAAAAAAGAACAAAACCACAAGCGCCACCGTAGTCGGTGTAACGAGGCGTGTGATCGCCCGACAGCCGTGGCGTGCCGCCGAAGCCTTATGACTCACCCCACTGGCCTACTGCCATTGGAAGCAGCTTAAGGAGCAGAGGGCCGATTCTCAGCTCATTAGCAATTAATTCGTATACGACTCAGGCTTTTGACTTTAAATTTCACATAAAAAGTCGAGCGACAGCCAAAATCTGTATTTTGAACGCCATGCTAGATTTAATTCGAATGACAAAATAAAGCCGTGCTTCGCAAGGCACGTTAAGCCGTTGGTGCCGGCTGTCATATAATGGCAGTCGTTAAGGAATGTCAGAGGCCTTATGGGCGGCTTGATAACTTTTGACAGTAAGGCCCGCCACTGTCTTGCAATCCTCCACCAACCCGGACTTGGCCCCCGTGGTGGAGTATAGCCTAACCTTCCTGCTATGTAGGAAGAGACCCGTGCCCCAGCAGTGGGGTCATACAAGGGTTCATAACGAGAAAATAAATGTATTGTCTAATGAGAATAAATGTTAATAAGGTATATATAATAATCGTTCATAAGCATCGAATCTCTCGCCCGATTCTCGTTCATGCGGATTAAAAGCTTAGAAGCAAAATATTCGAAAGCTTAGAAATTTGTCGGATAAAAATATGATAAGATAACTCGACAAAGTCATTAGACATTCATTTACTCATTCGAATTCAATCTAGCATGACGTTCAGAATACAGATTTTGGCTGTTGCCAAAATTCCGTTAGAATTAAGTTAGAATTCCAAGGCATACATAAGCCCTGGAGTCGTCGTCGTCGTCGTCAGGCTATACCAGTCCACTGCTGGACATAGCCCTCCCCTAAAGAGCGCCACGTTGTACTATCATAGAGGGTAATGCCTATAATCCCCACGCTGGGCATGCGGGTTGGGGATCGCAGCCCCCCCCCCCAGTCTGCAGCGCCCCCTGCAGTACAATTCCACCGAACTGCGATCTGCGAGCGTGGGGATTATAGGCAGGGGCAGGGGGTGCTGCAGACCGGTGGGGGGGGCAGCAGCGCCCCCTGCCCCTGCTGTAATCCCCACGCTGGGCATGCGGGTTGGGGATCGCAGTTCGGTAGGGGGCGCTGCTGCCCCCCCCTCCCGGTCTGCAGCGCCCCCTGTTTGGTCCAACCCCCCTGTTTGAGTCAATTAGTCGCCTTTTACGACACCCGCGGGAAATATTGGGTTGGTGCTATTCTCTAGGCTGACACCACACAGCAAGCCTAGAGTCGTATACGACTTACGAGTATTTGCTAATGAAGTGAGAATTGGCTCACTGTTCAGAATTGCACTGAACAGAGACCATTGTAAAGAGCTGACTGCCAACCTCCAGTAATGGAGGCACTTTAAGAAGAATTATTCTTTTTGTTGATATCACAACAAATCAAAGGATAGTGGTTAAACGTTTATGTCTGCTTCCTGACTTTCGAAAGGATTCGTTAACAATCGATTGCAAAGTAAACAATCGAGTGCGTGAGGTCCGGAGTTAGATTTCCTATATTGCCAATGACTTTGTTTTTACTTCAGTTTATTTGATAATTTGATTAATAACAACCTCATAACGCAATCACCTATCTTGTTCCCAAACAAGGATAAATTAACTTTCCCTAAATTGTCAGGATTTTTTTTTTGCTGACTCTAGGAGTAGTGGCTGGCACCTATTGGTAGATAGGATGGAGGTATTGGAATTCTTGGTGTCGATACACGTGATGCCGGGAAGCGGTGGGACTGGTTAAGACTGAGCGATGTAAATATAATTTAGGTTTTAAAAACCTATTTAGAGGCTAAAAATTCCACTTATGCCGGGATTCGAGCCCGCGACCTCTGGCTCTCCGTGCCAGTGCTCTTTCCAATTGAGCTAATGGGCGACTCACCGGCATCAGTGAAATTTCGAACCTCTTTACACTATTCTCTGAATTATGTACAGGCAGTAACATCTGGCTGAAGTAAATTACATCACTTACAGCCCCGACTACCTACTTTGCTGTTAGGTTTTTACATCGGAATGATATCGCTGTACCCACATGATTATACCATTTTTATTTTTAACCTAACCGGCATTACTGAAATTTCCCCATAGAGTGGAAAGCCAGAGGTCGCGGTTTCGGATCCCGGCATGGGTGGAATTAATTTTTAGCCTCTAAATAGGTTTTTTAAAATTGTCCTTAGCACGGGTTAGTGCATTAAAAATAAAAATAGTATAGGTAAATATGTATTATTTTATCTATTGTACAACGATATACAGAAGTGACAAATCTCTTCGAGCACTTAAGATATGATAAATTAAGAATATTCTTTATTGTATATGTTTGATTGTTTTAGGCGCTGATCAATGAAAAGTCTTATTTACACGTTGTCCACTTATATTTTATTGCTTTTGGGGCACACTGCACACTTTTTACACAAATATTTGAATTTAATATGCTCCGTAGACCGAGAAACGTTATCGCTGCTATCAAACGTAGTACGGAACGAAAGAGACAGATAAAATGAAAGAAAGAGATACAAGATTTAGATACGATTCTAAACAATATACATGAAAATTAATACAGAAACAGTAGATACAGAAGATAAGATACAATTGGCGGCACTTGTTCAACACTTGTGTATGGTGTACAACACTGCTGTGTGGTGTCGGCCTAGAGAATAGCACCAACCCAATTCTTCCCGCGGGTGTCGTAAAAGGCGACTAAGGGACACAAACCGGGGGTGGGCAGCAGCGCCCCTCGCAGCACAATTCCACCAAACTGCGATCCCCAACCCGCATGCCCAGCGTGGGGATTATGGGAATTACCCCCTATGATAGCACAACGTGACGCTCTTTAGGGGAGGGCTATGTCCAGCAGTGGACTAGTATAGCCTGACGACGTTCAACACTTAATAATAAATCTCTGCCTTGAGCAGGGGAACAAATTAACACAAGAACATATTTTTTATTCCCATCTCTCCCACACTCTCCATCTCCCAAGCTATGTGGGAACATGTTTTTTCAAATACTTTTTTGGTAGTCTCGATAGAAATCATTACCATAGATAAAAGGAAAGGAAGAGTTCCGTGGCAACATCCGGCGTCTAAGGGCAGGCTCACATGGATAGATGATACGAGAATGTGAAAAAATTTAAACGTGTTTTGTTAACTTGTAGAATCTTCTGCCGTTCTTTTACACGTCTAAGACCTCAAAATGATATGAGATTTAATGTTTTCAGTAGTAAACAGTTTTATTAATAAAAACTAAAATTCCTTAATGAATGAGATGCTTCAACATGTTCTTACATGTTCTTATATGCATTATAAATACGAGATGTTGATTTTATAATGCGCGCGAACCACAAGTAGTTTGAGACGTTAGGTAATTTGTCTTACCTTTATTTTTTTAGTTACTTGTTATAATTATTTGTGTTATTAGTAATTTATTACTATTATTATTATTGTTATTTTTATTATTATTATATAAACAAAACTCTTTATTCTTTACATAAAAGCCGTTTAATATATAATAATGTATAAATATTGCAAGTAATAAATAATAATAACGGCCTTATAAAATCACAAATCGAATAAAACACTTCTACAGGACCTGATGTTAAATTTAATCCATATTTCCGTCTTTTCGTAAGCACGGATTAAATGTTTTAAGTATTAGTATTAATGTTTAAGGTAATTGTGTTTTTAATTTATAAAGGTCGTAAGACTGTAAGTCATTACGAATTATTTATATAACAAAGATGTCGTGAATTAATGCCAGTTCAATGTATTAGTATTAAGTTTTAGAATAATGTATAGCCTGCTAAGTATGTGAAGATTAGATTTTGAGTTTCTATGTCGATTTTTACTCCAAAATTATCTATATTTGGAAATGGCTACCTAATTTTACTTGTAACGTTCAATAAGTCACAATTTCTCTGTAGTTTTAAATAAAATACTTTGATTTCAATAAAATTAATGATGATATAAAAAAAATTTTTGGAGCAAGTTCCCTAGTCCAAGCAATACGCCCTACCAACCTACTTTGAAAATATAGAATCATAATGTGACCCCTACCTTATTCTCATATTTGTACCTGATTTAACGACGTCCTGTATCCGAATCATTATCCACTCGTAATTTTTATTGACCGTACATTTTCTAAGAAGCTATTAGTAGCTCAACTAACATTATTATGACAATCTTTTGTTACGTTTGTACGTTCTGAATAAAAATTTTACGGGAAGTCGTCGACGATTGTAAATCCCGCATGTCTAATAGACCACAACAGACAAGGTCAGTTAATTCTTGGGAAACTATTATAACTATATTCTTTTTTTAATGCACTAACCCGTGCTAAGGACAATTTCAAAAACCTATTTAGAGGCTAAAAATTCCACCCATGCCAGGATTCGAACCCACGACCTCAGGCTATCCGTGCCAGCGCTCTCTCCAATTGAGCTAATGGGTCACTCCACTCAACGGCATCAGTGAAATTTCGAACCTCTTTACAATATTCTCTGTATTACGTAATCTCGGCATAGGTGGAATTTTTTGCCTCTAAATAGGTTTTTAAAACTTTTATAACGTTATTAACATATGATGCAGATTATTGCAATAGTTGTTAGTGCAAAAGGAAAAAAAATATACGTAGAAAAACCTTATAAAAACATAAATATCCGATTCGAGGCGCCAAAAAGCCCACCACCCTTTCGACATGGTCACTTACAAATATCCCGAAAACTGTCAAAAAACGCAACGCATTGCACATTACCGACCGAGAGCTCCATAAAAATAATTAAACAAAATTAAGTTATAACCCGCCGAAGTGGCCACCCAAATGTTTAAAAAAATATCTCTGAAAAAAAAAGAGAAAAAAATGAGGTTTATAGGAAGGAAACCGACTTTTTAGTGTGTCGAATGTGACTTGCTATTCTGGGGGCAGAAAAAAAAAACTCGAATTCGAAAAAAGAACACTAAATAGTGCCAACGATGACTCGACAAACGTGAAACGCTAAAAAGTGTCGAATGTGGCAGTCCTCAACAAGAGAGTCTGATGAAATAATTTGAAGCTCTCACAAGTTTTTTCTCGCTACCCCTAGTGCCTAAAACGTTTACCGCCACCGGTGGCAAGTCCATTGCTTCTTCAGTAGCTAAAACTAACAGATCAATCCACTTGACGTCAAACTGGAGTGTTTAGTTTACCTGAATTTTAAAAAAATGCTTGGGGCCTCTTGAGCGGTGTTTGCTTTTAATTTCTTAGGCACTTTGCCCATATTAGAGATCACAAAGATTCCAATTCAAAAATAGTGCTCGTGATAGAATGCCTTAATAATAATAAAGATAATAATAAAATAATGAAATCTTAATTCAATAAGCAGCGGTTACAGTTTACACGTCATTGGGGCTCTGTACTAAGTGGAAACCTGTGTTACAGATACACGGCTCTTCCTTATTATTACATTGTTAAGCTTAGTGAGTAAAGTACATTCAAAATTTTGTATAGTATTTAGATTTACATGCATGCAGAATGAATCAAAATCCAAACTAAAACCAAAAATTGTACAAAACATAATTGATCATTTTTAAAAAAGAAAGAAAAAAATATCTCTGTATATTTTAGGTATAGAAGTGTGTGTGTGTGTGTGTGTACATTATGAAGATATATTATCAATAAGTACATTGTGAAGATATATTTTATATTCGATATCAACCCTTGTAGGTACTGCTGCTGAGGCCCGGGTCTCTTTCAGCATCGCAGGAAGGTTAGGCCATACTCCATCACTGGGGCTAAGTCCGGGTTGGTGGAGAATTATAAGACAGTGGCGATTCTTACTGTCAGAAGTTATAAAGCCGCCCATAAGGCCTCTGACATGGCTTAGCGTCTGCCATTACATGACAGCCGGCTCCAACGGCTTTATGTGCCTTGCAAAGCACGGAAGCGCTCGGAAAAAATGCACTAGCGGTAATCACGAGACGGTCACCCATCCTGACCTGACCGCACCTGTTGTTGCTTAACTCAAGTGATTGCTTCCAATCACTCGGTTCGGCTATTGGGATTGGATATTTCATATTACACACAATAAAAAAATAATCTGTGGAAAAAACACAAGTCCATGTGTTTTATTTTAAATTCTCACAAAAAAAAATATCTGTAAAAAATAGCACAACAGGTCCATCGTGTGAATCCTTTATCAATTAAAGGCATTCGCCGCTTATCAAGAGTTACAATACAAACTATTAAAAAATAACAAAAGACAGTTTTACCGCTGAACTTTGAATTCACACAGAAAAATTGGCACAATGCATTCAAACAATGGAATAGCTGTTCTTAAAAAAAAGAAACAGAAATTAATAAAAAGAGCTAATTCCCGCTGTGTGGTACAATGTGAGCAACCCTCTTCATGTTCGCTTTGAAAGAGTTGGTGATAGGTGGTCTCCATTAATTTCTTGATTATGATAAATTGGTCTATTTTGTTAAGTTTGGAAATTGTTGAACCTTGAATTATTGAACCTTCCGGTTTCGCTACTTTTCTTTCGCTAGCATATTCTATTTTTTTAATGCTTTTTATAAATAACTTACTCCCTCAGCACAACGCTGAGTCAGCTGCCTTTTTTGGCAATTTAGACACACCACGGGCTAAATCTATGTCTGTCTCGTTTATTGTGTAATTTGTTTATTTCTGTTATGCTCATTTTTTTGTCTATTTTTCTGGTAATTTCGTTTCTGTGATGTGTCATGTTGGTATAATAGATGTCTTTTTTCTTTATTTCTTTCTAACTTCCTTTGAACAAGTACTATTTTATTTTCATATATTTACTAGCTGTGTCCCGCGGTGTTACCCGCTAATTGAATAAGATATTTTCTCGGAGTAAAACGTAGCCCATATGTTATTCCAGCAAATTTTAATCAAAATCACTCCACCTGTTCAGACGTGAAGAAGTGACAAACATACACACTCACAAACTTTCGTCTTTATAATAACATAACATTTATATACAGGCAAAAACATAATATAATATTAGTGTGAAGTGTGATGTGATATTATGATTTTTGATAAAATCATTAAATTAATTTTTTTTTTCAATGTCAAATACGTGTAATGAAAATCTATTTTCATTGAACAGATTTTTCATTACTCTAATTTGTATTTCATTGCTTCTCTATTTCTTTCTCTACAGTAAAAATAGCATATTTTAAGGACTATAATCAGCCATATACGACGAAATACCCACCTTACAACTTACTAGAGAACCGTATACCCTGCTGAGACGGGAACATGATCTCCGATTTTACACTAACAGAGTCATCGATTTGGCTCTAAATGGGCAGTTTGAATAAAATTATTGGGAAGAATGGAATCGTTGCGGCAAGGGAAACTTGCTGGGCGGTCTTCAGATTAACCGCAATTGAATCAATCACTGAAATAGATCATAGAAATATGTATTCTGTAGACAAAATTGTTTCAGCTTGAAGCCGTTAATGGTATATTAATATTGCTAAACACCAATGAATCGCCCGTACCCACGGCTGCCTGAGTGATCTTAAACGAACATACGTACATATATACAGATTTTTGTACGCAAAATCCCGTCCAGTCGTTATACTAAATGCTACTCTTTTATATTATTGCCCTTGACAAAGATTCAGCTAGGATGCTCCGAAATATGCCTACCTTCAATACATTCAGTTGCATACGGAATTATCTTGTTTTTATAAAATTGACCCCATAAGACTACTCGCTTGATCATTAGGATATTTTTTTCTCAGCTATGTGTTGTTTAAACCGGAAACTCGAATTCATAAACAACCGAGCACCAATCAAAACAAATTCATTTTTAAGCAGGAACCAACCCCTTCCCTCCTTCGGCAGTTAATCTAACCTTGGCTAAACATGTGTTTTAACAATAATGACCCTAAGGTCTAAAGCCACACTCGGATAAATTAATAAAAACATCCTCTTTATCCGAGAGAAGTTTCTAACTTTCAACGTCGAAAAAGCAGGGGTGTAATGAGTTTCACGTTTTTGGCTGTGTGTCTATTTCGAACGAATCTTTAAATTGATCTCAGTCACTTTTAAAGGTAGTTTATATCATTCATTCATACATGCATAAACATAGACAGCCTTTAATAATAATATTGGCCTTTTTGCATCTACTTAATGAGACGATTTATACAGCGTCCAGTGGCATCTTCACTCACACTATATGGGTGAACTCCGACGCTGTAGTGCCTGGGACATGGTTTTATAGATGGTGTAGACTTGCCCAGCACCTATATCATCCTGACAGCTTAGTCGGCCTAGCCCACAGGAAAGACTAGTCAATACGTGCGGAGCCAACCAAGCCGCGGGTGTCCTCACGATGTTTTCCTTTACCGTTAGCGTGTGGTATTGCGATTACAAATTCGCAAATGTACGTAACTTTGAAACATAGACAGCACATCAACCTTTACACTCTACTTAGTAAGCTACAAGCGACTTTGTAACTAAAATCTAAGGCTTTATGTGCTGTCGACTGTACCTACAACAAAGCCTTAGGCTTAGGAATAATATATTTTTTTCATTGTTTTTGGACCTTATTAAAAAGCGATAAGGTTGAATTTGGGTTGTCATTGCTTGGTAAATGATATAACCGGAAAAAATGATTAATATTTTTTTTATTTGGTACCTTCTTCTTGATAGTATCACGACACGATGGCATTTAATGTATTTTAATGTCCACTTTCAACAATAAACTTTTATTTAATGTTTGTGTTGTCACTTGATCGTTTTTCGTCGGAGGTTATTTATTTTTTAAATTTACTCTTTGTACCTATTGTTGTTGGCGCGGCGTAAAATCACTTCCTGTATCATTTTCTCGTTTTTTCCCACCACATGACGCTATTTTTTCAAAATGGCCGCCGCGGCATATGTCGCCTTGACAGCACGTGTTCGAAAATCGAATGAATGGCCCTAAGTAAATTGAACAGAAGGAAAGTTTCTTTAAGTTTGAGAACGATAATCGGCTCGTGTGCAAATATATCTTACCACTTCAAAGCGAGGTACCGAGGTATGTGCAACCGAAGGTCTCGGGTTCCATCCCCGGCCGGGTCAAACTAGGAAACGAACTTTTTTTGTTTGTCTCGGGTCATGGATGTTATCTATGTATTTATTGTATTAAATCTATCGTCGAATTAGCACCTATAACACAAGTCATTTAGTTGTACTTAGTATAGGGCTAACGAGATCTGTGTAATATGTCCATGAATATTTATTTATTTATAGTTTTGATTTTTATTCCCTTGGTGGCACTAGTCGCGCCCCTTATCGGGGCGTTAAGTAAAAATGGAAGATTTTCTTAATTTTTGGCTATAATCAGTAAAAAAATACAATAAATTCAACTTGCTCTTTCATATATTGTTTATCAGCAGCTGTAGCTAGGTTTTCCATAGATTAGAAATAAGTAAAATAAATAAATTATAAACTTTAATATTCAACACTTGCCGATTTTCTACACATGGTAGAAAACGTATTCCTAATAAGTACTTTCATAAACGTGTCCTTGAGTGGAGACCGCGACTCGGCAAACGTAGTGTAGGACGCCCTCCGACCAGGTGGGATGACGATCTGCGAAAAACTGCAGGCAGATGCGGGATGCGGCAAGCTGAAGACACGGCGCTATGGCGCTCATTAGGGGAGGGCTATGTCCAGCAGTGGACTAGTATAGCCTGACGACGACGACGACTTTCATAAAATTTACAGTAAAGAAATATATTTGGGTATATTGCACTGATCTTAGGTGAAAATTGGTCAAGAGTCTGATGATGATACTGTAAGTTGCGTATCGGGTCTATTAATTTATACTTTGGATGACAGATAGAATATTCTTTATTGCATGTACACCAGGGATTACATAAGAGTCTTAAAAAATAACAGAACACTACGAGTGGCGGCCTTATTACTAAAAGTAATTTCTTCCAGACAACCATTGACGGAAAAGAAGAAACGGAAACTGAATGGCAGGTAGTCGGCGCAACTAAACAATATTAGACAATATTATTTTATAGTTGATACACATACTTAAACGTACATAAATATGAAATAAATAGAAATAAATATACACAAAAAAACATAGGACATGAACGAAAAATATACCTACATAGTACTAGAAAGGGATTTCACATATAAAAATACATACATACATACATACATACATACATACATACATACATACACACACACACACACATACATACATACATACATACATACATACATACATACATACATACATACATACATACATACATACATACATACATACATACATACATACATACATACATACATACATACATACATACATACATACATACATACATACATACATACATACATACATACATACATACATACATACATACATACATAACCACACGCCTGTATCCCAGAGGGGTAGGCAGAGCCCAGGGACTGCCACTTGCCACGATCCTGACAGATCACCTTCAAATAAAAGATAAAAATAACAAACTTACATTAAGGAAAAATAGTGTTTTTTCACTCTGCTCTTAAATATTGGCAGGGACGGTGAAAATCTTACAGCCAGGGGAAGATCGTTCCATTGGCGGACAGCTGTGATAGTAAAGGAATTGCTGAAGAACCTTGTCGAATGACTTGGTGTCTTCAGCAATCGATTCTGACCGGATCGCAAAGTCCGAATCTGCGTAACACTTAAAACAGGATAATTTGTTTAGCATAAAACAAATTCTCAATTCTCACAAGTTCCTAACAAAACGATTCGTACGTTTAAATTTCTGTCATTTGCTTGCACCCCAAATTATCGGACGTCGCAGTCAGATGGTCCTCCTCCAACAGAAATTGCTCGATAATTTTGACACCTAAAATAATTGCCCAAGTTAAGTACTTATGTCTTTTAGAGTTTCGACATTAAATTATGCCTGAAAGCGCTTTGTTTTATTTTACTCCGCACTTTGTCTTTAGTTGGTCGCCGCCTTTCTGTACAAAATATCCAACAAGATGATGTTGGAAGTTCAACCGTACACCGTAAGATATAGTTATCGACCCTTGTACGAGGGCTGCTACTTATGTATGCGGAATAGAAAAAATAAACAAATGTATATGGCTAAATATGCTTTTATTGTTTTTCAAAGTATTCTCCACTATGATCGATGCACTTTTGCATTCGATGAAACCAATTTGTAAAACACTTTTTCCACTCTGATTGAGGTATCTCCAAAACGTGCTGTTTGAACGCATCTATACGGCATCTTCACGGGTCGAAAATCGTTGACCACGTAATTTATTCTTTACATTTGGGAGCCAAATCAGGGCTGTACGGTGGATGACCCGTCAATTCTATTTTTTTAACATCCAAAAATGTTGTTGTTTCCTGAGATGTATGACTGCTGGCATTGTCATGGTGAAGTATGATTCTGCGTCGCTGGTTGTTTTGGCGTATTTCTTCAAATACTTCCGGCAAACAAATGGTCGTGTACCACTCCGAATTAACCGTTCTGCGATTCTCCAGTGGTATTGTAGCCACTTGGCCATTAATACCAAAAAAGCAGGCCACCATTTGCTTTACAGTGCTTTTTGCACGAGCCACTTTCGTAGGGTTCGGCTCATTTTGAAACACCCAAAATGTTGATTGTTGTTTAGTTTCGGAATCGTACGCGTAGATCCAGGATTCGTCACCTGTGTAGATATTATAAACAGATTTTGAGTCGCCTCCGTTGATTTTTTTTAAGGTTTTCTTGCACCATTCGACGCGAGCATCTTTTTGATCCTGAGTTAAGTTGTGCGGGATCCAACGCGAACAAATTTTTTTTTACAGACAAATGTTCATGTAATATCCTATGAATGCTCGTCATACATATGCCCAGAATAGCCTTTATCTCGCGATACGTAACATGGCGGTGTTGCATTATTAGTTTTCGCACAGCTTCAATATTTTGTGGCACAACCACCGATTTCGGGCGACCATCTTTAACTTCGTCCGTGAGCTTACTGCGCCCGCGATTAAACTCACTAAACCAGTGATACATAGTCGTTTTTGATGGAGCTTCACCACCAAAAGTCGAAGTTAATTGATCTACGCACTGTTATTGCGTTAAACCACGTCGAAAATTGTAATAAATCATAGCACGAATATTTTCACGAGCGAGTTCCATTTTTTCAGCGATATGACATTTTAAACCCAACAAAAACAAAACACTTACGTATATAAGAGAAAAATATTAGCGGCCAGTATTTAAAAAAAGAACGAATTTGACCATGGAGGTCAGACATTGCGCTTTAAATTGTTGGAATCCCAGATTCCGCATACATAAGTAGCAGCCTATGTATGTCCCCACTGCTGGGGCGCGGGTCTCTTCCTGCTTGGCAGGCAGGTTAGGTCATACTCCACCACGGGGCCAAGTCCGGGTTAGTGGAGGATTGTAAGACAGTGGCGGGCCTTACTGTCAGAAGATATCAAGCCGCCCATAAGGCCTCTGACATGGCTTAACGACTGCAACTATATGACAGCTGGCGCCAACAGCTTAACGTGCCTTGCGAAGCACGGAAGCGCTCGGAAAAAATGCCACTAGCGGTAGTCTCGGGACCCATCCTACACCTGACCACGCCTGTTGTTGCTTAACCAAGTGATTGATTCCAATCAATCGGTTAGACTAGGCCACGAGCGCTAAGATATCCTGAACGTGAAATACTTTTTTTTGGATTAAGCCTTTAAATTTTTGTTACAAATTCGCCTAATGTCGGTCAACAAAAATCGTTTTTAAGCTTCTTCGTTCTTTTCGTTTATATTTTTCCTGCCCAATGGGGCAGGAAAAAGTTTTAGGCTCTATGTTTATGTCCCACTGCTGGGCAAGGCCTCCCCCAATTCAGTCCAGAGTTTCCTGTCCTTGGCTACTTCAGACCACTCCGGCAGATGTTAGTAGAGATCATCTCTCCTCCTTGTACTAATACAGATAAAACATTACAGAAGTCTAGATACTCGCAAGTTAATAGTAAATAAACGTAGACAAGCCAGGGAGCTTTAACAAGACTCTCGAAACGTCTAACTGCTTAAAGTGCCCTGTGAAACACGGAACCGCTCGGAAAAATACCACTAGCGTTAGCCTTAGACGGTCACCCATCCATGCACTGAACGCCGTATCATTTATTGCTAAAGATACATTTTGTTAATTATTCATTCTTTATTTTAGTTCAAACATTTCCTCTTCTTCTTGACTCCAAGGCGTTTTTACAGAAAACAAAAGAAAAGTACGCGTTACAGTTTGCTATAGGGTAAACTTAATTATTTTTTCAAAAGCACTATAATTTGAGTTGTAAGCACTCGAAATGTCCCAAATATTTCGGCCATAAGGGTGTTCAATTTGGTTAAACATCATAATAGTTGATGGAGTAAGTATTATAATTATTTCGGCGCAAAGACAAAAGGCATGCGGTCCGTCGCCCTCGGCGGTCGTGACTCGAGTGACGCGGAAAGGCGCGAAAATGCGTCACCGATCAAAAAGACAGAAGTTCCCCTTCACCGCCATTAGAAAGCCGTTTATGACAGGTTGAACTCAGTAGGCCCCTAATTTAATAGTTTAGAACTTTTTTACAGTTGTGGGCTATTACAATAAATTCAGTGCAACAATATTCAATGAATAGATTCGCACCTTGACCTCAAAAGCAAATGAAATAAATAATTTTTATTCATTATAAAAACAAAATATTTACTTAATAAACTTCAAAGTGGTTAGTTTCACAATAAATAGATTATGTAATGTAAGTTTGTATATTACACTATTTTTATTTTTAATGCACTAACCCGTGCTAAGGAACAAATTTAAAAACCTATTCAGAGGCTAAAAATTTCACCCATGCCGGGATTCGAACCCGCAACCTCTGGCTATCCGTACCAGCGCTCTACCAATTAAGCCAATGGGCGACTCACGGCATCAGTGAAATTTCAAACCTCTTTACAATATTCTCTGTATTACGTACAGGCAGCGACATCTGACTTAAGCAAATTGCATTACTTACAGCCCCGACCACCCACTTTGCAGTTAGGTTTAACATCGGAACGATATCACTGTACCCACATGATTACACTATTTTTATTTTTAATGCACTAACCCGTGCTAAGGAACAAATTTAAAAACCTATTCAGAGGCTAAAAATTTCACCCATGCCGGGATTCGAACCCGGCGTGAGTCGCCCATTGGCTCAATTGGTAGAGCGCTGGTACGGATAGCCAGAGGTTGCGGGTTTATGTTTGTGTAAGTATGTTATTTTTAAGTATAAGTATAAGTATATTTATATTTGCACCAACTACTCACTTTTCCTTCAGCAACTCTCCATCGTGGGTTGCCTGGAAGAAATTGCTCTAATAAGGCCGCCAATTGTACTGTATCTTTGTAATTATGTTTTGTTTGTTTTTTCCTGGTGTACAATAAATAATATTCTTATCTTATGTAGAGAATAACAACGAAGCTCCACATTTTATTCTTTAAAAAAACTCGTGAACGTGTTGAACACTAGACATCGTCGTCCTATGCCTTTTAATATTAATCTGCTGCTTAATGCTATACATTTTTGTTATTAAAATAATCCTTAATGTTACTGTCAGATTTTCTTCATAGAGTGTGCTAAACACATTTTTAAAACACGTCGGAGGTAACTCTAATATAATTATCTTGAGGAGTCCATCCTCCTGTGTAGTACGTTGACTCTTATCGCGCTTTTTGTCAAAAATGGTGACTTTCCAGTGCATTAACTGTCAAATTCCGACATTATATTGCCACAAAACGTGTGACTCGAGCCTTCGTACTACCCAAGTAGTCGTAGAACCGTACAAACTGCCTTATAAAGAATGTTTTAAATTGGAAGAAAGATTGACGAAACAAATATGTACTGCGAATGTGAGTGAAAGGGCTGGTAAGGGATGTCCCAGGCGGAGATACATCGACCAAATAAGGGATGTATTAGCAAAGGGGAAGATAAGAAGTACCCGAAATCGGCTTGCGTGCATGCAACGACTTATGAACGTTGATGAAGCGAAGGTGATTTGTCAGGATCGTGCTAAGCGGCAGTCCCTGGTCTCTGCCTAACCCTCTGGGATACAGGCGTGAGGTTATTCAGTTCTTCTGTACTAACCATTATCAGAGACAAGACAGCTTCTTGTCACATTACAACAGAGCTTGTTAGTATTGAAATAAGTGAGTAAGTGGAAGTGCGCCTCGTGTGGATGGACTCGCATCGATTTGACATTATAGGTATGAATATTTTGCCGAAAGTGTTTGAGACTCACGGCCTCATTTATACGGCCTCACAGTTCCATTAAAACAGAGGCGTTTTATTTAAACTGTGGTAACGTCTCTTTCTTGTCATATCTCCACCCAGACTTAACGTAAGTTACATGTTTTTTCAAGACTAACAGCTGGGTGGCCATTTCTCATCAGCAAGCGCCGCAGTGTAATAGTTAACGCCTCCGCGGCAATTATTGACGCGGAATCGAACCCGTACTTACATGAGCACGCTACTTTAAAACAATTATTTACATTACGGTTCTTGCACGCACCAGAGGTGTTGGGTGACTTGCTAATTTCTCATTTGTATACAGCGTGTTGCTTAAATTCATGCTAGCTCTGTCCTTTAAAGTGTGTAGTTTAAAGTCCTGTACTGTCGTACAGAGGATTTCTGGCTCCCATGATCTCCCATGATGGCTTTGTATGTCCCCACTGCTGAGGACCTTCCATAACTCCACCACTGGGGTGAAATCCGGGTTGGTGGAGAATTGTAAGACGGTGCCGCCTTACTGCCAGATCTAGCCGCCCAGGAAACCTTCCTGATATTTTCCGACCTCTGATAGTTTATTTTATTTTATGGAAGTATGTATCGATTGTTATGTTTCTGTAGTTATCCACACAGCACTCACTCATTCCAAATACGCGCACACACGCTCACGCATAACTAACACATTTAAATGTTTTTATGATGGACATAAAAAAAATTGTATCGCGGCCTCACGGTCGATGCCGTTCTGTGTCTAAGTTTTGTATTGTTTGTTTTGTGTTGTTTTGTTGTGGTATCCGCTGAAAACCAGCGTCGTGGTCGCTATCGGCCACGGCATAAAGCTGAGCGGGGGCCAATTGGTGCCAATTCTTAGTTCTTAAATATCTAGATTATATGTTTTATTTTTTATAATGGTACCAAATATACGTGTCTATTCTATTCTATTCTACATGGCTTAAAGGCTACCATTAAATGACAGCCGTCACCAACGGCTTAACGTGCTTTGCGAAGCACAGAAGCGCTCTGAAAAAATGTCACTGGCGGTCGTCGCAGGATGATCCAGCAGCTGGCCGCGCCTGTTGTTGCTTAACCCAAGTGATTCATTCCGACCACTCGATTTCATTAGGCCACGAGCGCTTCTGGCTTCTATAATACAGATTATTGTAGCTGTGGAGTCAGAGGATTCATCAACTTATTGTTTTATGTATTATATGTTATGGTTTATGTCAGTATATTATTTTTAAGTATGTACATCAATATTCATATTTGCACCAACTACCCGTCTCACTTTTCCTTCAGCAACCTCCATAGTGGGTTGCCTGGAGGAAATTGCTCTAAGCAATAACACTGCCAATTGTACTGTATCTTTGTAATTATTTTTTGTTTCTTTTTTCCTGGTGTACAATAAAGAATAATCTTACCTTATCTTTCTATTAGTTCTTTGTCTTAGTTCTTACTTACTGTTCCTGTCTTAGAGCTTAGTTCCAACTTAGTGATCTGTTGACTCCTACTTAATCTATATTTAAGCTGTTTTTGTATGTGGCTATAGATTATTTCATCATTATTACTATTATTAAGAGGGTTAAGTTTCCAGAAAAATTGATTTCCTCGTTAGTCTTGCGTTATCATGTCTGAATACAATGCCGGAGGTAGTGGGGACCCAGGGGGACCGCCACGCTTGATTGTACAAATAGACTAATTCATATTCATTTGTGATATGATTGCCTGGTTACCGTAGCATAGGGTATCCCAGTTTTGGACCAAGTAAAGTGATTGTGTAGTAAAAAAAGTTATTAAATTAAATTGCTGTAGTGACTATCTGGATCATGCAAACTCAGCGCATGACACTAATATTTTTTTGTAAAGCTTACCTCACAGTCAACACTGAGGCGTTACCTGTTTTAGCTGGAGTGTGGCCAACTGATCTGGAACTACAAAGACGTGCAAGTAACTACTTTCAACTCCGCGGCATGGGAGGATTTTGGTCTTGGAGATAGGCAACGTACCGGTTTTCTTTTTGACTTCGAATCGGTCTCTAAAACTCTTCTTTCAGAATGGCAGAAAAGATGGATCACTAGTAACAAAGGCAGGCATCTATTTAAGTTCTTTCCATCAGTACTAGATAGACTAAAAGCATGCTGGATTGAAATTGACCACCAGGTATCGCAGTTCCTCACCGGTAACAGCAACTTTAAGGGTAAATTGCACAGTTTGCAACTGGTGGAGAGTCCGTATGCGAACGCTCGGAGACTGAACAGACGGCACACCATGTCCTTTGGGAGTGTCCATTGTGGGATGAGAGGCGTTACACTATGCTTTCACACATTTACTGCAACCTGAATGGCAGGGCTAGTCCTGTTTATTATGAGGAACGTGTGGCGAACAAAAAAAATATTATGGCATTTAAAAAATTCTGCTACCATTACTATTGGCGCTACTACGTTAAAATAACTTAACCGTAAATATTACCGTATTTTAAAGTTTTCAATTGCTTAGCTTAGAATGGAGACCACGACTCGGCAAGCGTAGTGTAGGACGCCCTCCGGCCAGATGGACCGACGACCTGAAAAAGGTGGCTGGTGGTGACTGGATGGCGAAAACGGGAGATCGGGTCTTGTGGCGCACCCTGGGGGAGGCTTATGTCCAGCAGTGGACTGCAGTAGGCTGAAATGATGATGATGATGAATTGCTTAGCACGGGTTAGTGCATTAAAAATAAAAATAGTATAACAAAGGTTTGAAAGGTACATAACAAATTAATAAAATTAACAAATAAATAATAATATTACTCATGGTTGTACTTTTTACGTTACTGTTTCGGCATGCAATTTTTGATTTTTTTTTCTTTTTCTTGCATATTGAGTAATATCTCGATCATTTTGTAATGCTTGATAGTATTATTGTTTTGGTTTTGTAACATTTCTTTTCATGACCTAAATATTTCTGATCATGTTGTGCGCATAAGTTTTGGGCTATGGACTAGTTGCAAATAAGTTGTTTCTTTGTTTTTATTGTGTAATATTGTCTGTAACCTGTTTTGTGTGCCAAATAAATAAAATAAAATAAATAAAATAATAAAAGAACAGTGAAAACGTATGAAAAAAGGAAGAGAAACATAACATGCTAATTATGTATTTTTATTTTTAATGCACTAACCCGTGCTAAGGACAATTTTAAAAACCTATTTAGAGGCTAAAAATTCCACCCATGCCGGGATTCGAACCCGCGACCTCTGCACGGATAGCCAGAGGTCGCGGGTTCGAATCCCGGCATGGGTGGAATTTAAGCCTCTAAATAGGTTTTTAAAACCTTTGTTAGTCATATTATTACGAATTGGCATTTATTTTATATTTTTGATCCTATGTATCAGAAGTTAAAACATGGAAAATAAATAAATAATAATAATATCTGGACCATGTAGGTCACCATAGTAGCATCCTGTACCAAAGTCTCGTCCTTAATATCGAAAAATGTTATAATATTTACTTTGGCTTATTAACCATCTCAGACTCCGGTGCGGTGTCAAAACTGCCAATTTCAAGGGCGCGTGCGCATCGGGATAATACAAGCAAAAAAAACATGTGGACAGGCAACTGTATTTATGTTGTATTTTCTGTTGAATGAACCGCTATCTTCTGAGTGCTTAGTGCGAGTTTTTCAACTACTCGATCGCATTAACGTAAACTCATATTTCTATGGCATAGAGGAAGCGCCACCTAGTGACAAGTATGGAAATTAAAATTGCTGAGTGCGAGTTGTAATGGTTTACGATGAGAAGTGAACACGTTTACCAGCCAAAACACGAATAAACGCGAGTGCGAGTTGTACTGTGACAGCGTTTTGCCAGTTCGAACGGTTAACTTACTCACACTCACTACTCAATGCTCGATTAACGCGGTAGTAAAGTTATTCGATTGGTCTGTCAAACTCGCACTCTGGTACTAATAAGTCTCACCTCATATTTTCTCTTCGGTCCGGTACAGGAGCGTTTTTTTAAGATAACATACTTTGATCGATCCACAGAACACATGTAGTCTTTCTTAATGATTCGCAATACTCATACAAAGTTATATATTAAACGGGTCAATCTACCCGAGGCCACGGCAACTGCAACGCTGCCGAAACTTCGGGAAATAAGATAATTACGTTTTACCTAATAAATAATCGCGATTTGACCCGTTTATAGAGAGAACACTTTATTGTACATAAAAAAGGAAATTACACAGATATTTCGTAACCTAAGAGTACAGACGGCGGCCTTATTACTAAAAGTGATCTCTCCCAGACAACCTTTGGATGGACTAATAACCGTTTAATACATAACTAAGAACATAATGTATTACTGTACACCAGGAAATAAAATGATTAAGACCATAGCGGTGGTAGCCTAGTGGGTAAAACAATGGACTCCTAATCAAGAGACCCAGCTTCGATTCCCAGTGCGGCCTTGTAACAATCACTTAGTTTTCTAATTTTAACAATTGTGACGTTATAGTATTAATAAGATTACTAACAAATTTATATGATTTTTTATATTTTAAATAAATGAATTGAATTGAATTAGCAATATCACTCGCTGTGAAGGAAAAGACCGTGAAAAAACCGTAGAGTCTGAAGTGTTACCATACTCAGTGCTTGCTACGACGTAGATAAGAAAAAGATAAGAATATGATTTATTGTACACCAGGAAAAAACAAACATACACAACACATTGGCGGCCGTATAGATATTTAACGGGTGTTATCACGATTAGAGTTATTGCATAACTATGTGTCATCGTCGTCGTCGTCAGGCTATATTATTCCACTGCTGGACATAGCCCTCCCCTAATGAGCGCCATAGCGCCCTGTCATCAGCCTGCCGCATCCAGCATCTGCCTGCAGTTTTTCGCAGATCGTCATCACACCTAGTCAGCGGGCGTCCTACACTATGTTTGCCGAGTCGCGGTCTCCACTCAAGGACACGTTTACTCCAACGGTTGTCGGTTCTTCGCGAGATATGGCCAGCCCACTGCTACTGCAAGCGCTGATTCTCTGAGCTATGTCGATAACTTTGGTTCTCTGTCGGATGCATTCGTTGCATTCGTTAACTATGTGTAAGCATCGCGAATCATTAAAATACCACATGTAAAAGTTATCAATTTCCTAAAAAACCACAGTGGCCTGAATCTACATAGAATGTAAAACGTAGATCACTAAAACAAACAGACAGTCTCGGAACAAAAGCTCTCGTTAGCTCAGCGTATGACGTCACGTCAGTCATCGCGGCCTCGTTGTTTGCTGTACTCTGTGTACACTACGACCTCGCAGTTGTTAAGGGGCAGCTCTTCTATGCCGACCGGACAGTGCATTTTCTCTCAGTAGTCAATTTAATTCAATTTGCCAATTTGTCAATTTGCTGTGTGGTGTCGGCCTAGAGAATAGCACCAACCCAATTGTTCCCGCGGGTGTCGTAAAAGGCGACTAAGGGACCCAAACGTGTAAGTGGGCAGCAGCGCCCCCTGCAGTACAATTCCACCGAACTGCGATCCCCAACCCGCATGCCCAGCGTGGGGATTATGGGCATTACCCCCTATTATAGCACAACGTGGCGCTCTTTAGGGGAGGGCTGTGTCCAGCAGTGGATTAGTATAGCGTAACGACGACGACGAGTCAATTTAAGATTACAATTAGGTACATTGTGTAGCGCGCCTCTTATCTGTGTTATTAACTTTAACTACCTATTCCAAAATAACTAGCTCTCCCAAACATGTCTCTCTCTGGGGTCGGTCCCTCATGTCTGAGGATCGTGGTCAGCCTCAGGGTTGCATCTGGAGCGGATGATTTGCCTCCATCGGAATCTGTCCAACGCGTCTTTTACAACCGTGTAAAATTTGGAGGTCGACATGTAGTCTTAAGATAAATGTTGTTAAAAGTATGTAAGTACAGTTTTTCACCAATTTTGGGAGCCAATAACCATCATTGTAAACCTGTTTTACAATATTTTAATACAAGGTTATAATAGTAATACAAGGAATTGGCAAAATGTACTAGCGTGACTCTATTGTTTTTTTATATAAGTAATATATTATGTTTGTCATTTATGTTTTTTCTGCTTGAAAAATTTATATAAAAATATAAATAGTCCGGTACGGGACTTTCTTTTATGTAGCCTATGTAGGTCCCACTGCAGGGTACCGGCGTTCTCTCAGAAAGAGGGAGCGTGGGCTTAATTACCACGCGTGCCCACCGCGGTTTGGCAATTTCGAACCCAGAGGTAGATGAACGCTTCAGACACAGATTTAAAAAAACAAATATGTTTTTAAACACCTTTATTGACAAAAATCTAATCGATCCTTAACTTTAAAAGTTGAGCTTATAAAATAGAAGGTTATACATAAACTCGCCCCTGTATCCCAAGGGGAAAGCAGAGACTAGGGACTGCCACTTCCACGATCCTGAGAGATCACCTTTTCTGGTTTCGGGTCATTTTTATCTTTCCTTTAGCTAATACATCCACTACTTGGTCGGAAGTTTATCCGCCAGGGACATGCTGTTAATTTTTATATTTTTTTGTCATTTTAATTAATTTTGCTGAACATTGTAGAGGTCTGGACTGACTTGTGGAGGGTTTAGAGAACGGAAACACTAGTCTTCACATATTAGAAATTTTATTTTAATTTAGTACCTACGTTATTATAGCGCAACGGTAACACAGAGAAGAAAAAAATCAAAATTTTGCCACAGCTACAAAACATAAAAACAAGATTGCTTTGTTGGGTTGCCAACAAGCATAATATACAATTTCTATATAAAGGTGATAGTACTAAATTAAAAAAAATCTATTTAATCTTTTGACGATGTCCATGACGAATTATTAAAATTACATCTTTAATTTAATTTCTTTCTTAAAATAATTTGGTTTCTAATTTCCAGATCTTAAGTAGTTAGTAGCAAAGACTTCTTACAAGTTATTCTGTAGGTTAATTGACTTTGCAATGTTCATTGAATTGTCAGAGTAAAATAACAATTGTAGTTCTATGAAACAGGCCCTAGGCTGTCGATAGACTAAGAAATCGGGGGTGAGTAAAATGGTAATAAGTCAGTGGATTCTGCCCCTTAACTAGCTGTTTATATTTTCAGCGAGGGAGTGCTGTTTGATGAGCCGGACTCTGTTTATCGCGATCTCGCGGCCAGAGGATGACAACCGCTGGCCTCACACTACTTAATATATTTAAAAACGTAGGTGGTCTAGAATATAGCGTCACTTTTTTAAATGCAACTTTACTAGAACTTTTAACTGAACTGAACTAAGACAAGATAAGAATATTCTTCATTGAACACTTAATATGTGCTCTGATATTATAAAACATGTAAAGATACAAAGTACAACTGGCGGCCTTATTGCTAAAAGCAATTTCTTCCAGACAACCTTACGACGAAAAGTTGCTGAAGGAAATAAGAGAGACGGGTAGTCGGTGAAAATATGAATATGTTAATTAACTACTTATATAAATAACAATATACTTACATAAACAGTTACATATATAGTTATGGTAAACTTACGTAAATACGTTATAATAACAATCTACGCTATGAGGAAATATATACAATATTGTGTTTGAACTAACATATAATTGAATCCACAAAGATTGTAGTTCTACAACAAGAACTGAAACTGCCCTTTGTTAACTCTGTATTTATGGCATTAAGTCCACCGCATTGTACATTTCGTTTAATGTAAGTGCAATGAGTATATTTTATCGCAATAAATGAATTGAATAAAAAGTTAATAGATTAATTAATCAGATTTATAAAAAGCTTGTGTCACGTTGTATGTTATCAAACTTCTTCAAAGCGTTTTCATCGATTATACTATTTTTATTTTTAATGCACTAACCCGAGCTAATACAGAGCACGGGTGCGTAATACAGAGAATAGTGTAAAGAGGTTCGAAATTTCACTGATGCCGGTGAGTCGCCCATTGGCTCAATTGGTAGAGCGCTGGCACGGATAGCCAGAGGTTGCGGGTTCGAATCCCGGCATGGGTGAAATTTTTAGCCTCTACATACGTTTTCATCGATTTTTATGATTTTTATTGTGTGTACGTTTGGTGGATATGAAAATAGTGAAAATCTGGTACTCTCACGAGAAACATCTCTGAAAGAGCTAGATTTACTATTGCTTAAGCTGGTGTACGAATGGCAGTGAAACCTGGGTATGGCTGTAAAATCAAGGTAGGGTTAAAATGGTAGCAGCAGTACCAATAAGGTTCTTGAGAAGTATATGTGGTGTGGTGTTACATTGAATGGCAGTATATGCAATGAGATCGTTGTGGACTGGAAAAAGATGTAATAACGTATCAGGCAAAGTCTACCCAAAGGTTGACAGCATCAGAGGGCAGCCACAAAATTTACCCCTGCATTGTGAACCTAATTGGTTTTCGGAACAAAAAGTGACGTCATCGTTTGGACAAACTGTGTGCCTAAGCTATAACATACTACAGGTTTGTGTTAGAAAAATTGCAACTTGATTTAACGGGTATGTTTTGATTGAACTATTAGCTCGTTACTAGAACAATACATTGTTCTAGAGACGCATTATGTTAACTGAATATAAAAAACCGGCCAAGTGCGAGTCAGACTCGCGCACCGAGGGTTCCGTACAAAACCTGTATTATAGACCTGAGTATTTGGTATGAATTTCAATTTAATACCTCTACGCGTTTATGAGGAAATGGGTAGTAAGTTTAAAATTATTAAAAAAAAAATATTATGAGATGTAACTAAAAATTTATGGTTTTCGTAATTTTTCCTTTATCTATGCTATAAGACGTTGCTTCGTACCAAATTTCAAGATTCTGAGTTCACGGGAAGCACCCTGTAGGTTTTGATTCCCTTGCAAGTGTCGAAAATTTGCGGCATAAACGGCTGTATCTTTTGATTGCGTTGGCTTAGAAGTTTGATTTTTTCACAGCTTCAAGGAACAGTAGACCTGAGTAATTGATATAAATTTCAGCTTCATACCTCCACGCGTTCCTGAGAAAAAGGGTCTTGACAGACGGACGGACGGACAGACGGACAACAAAGTGATCCTATAAGGGTTCCGTTTCTTCCTTTTGAGGTACGGAACCCTAAAAACAGGGTTGCGTAGACATTTGTAGATAGGTATATATTATAAATAATTAAGGAATAGGAATTGAGTCCTAAAAACCTATTTAGAGGCTAAAAATTCCACCCATGCGGAATTTTTAGCCTCTAAATTCCACTCTGGCTATCCGTGCCAGCGCTCTTTCCAACTGAGCTAATGGGCGACTTACCGGCATCAGTGAAATTTCGAACCTCTTTACAATACTCTGTATTACGTACAGGCAGCAACATCTGGCTGAAGTAATTTACATCACTTGCAGCCCCGAGTACCTACCTACTTTGCAGTTAGGTTTTACACCCATGCCGGGGTGGAATTTTTAGCCTCTAAATAGGTTTTTAAAATTGTCCTTAGCATTAAAAAGAATATGAGGAGGAGTCTTCTAGTTTTTTCCGGACTTAAAGAAAATGTTTTAGTAATTAATTACCAAAGGATAGTTTCAGATATTTTCCTGTATTCGTAATATAAGACAATATACTTACCTGATTTTACAGTTCAAGATCTACAGGAAATACCCTATGAATTTTGATTCCCTTGAGCATGAAAATATACGTTTTTTTACGAAATATACGAACGGCCGTAACTCCGTAAATTTCCGTTTAGAAATTAGATTTTTTATAACCTGTGGCGGTAAGACGCTGGATGCAAGCCGCTTTCGACCAGTCTTTTTGGAAATCCATGGAGGCATGTGTCCAGCAGTGGACTTTTGTGGCTGGATGATGATGAACGTCAATGGACTGCATACTTGAATATTCGATTTTAATGTCAACTGGATACCTCCACGCGTTTTCAAGATTAAATGTATTGACAGATAAACGGAACAGACAACAAAGTGATCCTAAAAGTAATCTTAGCACAAATGCACCTTTTTACCCTACTTTGTTGTATGTAGTTCGAAAAACTTTTCTTTTTAATTTAATTTTTTTGTACTGCCTCCTGCCCGTATGGACGCATAGTCTGAAATAAAGTTTTATTTATTATTTATATTATAAAAGGGTTCCATTTTTCATTTTGAGTTACGGTACCCTAAAAAACGCTGCATAAATCATCTGCAATAGATGTAAAGGCAATTGCTGATAATATTATTTGTTGACCCCAACCTCCCAACTCATCCTCCTATTAGCCTATTTATCTAATTGCCTCTAGGCAGCTGACAGAGGCTGCTTATTGGCAATAAGCGCTCCCCTCGTTGTTAAGATGATCAATTACGTCATCGCGTGACCAGATCAGCCGAATGATGATTATTGGAAGCGCGTGCGTCGAGCGTTTTTTGTTTTTATTAATTTCGTAAATGACTCCGATGCCGACTGGGGGATGATTTTGAAAGGCATATAATACTCGTAACGCAGTCTATATACCTACGTCCCACTGTAGGGTACAGGTATTCTCTCTGAGAGCGAAAGTACCTACTGCTGTTGTGTTCTACTTATGTCCTTTGAATGTGTATATTTTGTTATTCAATTCAAATTCAATTCAAATCATTTTATTTCAACGTAAAGAATTTAGAATCTGTTTGCTGAATGTCAATGTACAATGTAAAATGTAAGCCGCCGCCTTCGGGCCGTATTGTAGTGGAGAAAAAGGCAGCGGAAAAAAAACTCCACTCTGACCATCTTTTCTCAATCTTAAACCAAATACATCAGTTTCCATATGTAAACCTAATAAGATTTCATGATTGCCATTAACAACCTTAAATGCCAAATATTCCCAATATGCCAAATATGTTAATTATTCATGTATTTATAATTATGTAAAAAAAAAAATATTCATGGGCATATTACACAGATCTCGTTAGCCCTATACTAACTACAACTAAATGACTTGTGTTATAGGTGCTAATTTCACGATAGATTTAATACTTTAAATACATACTCGTTGATAACATCCAAGACCCGAGACAAACTAGAAAAGTTCGTTTCCTAGTTTGATCCGGCCGGGGATCGAACCCGAGACCTTCGGTTTTACAGTCAGCGTGCCAAACTGCTTCGCTACCGAGGCCGTCCTCGGTGTATATTCAATATAATATAATATTCATTTTTTCTTTTTATTTATGTAAATTATTCGTAAGTATCTGTTGAAAATTTTATTTATTTAAACGGTTATTGAGGCATGTATTTATATAGGAACCTCTGAAATTATCGTTTTCTATGTTTTCTTTTGTACATCTACTTCCTTCTCTAATGTTTTAGTCCAGTTCATCCAAAGTTTGTCTGGAAGAGATCACTTTTAGTGATAAGGCCGCCGTCTGTAACCTTAGGTTAAGAAATATCTGTGTAATTTACATTTTTATGTACAATAAAGTGTTCTCTATCTATCTATCTTAGGCGCTTAGGGGTGCTAACTTGCGCCACCAATGGAATAAAAATCATAACTTATTTTATTTTCAAAATGTCGTCGTCAGGCTATACTAGTCCACTGCTGGACATAGCCCTCCCCTAAAGAGCGCCACGTTGTGCTATCATAGGGGGTAATGCCCATAATCCCCACGCTGGGCATGCAGTTCGGTGGAATTGTACAACAGGGGGCGCTGCTGCCCACCCCCCGGTTTGTGGTTTGTCTTGGATTTCAGCCTAGTCAAACGTGACTTGGGAAACAATTCAACTTAAATTCAATTTAGCCTTCAACGTAGTGCTACCTACTTAAAAATACCACCTCGTATAGTTGCTTCTACGGTCTCCGGCTACCAGCTCGGTTGGTGTGGTAGTCAGTGTAATCTCGTACTACATCTAGTCCAGGTGCGGCAATGCTCCTCAGGCCGAGATAAGCGAGCGGGCCCGAGCGGAACCGGCACCTGCGGCGCGCGTGCTCTCTAGAGACGGGGTCAGGGCTAAGTTTTATCGATAAATAATACACTCCTGGACATCTATTGGTCCACCTTAGAGTTTAGGATTCTATGGCCCCTACCTAAATATGATTGCTAGGTTGAACAAAAACTATTTATGCAGTTTTAAACTTGATACATTTTAGATAAACCTGGTTCACAACTGCATAAAAACTTTTTGCTCGACCTAATGTAAATTTTTAGCTAGGACTAAACGAAACTGAAAATGCAAGTTGGGCCAATAAATTGTGTCCAAAAGTATATAATCGAAATTAGATTTAAACGTTTTATTCACCACACTCACTCTGCCTCGTTAGTCTAGCGGTGTCACAACCGATTACTACGCTGGAGGACGTGGGTTCGATTCCTACTGGGAGCCGCCGCGCGTTTGTGGAAATGGCAAAGTCAGGGTTTATTTCCTTGCTTATGTTTTTATCTGGTTATTAAACCACTAAAGTGTCCTAGTTTGAGACCAGGACCAGTTATTCTATTGTTTGGAAGTTATACGGAGGTCGTGATGGGTCTTTGTTTTTTGAAGTGATATTCATTTTTGAGATTACCACTCGCTTATGGTGAATAAAACGTCGTTCAGAGAAAACATGATGTCTGAGGTGTTTACGTACCTCAGCAATTCAAATTGCCGATCCGCAATGGGATCGCGTGGTAATGCAGTCCATATTTACGTCTGCATTACCACGCGACTCCCTACAACTATTGAAAACTATTATTGGCCTTATTTCTAGTCAATTAGTAATTATAAGCAATTATTAGGGTACGCTCTGTTGTTGCTCTCAAAAAAGTAAAATAAATCATGCATCAAACAGAAACTGTAAACTTAGGAACGTTTTAAATTAAAACCACTAATCTAAATAAAAACCGCACAAGAGATAAAAATATTGTTCTCACACGCAATAAATAGATTTATCCAAGAAATAAGCATCGATATCATGTTACAATCACACAAAGAACATCACTAGCCAACCCTCGGAAGGAGGGAAGACACCGCGACGTACGCACTAGGCGACAGGGCGCGTGCCACCTTTTTTCAAAATTTTCACTTGCGTTACTTTACAACGGCGTAACTCTCCGTACTTTCTGTAGCTAATTGTACTCTATTACCTAAGGGTTGAGAGTGAAATTCGACTGTGAGACAAACGGTCAAGGGAAGGTTTTTTTAACGAAATAATTGTTTCGGAATACACAGTAATGCTTTGTTAATTTGAATACAGAGGGTGAAGCATTGAAGAGTTGTTATTTTTTTTTGTTTTGTTGTATTTAGGGCGAGGGTCGGGCGCCGTATTTTAGCGGCGCACGCGTCGATAAGAAGTTAATTATTTAGAACTAATTCATGGTTCGTGGAATTCCGTTGGTGGACGTTTGAATTTGGAATTGTTTCGTTTTTGTTTGAAAGTTCACTAACCTCCTTGGTTCTTAGTTTTTAGTATGAACCTTAAAGGTGGGTAAATTTCTTTGCTTCAATACACTGTGGAATTTGATCGTAAAAAAAAACACCACAGAAATAGTTTTAAGAATAGAATATTCTTGAGCCACATTTTATAATTCTCAGCCAAAATAAAACCATATACATCCATGAAACTTCATTGAATATTAAAAATTGAAGCAAGCCAAGATAAAAAATAAAAGACTATTAGTAAAACATTACATCCATTTCCTATATTATAAGATTAATCAGCGGTGGTAGCGCAGCGGTAAGTCATCTTACATTGGGGAGGTCGTGAGTTCGAATCCCAACTCGTACCAATGACTTTTTCTTTCAGTTAAAGAAAACACAAAAGGAAGTATTTATTTCAGGTACACAATTAATTACACCATAAAATACATAGTTATATATTAAACGGGTCAAATCGCGATTCGATTATATCAACGTCGGGAAATAAGGTAATGACGTTTTACCTAATAAATAATCACGATTTATAATAAATAAGCCCGTTTAATATATAACTATGTATGAGTATCGCGAATCATTAAGAAATACCACAAAATACGTTTTTTTGCAATTACCGAAGAAAATAGTTTTGCATACCTAAGTAACCCACGACCTCCAGTCTTGAGAGAAGCGCCTTAACGTCTTGACCAACGAGGCAGTATCAGCTTGCGGCTAAATATCATCTTGCGGCTTTGGACGCGATTGAAAGTGAAAGTGAAAATATTTTATTTACCATAAAATCAATGCTTAAAAACTACAAATCAATATATACGTATTTGTTTTATGGTAAAAAGGAAGGGGCTCAGCTTATTGCTATGACTACATTCGTAGTCAGTAGCGCTGGTTTTCAGTCCATTCCTTTTTTATCAGCACTTTGAACAAAAAACAAAATGTAAAATATTTAACCTGTTACACGGTATACAAAATATAAACTTGCCAGGTTGAGCTATCCCTCTGAATGGGGACGACGAATTGACGAAGGCAAGGTTGCGGCCTCTGGAGCACCGTAGTAAGGTCGCTGGCCTCTCCGTCATCTACAAGACGTATTTTGGAGAGTGTGCACAGGCACTTAGCTAACCCAGCGAACCTCGTACCGCCTAACAGTCGCTTCTTTTTTTTTCTCTCCGTAAGAACCATCCTTAAACTTCAAGAAATATTCTAAAAAAAAGAATTAGCGAAGTCGGTTCAGCTGCTCTCGAGATTTGCGCTTACCAACACATTCAGCGAATAATTTTTATATTATAAGCTGTCTCGGCGATCTTCGTTCCGCCAAAGTTTTCGTAATATCTTCATATTTTCTCACCACTTAAACCTTCCTCGGAGTTCCACAAAAATAAAAAACCAAAAATCAGCCAAATCGGTCCAGCAGTTCTCGAGTTTTAGTGAGACTAACGAACAGCATCCATTTCCATTATTATATAAGATTGTCTTCAATATGTTTTTTTTTAATTCTAGACTAACAGCTAAACAAGGTTACCCATAAATAGATAATTAGGACACACTCAGTCAATTAAACCTCTTCACAATAATAATTAGTTTTAGATTAGTTTGATTTGAACGCAGGCAGTTCACACGTAAAGTATTACACGATTAAAGTTATAGAGAAAATTGCACTAAAATAGATAAAAATAAGAAAGCGGTTATTAATCAATGTACGTATAATTAGATAGATAGATAGAGAACACTTTATTGCACAACCAGAAAAATACTAACAACCATGATTTTTAAATCAATTAAAATTATTATATGTATTCATTTATTTATCTATTTGTTATCGTGTAGGTGTATCATATTTTTTATTATTCAACCACCACTCGATTGGCTCAAATACACGCTTTTGTCGTCGAAATACCGCGAATCCACACCGAGCGATGCAAGCCAAGTATTTTGTTAATCAATAGACTTTTCACATAAGGGATGACACCCTCGTAAAAGTAAACACGAATTGAATACCGTAACGCTGACTACACACGTGACGCGATCAATGAGCCGTAACTAATGTGTACACACCCTTATTGCCATTGATGATGTGAGCATGACCCTGCAATATACAAAAATATAGTCACAACAATATCGTAAGAACGTTCACGCTCTTCGATCCGAAACTTAAAAATGTCGGCATCAGAACTAATTGTACATACGAGTACATACATACATACATACATACATACATACATACATACATACATACATACATACATACATACATACATACATACATACATACATACATACATACATACATACATACATACATACATACATACATACATACATACATACATACATACATACATACATACATACATACATACATACATACATACATACATACATACATACATACATACATACATAACCTCACGCCTGTATACCAGAGGGGTAGGCAGAAACCAGGGACTGCCACTTGCCACGATCCTGACAGATCACCTTCGCTTCATCAACGTTCATAAGTCGTTGCATGCAAGCAGGCCGTTGCACAACATATTTCAATGAGTGGCTCTAGTGTGCGAGTGTACAATTATCTTAGAACTGCAGCACTCGTGGCCTAGTCAAACCGAGTGATTAGAATCAATCACTTAAGCAACAAGCAGGAGGATGCAGGATGGGTGACCATCCCGTGACTCCCGCTTGTGACATTTTTCTGAGATTACTCGATATATTCAGGGATAATACACCTTGTTCATGCGTCCGAATGAAGCGTCATGTTAAGCCGTCGGTGCCGGCTGTCATACAATGGCTGTCTTTAAGCTATGTCCATTTTCCAAGGCCTTATAGGCGGCTTGATACCTTCTGACAGTAAGGCCCGCCACTGTATGACAATCCTCCACCAACCCGGACTTCGCCCCCGTGGTGGAGTATAGCCTAATCTTCCTGCGATGCAGGAAAAGACCCGTGACCCAGCAACGGAGACATAGGTACGGTTTATGTCAACTTTCTCTAGCCAAACTCTAGAATATTTATTTATGGCGTTGTCATGAAAACAAGAATACACATTGTATAAACGAATTCTGTGGCGGTACGAAGTTCGCCCGGAGCGACCTTCGGAATGTGGTGATCGGGTCTTCGAAAGGTGTGTCCAGGGCCGGATCTACCTAAGGGCTGCATGGGCTGCAGTCCAGGGCCCCGAGGTTACAAGGGCCCCCAGATCCTGCTAAAAACAGTAGGCGATAATTTGAAAAAAACAGTAGCGCTGCTTAACGTAACGTCTGTCGTGATTTTGTTTTGTTTTCCGCACTTAATAATATATCATTATAGAAACAGTTTTTTGACATGGCTATTAGTTGAGTACTTAGATAAGCCCCTAAGTAGTTTCAGCCCAGGGCCCCACAAATTCAAGATCCGCCCCTGGGTGTGTTCCAGCCAACGCTTGGAAGCCCGCCGGAGGCTTACGACGACCCGAAAGACCGCCCCAGACGTGAAAGAGATCCGGTCTCTCTGAGACGAAGAAGAAGGGAAAAACTTGGCTGGAGCTACCAAGCCTAGCCATGAACAATAGATAAATGGAAGGCCCTTGTGTCAGCCCCAGATTCCACGGAGGAGTACAGGGACCAAAGAAGAAGACGAAGACGAAGTTCGCCAGGACATCCAGTGTTATAATATTACTAGCTGTGCCTCGGGGTGTTACCAGCATTTATCGATTTTCCCATGGGAATAACATTTTTTTCTGCAGTAAAACGTAGCCGCTGTGTTAATGCAGGGAGTCAGCTAACTCCATATCAAATTTTATTAAAATCGCTCTAGCCGTTTAGACGTGAACAAGTAACAAACTATATTAGTGTGATCTCAAGTTTACACACATATAATTTACCCTTAAAACTCGAACGAGCTCTATATTGTGCAACGTCGATTACGGGCACCAAACTGCCCTTTGTGATTTGATTTAATTATCTTGCGGTAACTCCGTTTAATCGGCGTTTAGCGTTTAACTTCGGGTTCGGTGTAATTAGTAGGCTTCATTGTAAGGTTAACTTTTGCGGTTGTGAGAGCACTTCTTCAGATTTGCTTGAAATATTTTTGCTGGTACAAAAGAAACGTTTACGTTTGCCCTTCCGGTTTCGTGATCCCTCGATGTATTTATAGTCAGATTTCCCTTAGTAAAAGTTTTGTCAAAGCTTTGCCGGTGACCAAAATCTACTAACTCCGGCTAGGTTAGCTATATATTTCTCCTTCTGAAATGCTTACATCCTAATTTATTTTTCACTGAAACTCGTTTTTTTGCGGTGACTTCTTGTTCTTCTTCTTCTTCAGGCTATATTAATCTACTGCTGGACTTAGCCCTCCCCTAATGAACGCCATAGCGCATGGTTGTGCCATCATTGGGGGGTAGTGCCCATAATGCCCACGCTGGGCATGCGGGTTGGGGATCGCAGTTTGGTGGAATTGTACTGCAGGGGGCGCTGCTGCCCACCCTTGTGTCCAGCAGTGTCCTTGTGTCCCTTAGTCGCCTTTTACGACACCCGCGGCAGAATTGGGGTGATTGTTAGTTTTAATATTTTGTGACTATCAGTGGAAGCCTGTTAATGACTTTCTGTTTCATATTTTTAAATAGTAAGTTATATAATTACACTATTTTTATTTTTAATGCACTAACCCGTGCTAAGGAACAAATTGAAAAACCTATTTAGAGGCTAAAAATTTCACCCATGCCGGGATTCGAACCCGCAACCTCTGGCTATCCGTACCAGCGCTCTACCAATTGAGCCAATGGGCGACTCACGGCATCAGTGAAATTTCGAACCTCTTTACAATATTCTCTGTATTACGTACAGGCAGCGACATCTGACTTAAGCAAATTGCATTACTTACAGCCCCGACTACCTACTTTGCAGTTAGGTTTAACATCGGAACGATATCACTGTACCCACATGATTACACTATTTTTATTTTTAATGCACTAACCCGTGCTAAGGAACAAATTTAAAAACCTATTTAGAGGCTAAAAAACCTAACTGCAAAGTAGGTAGTCGGGGCTGTAAGTAATGCAATTTGCTTAAGTCAGATGTCGCTGCCTGTACGTAATACAGAAAATATTCTAAAGAGGTTCGAAATTTCACTGATGCCGTGAGTCGCCCATTGGCTCAATTGGTAGAGCGCTGGTAAGGATAGCCAGAGGTTGCAGGTTCGAATCCCGGCATGGGTGAAATTTTTAGCCTCTAAATAGGTTTTTAAATTTGTTCCTTAGCACTTCTCTGTAATTCTCTGTATTACGTACAGGCAGCGACATCTGACTGAAGTAATTTGCTTCACCTGCAGCCCCGAGTACCTTCGGTTATGATTTTTCATGTTCACTTTTAAATAAAAACGTATTTTTTCATAGGTAGTTGATCCCCTAACTAAAGAAACCATTTGGACGGGAATCAATAAAATTTTTGAAAGTAGTTTGTGGACTGTTCTGACAGAGTTGATTTTTTTTCCTCGCGTTGGCTATTTGTCCACCTTTTTTTTTATTGGCCCACCTGGACGTACGTCCATGGAGACAACGGCTATGCACTCGGTAGTAATAACATTGAAAGATGAAAATCAGACAGGAGAGCAGGTCATAGACGAGATAAGAAAGACAGTCAATGCCAAGGAAGAAGGAATGAAGATTGACAAGGTCAGGAAAGCGAAGGACAGAAAAGTAATAGTCGGGTGCAGATCACGGGAAGAGGTCGGAAATGTAAAAGAGAGGATAGAGAAATCTGGAGGGATACTACAAGTGGAGGAAATAGAAAACAAAGACCCACTTGTTGTCCTGTTTGGGGTGCTCCAAACACATTCGGACAAGGATATTCTGGGAGCACTCCGAGTACAAAACAAACACCTCCTACGAGACGTCGGTGGACCCGAAGATAGAATGGAGGTCAAGTTCAGAAAGAAGGCGAGGAATCCTCACACCGCACACATCGTACTGAGGGTCTCACCGACCATTTGGGCTCGTTTGACGGAGGCGGGGGTAGTCTACCTGGACATGCAGCGAATCAGAGTCGCCGACCAAACCCCGCTAGTGCAGTGTTCACGCTGCCTTGGTTATGGACACGGGAAGCGACTATGTCAGGAAACAGTGGGCGCATGCAGTCATTGCGGAGGACCGCATCTAAAAACGGAGTGCGCACTTTGGACGGATAGAACACCACCCACCTGTTGTCACTGTAAAAAGGCACAGATGGAGAACGACGACCACAACGCTTTTGACAGCTCATGTCCTATCCGAAGAAAGTGGGAGGCTATAGCACGGTCCACTGTAGCCTACTGCTAAGGGCGTCCCTGGCGAAAACACCCCATCCGGCAGCAGATTTGCAGTGATACAAGCCAACCTGCAAAGGAGCAAGCTAGCCACTGCTGAGTTGATGGTAGAGGCAGTTAAAAGGAAGGTGGCTCTCGCCATTGTACAGGAACCATATGTTGGGAACACTGGGAGACTCAAAACTTATCCAGGTACAAGAGTGGTGCAGTGCGACAACAACGCCGCCAAAGTAAACAAGTCCGCGATTGTGCTTTTCGACAGGAATCTCGACATCACACATTGCCCAACACTTACGACCCCTAACATTACCGTCATTAAGTTGAGGACAGGGGCAACACAAATAGGAGTGGTGTCAATGTACTTGGAAGGTGATAGCCCAATTGAACCCTACATCGAATGGTTAGAGAAGGTGGTAAATGAGATTGGCACTGCGGGTCTGCTGCTGGGTGGATACGTTAACGCGTGGAACACATGGTGGGGTAGCGAGCGAGTGGACCATAGAGGGGAGGCAATTGCGGGCATGATCAGCGAACTCGACTGGCACATACTTAACCAAGGTACTGGGCCCACATTCGACACCATCAGGGGAGGCAAACGTTACACAAGCTGTGTCGATGTGACCATTTGCTCGGAGGATATGCTCGGTCGGGTGGAGAACTGGAAGGTCTCGGAGGATGTGACCAGCTCGGACCACAGGGCAATAGTGTTTGACATCAGTCTAGAAAAGGCAGTTGGAATTGACATCAAAAGATAGTGGTATATAGCCAAATCGCATTCGCAATTTTTTCCCTTGTAAGGACCTAATATTACTTTTCGATGGGTTATATTCTTAAGAGTATAAGTCTGTGGCAAAAAAAATCTTTACCACGATTGTTTATTACTGAAATTGCCTCTTCAATGAGATCGATTTTTTTTGTTTTACAAGTTCTCCGTTCGAACTCAGAATCGAGTCAAGCAATTGATTCTTTCAAAAACCACCAAATTACTTAAGGCATTAATCTTTAGCACGAGAACAGACTGCCTTGGAAACACGCATTCTTCGAACATATTACTAAGCTGAACTATACTATGGCTGAATTGAAGATGTCTGCTTGTAACGAGAAGCTACTTCGTTGGGTGGTCCGTTTAAATTGTCCGGACTAGCTTGTCGCTGCGAGGTAGAGCTTCCTACAAATTGGTTAACTGCTGAGATTGCACAGAGTAGGGTTGGTTCAGAGAGTACAGTAGAAAGTGTTCAAAAGTAAACTTAAAGAATTGAATTTTTATTGATATTTAATTACAACGAATTTTAGAAGAATGAATAGAGTAGAATAGAATAAAATGCATTTATTGACATAATTAAGACAAAGGGTCGAGGCTCAGCATATTGCAACCAAGTCCACGCAGTGATCTTGGCAGCGCTGATTTTCAGCAACGACCCGTAAAAACTAAAACTAAACTTAAATGTAGGGGAAGGCTGACAAACTTACAATACAAATTGTACCAAGAATATAATTTTACAATATACACTACATATTACTACTTAAAATATGATATTTAATAATAACTACATACATGTTAAACGTATCATGCACACTATTTTTATACATTTAAGTCATTTTAAGTCAAACCAAACTATTTTATTCAAAATTACACGTAAACTGTGAGCTATTAAACGTTACAAGTTAAACTAGGAGTAGGTGTCCCTTTCAAAATATAGATAATTTTGGAGAAAAAGGGACAAAAATCTCCGAACTTACTCTTCTCGAAATCCTTAATTAACAGAGTTTACAAAATTATTATAAGACATACAACTCATGCATTATGATTGTACTGGCTTTAATTTCAGACATCATTGTCGTCTCAACAATCCTTTTTAGTAGCCCTTTTGGCACAAAGTGTACTTTTTTAAAAACCTATTTAGAGGCTAAAAATTTCACCCATGCCGGGATTCGAACCCGCAACCTCTGGCTATCCGTACCAGCGCTCTACCAGTTGAGTACATTAAAATTACTTTGCATTGGGTTGGTGCATTAAAAATAAAAATAGTGTAATAAAGTGTACTTTATCAATTTTTTGAACCACGTTTCATCCTTTAATTTTCACAAGTTCATAATTTAATTTTCACAAATACTTAAGGCACGACCAGTGAGAGAACCAGGCAAATGAATCTAGAATTAAGTTTATATTGGCATATATTTTGTCCGTATCACCACATCAAGGATTGGCTGGAAGAGATTTCTAATGATATAAGCTCACCATATACACTTTTTTAATTTATAAAATTATGCTTTCTGTATGAGTTTTATGTCTACAATGTATAAGGTAAAAGTTCAGTCAATTGTACTCTGTATCTTTACATGTTTTATAATGTGCTCTGATGTACAATAAAAAATATTCTTATCTTATCGTAGACCCCGTCTTTGCTTGACTTGAGTTCACCCAAGTCAAACTTGCTGGTGTGACTAGGACACCAGCAGGCTTGACTGGGTTGAAATGTAATCTGTCTTACTTTAAAAAGTATATTTTGGCCAGAATCAAATCAGAATTAAGTTAATAACTAAACCTCAAATTCTCAATTCAAAAAAGTGCTCATACTATGCTCACACCTCTGTTCCAGTTCCTACTCTACATTCGTTAAGTAGACAGTCGACACGCGGCGCACTACCCTGCAGCCCAGACCCAATTGATTCCCACTGATCATAGCTAATGATCGTGATCATAATTTGATTATAAAACGAACATCCCGCGGAACATGCAGATATGGTGTTCTCTTTCTAAACCTCTGCAGCACTGGAATAAAAAAAACCTAACCTCTTTTACTGTGAGGTAAATTTCAAAATCGCGTAAAGAAATTTATTTATTTTTATTTATTTATATTGTTTATTATTATGTATTTAATGCAAGGTGAAAAAACTTATACAAGTACAGATAAAAATTATTTATTCAATATAACTCATGGATTTTTATTCTTATTTATTTGTTTATTTTAAAACCTTTATGTTACGAAGCTTTGTTCGCAGAATGAGCTGGTCAGCAATTTTTTTGGATTTTACTTCATTTCTTTAAATATATTTTGATGTGTACTCATAAGTACAACTTCTTCTTCTTCAGGCTATATTATGTAGTCCACTGCTGGACATAGCCCTCCCCTAATGAGCGCCATAGCGCCCTGTCTCATACAACTGGAGTACGAAATACAAGTTTTACATAACAAGTCTGCTGTGAAGACAAAGGAATGCGATTTTAAATGCACCGTTATACTAAGAGTACATGAAACTAAGGAATACAAACTAACAACTTTAAAGCCTAATTAAAAAGGATTTCTAACAAATTCGAAGAAAAATGACACTTTTGAACGAAAAAACCGGTGTTCATACACTCAGGAAAATTTATGCAACTGCCGTGTTCGGAAGCTCTTTGATTTCGAATTAGGAAGGGATCAATCAAACTGTTTTGGCTAATTTGAATGCCAATCTGGCTAATTTGGCAACTTGGGTCTGAGTTAAAATCTCAATCTCTATCGTCTTCTCCCTCTCAGTCAGAAAATTGCCGATAGAGATACATTAATCACCTGACCAAAACTTGGGCCAAACCTTGAGCCTGGCTCTAGAGACTAAAAAGAATGAAATTGCACGACAATAATTGTTGATATCTGCCTCAATTTAGTAATCTACAAAGCAATAGCAGTACTATGTCAAGATGTATAACTCGCGCAAATTAAATAAGCATCTCTTGCGAAGAAGATCGAATCGTGAGAGGCGCCGAGTTAAGTAGCATGGGTTATACCATTGCAATGCGATTGGTTACTAGACTACCGATAAAGTGAATGCAACGACGATTATCGGACTAATACGACTCTATTGAACAACTATGCATTTTAGAGACTCAATCCGTGCAAAACTTCGGCCAGAAAAAGGAAATAGAGCGCCGCACCCGTCTATGATGGAGAGCTTTTGGCAATAGTATCTCTTAATTATTCGCGATACTCATACATAGTTATATATTAAACGGGTCAAATCGCGATTATTTATTAGGTAAAACGTAATTACCTTATTTCTCGACGTTTCGGCAGCGTTACAGTTGCCGTGGCCTCGGGTAGACTGAAGTGGCGAGTACTGTCAATTATTGTGGGTAGTCACTATTATTTTTCGCAGCTAACCGACACACAACACTCACTACATTAACGGACCGATCCGGTGATAAGGCGCGTGACTTTTTTTTTTTTTTGGAAACATTTATTCAAATAAAAATACAAAAAATACAGAAGTTGGTTTCTGCCAAACTGCATAACAGTTTGTTGGCAGATGCTCTTGGTTTTACATGTTCTTGTAATTACTTAGCACTGGATTCCACGTACTTGAAAGTTTGAAACCATCCTCTCTGTTGAAATTCTGTTTGGCAAACTCTCCAAATTGTTGTAAGGGGACAACATACCGACAAGCCTCTAGTGTCAGACAATCCACCAATGTGTCCTCCCTCAAGTATGGTTAATGGAGCTGAGCCTTAGTTCCCTACAGATCCAGTGGCTAGATCCACAATGGATACATCGAGGTTTTACTTTACCTTAAGAACCAGGTTTATAAAAATGGAACGGGTATTATACTGTGTGCTTTCGGCAAAAACCGAAGCCTATTCTAGAGCCCGAGGTATATTCTCAAAGCTAACAGACTGTACTTACTTAATTTATCGTTGACTGTAGTAGATCATAATCCTGACAGTACCATAGTTAGACCTGAGATTTCCGCACCTAGCCTCATGGGCCATTGGTCATTGGCCATTGGGCCGTAGCAAGCGCTGAGGTACGTTAACACTTCTGATACAAGGGTTTACTCACGATGTTTTTCTTCACCGTTAGCGACTGGTATTATAATTATTTCTTTATTACACAAAAGATAATGTGCATAAGGAGGACTTTATGGTAATTGCATTTTCTACCAGTCATCCCGCATGAGGGTACTGGAGAGGCAACAATTGAGTATTCACAAACGTGCGATACATACCTTGAAAACGAAGTTACTGATATAAGCCGGGATTCGAACCCACGACCTCTCGCTTCGCTCCTACCATCACTCTGCATTACCATGCAATATATCAGCATAACTCATGCCGCGCCGAAACCGGATGTGACGTGTAAATCATGGCGCACGGTTTTATTTTCAGCGGCGCCGGCGCAGCCAGCCGGAAGCTCTCGATCAAAGCGTAAGCTGCGGACAAATTGTCCCACTTCCGGATGAGCTGTTATGCTAATTTTAAGCGAACGTATCGAGTTATAGACTTTTTCGCCCCCAGGACATAGACTTTTTCGAAAACATAGCAAATTAGTGTAGATTTTCTTTTTTTATTTAATTAATTTTCTTTCCTTTTAGTGTCGAAATATGCATTTTTTGCTGCATAACCGGCTGTATGTTTTTTTAGCCCCTGTAGACCTGAGTATACAGTTTATAATTGAACTGGATACCTCCACGCATTACTGAGATGAAGGGTCTTGAATAAGGTTCTGGACGTACGAATGGACGGGCGGACAATAAAACGATTTTTTTTCTTTTGAGGAACCCTAATAAACGTAAGAACATAGTTGACTTTTTACAAATGAATGACATAATTATTCTCAGTCAGTAAATCACAAATCATTAAAATAGTACTGAAAGAGGTACTGTCACGTTCCATTGGATCGATAAATGAGTTAATAGACTTCTGTATTATCATTCACATTTTATCGACTTTCAAGAAGAAAAAGTAGGAATCCATAACCATTAAGTGAACACCACAAATATTCCTTGAGTTATTCACAATAGAACGGCTATTTTAGATGACGTCCATTAGTTGGGCATGACGAAATTAATATAAACGTTCGAAATATGGAAATCGATGGCATATTATGTCGTTCTAAGGGCCCCGATTCTGCTAGTACAACGATAGATTAACCGAGACTTGTTATTAACACCATTGGCGTCTAACTGTGCGACTGCGATGTCCTAGCCGGAAAAAGAATGAATCTCCTGGGAATGTCTCACCTCAAACCTGAAGACTTTAGGCACCTTTCCCTAAAAGGCGTGACCGACCTCGTTGAGTTCATCTTCGATTAGGCCTTGGTGCAAGGTCAAGGGGCAGACACAACAGATCCCACTGGGTGTGTTGATGGGGGATTTGTGAAGTTCACAAATCCCCATCAATGGGGATTTTCAATGGGGATTAGTGGAACAGTGGAACAGGGAAGTGTGCTGGCAACCCAGGCGACCAGTTGTCCTTTTGAACAGCTGATATAATTTTATTAAATAAACTAGTAAAACTTAGTAAAAACCTAATTATTAACTGTGTAAAGTGTTATTAAAGTAACAAACAATACCCATACGTGTTATTCAAGTGTTTACTTAAGTATTTCACCGATTTTCGCGACATCTAAGCGGCGACAGAGAACCGTTACGGTTGTATACATTGGACTCTAACGACATCATAAGGGGAGTATATTGTTCCTACCGGACATTTATTACATGTTTTTACTGTGTTATTACATGCCTTCTCTTAATATAAGTGCCTTGTAACGCAACAATTAATAAGCGACAATAGTTGAAAAATTGCTAATCTTATTCAACCCTCTCTTTGAAAAATAAAAATTTGCAAAGTGACAGATTTAGATTAAATTGTAACTGTAACTAAAATAAATTCACAACACAAATACTGCACAACTGTGGCAACTGTATTTGCTGTGTTTTTCTGTGGAAATACTGACGTTTTCCACCTGGTTGCATTTCAGTAATCCTACTACTTACAACACAATGATGACGCGCAAGAATACCGCACGAGATAACCAGCAGCGCTTGAAGACAGCGCTACTGGAACTTCAAGCAACCAAACAGCAATGCCAACAGCTATTAGAGGAGCGGGAGGAGAGTGAGTTCGAGGTTCAAAGAATTGTGGAAAAGAACACCAAACTTAAAAATGATCTTGCTGAACTGGACATCATCTGCGAGGACCTCCGTGGACAGCGAGATGAACTCCAAAAAATTGTTCATAAATATGATCAGTGCCGTGATACCCACGAAGTAGCACTTCAGCGCATAAAGCTACTGGAATATCAGCTTTCTGAAGCGCATAAAGAACTCAGTGTGCTACATCAACAAAACCTTGACAGAGAAAGTGAAAATATATCTTGTCTGTACAATGACTTAATAATCAACAGTAGCACTAGTTGTCTTTCCTCACAAACTGAATCCTCCCAACCCAAAATGCCACTTCAAGGTTCCAACAAAATAAAACGGTACATTCGTACAAAAAGACATATTAAACGCATCAATAAAGCCTTGAAAAGCAATAACCAGATTATGAAGTACATGGGTATTAAAAAACTTAATATTAGTCTGCAGAAGGACCTACTGGGCAACACAATGGAACATCAAGTAATAACAAGTGAATATGAGGAAAAAATTCAGGATCTTCACTCCCACATTCATAGTTTAGAAAAATCACTCAGTGACTTAGGCAAGCAGTACACTGAGGCACAAGAGGAAATGGAGGCATATGCAGCAGAACTAACAGCCTTAGGTACATATAACATGGATCGATTTCAGTCGCTAAGCAACAAAATATCAGCGGGTTCTTCATGTGCATCTTGTAAAATTCTACAAGATCAGCCACCAGCATCAACATCATGCCTCACCACACGACTGCATGGCCCCACTGAGGATACAAGTCCAGCTGCGTTGCGTCTACCTCCAAGCACTACTGAGATAACTCACAGCCAGCCTGAATCAACCACCATTAGCATGACTAGCCCGGCAGTAAAACAAGAAAGGAGGACTGTAATCTTCTCTGATAAGATAGGTGCAGGGTTAGGTCCTTTGTTGAATGACAGGCTGACACAAAATGTGCTGAATAAATGCTATCCCCATTCAAGTTTTACTGACATTGTTAAAGAGCTGTTCAAAAGCCCAATACAGAACGACACAACCTACATTTTATTAGTAGGAAATAGCCAAGGTGTTGAAAAGACTGATATAAACAATATATTTGAATTATATGGTCAAGCTAAAGATGTCCAACCGTGGATGGGAAAATTAGTGTTTTGCGCTTTCCCATATTCTCAGTCCCTGTCAGCAAAAGAAAATAATGACATCCATAGCCTGAACATACACATTCACCATTTGACATGTCGTCATAGTGACATATCATTTTTTGATCTTAACAAATTTGTTAAGAATTACTTCTTGACGCGAGATACTGTGTACCTCACGAAAAATAGTCGACGTAAGTTAGCTACTTTGTTAGCTTACAATATTTTTGACTCTGTGGTTATAGGAATTATAACACAACCTGATAGGAATGACAACCGTGTTACTAGTATTAGTAATAATTCAACAGCGGGCTCAAACACACAGTCAATGGCTTTAAACTGCCATCGCAGACAAAGGAAAACCCTAAGTTAGGTATCAATTTAGTTGCACAAAATATACAGGGTTTTTCCGGCAAAGACAATTTAATTTAACTATTTTTAGCAGATTTCAATGTAGATATTTTGTGTTTAACAGAACATTGGCTGAAACATTCTGAAATGTCATTTACTTTAAAAGACTATTTAGCAGCAAGCACTTTTAACCGACAACACTCAATAAGAGGAGGTTCAATGATCTTTGTCAAAAGTAGTTTGAAAATGAAAGAAAGAAAAGATATTGTCAGTCTATCTGTTGAACGTTTAATTGAGATATCGTGTGTGGAATTGGATAGGTATATAGTTATGTGTGTTTATAGGCCGCCACAATCAAATTATAATGAATTTGAATTACTTATGGAGGATGCCTTAAAACGCCTATTCAGTACTACGAAGAGCATAGTGGTGTGTGGGGACTTCAATATAGATTTCTTAGTTCAAGGTCCACTTAAAACTAAACTCGCAAGCCTTTTCAGGTCATATAATTTAGATAATTTATTTACAGAACCCACTAGGACAACTGCTACTAGCGCTACCTGCATAGATAATGTCTTTTGCAATTGTGAATATTTAGAAAAAGAAGTCATACATAAATTACAGTCGGACCATAGCGGGCTATGGGTAGTCCTACCGTCAGCACTGGAAGCAAAAAAATGCAATGAATTAAATTGTAGGCCAATAACAGAGAAAAAAATTGAATTATTTTAAAAAAATATAAACATAAAGTTAAATCGTTGAATTTCGATAGCAATGATCCGAATACGTTATATCAAGTATTGTTTTCAACCATATCAAAAGAATTTGAACATGTTTTTAACGTAAAATAAATTACAGAGTTAAAAAGCGGGTTTTCAGAATGGGCAACGCCAGGTATATATAGAAGTAGGAAAAGGCTTTATGAATTGTATGAAGAAAAACAATTCAATCACGATCCGACGTTCAAAGAGTACGTAAAAAAATATTCAAAAACTTTTAGACAAACTTGTTTAACAGCCAAATCGATAAGTATAAGTAAAAAAATTATGGCGTCTACTAATAAAATAAAAACAGTCTGGCAAGTAATTAACAAAGAAACAGGTAAAACGAGACCTAAGGACCAGGGATTTGCGTTGAAGATCGAAGGTAAGTTAGTTAATTCGAAGAAGGACATAGCAGAAATATTTCAAACTTTTTTTAAAAACATGCCACTGCATATAACGGCTAGCTTAAATTCTTCCTCCCAATTAGCCGATACCTTACTTTTGGAAAGTACAAATCCATGTAAAGTTGACTTCCAATTCTCCCATATAACTACCTTAACTATTGTCAAATCATTTAAAGAGTTAAACTTAAAAAAGACTGAAGATTTGTGGGGGTTATCGGTTAAATTAATATCCACTATAATCGATATTCTAGCACCTTACCTTGCTTTGATTTTTAATAAATGTGTTGACCAGGGAACCTTTCCTAATCTATTAAAGTTAAGTAAAATCGTACCCTTGTTTAAATCTGGTGATAGTGAAGATCCAAATAATTTCAGACCTATAGCAATACTGCCGGTGTTAAGTAAAGTTTTTGAGAAAGTAATATTACATCAATTGCAAACTCATTTTAGTATAAATAAGCTCTTCCATAAGAAACAGTTCGGGTTTACAAAAGGCCGCTCAACGACGGAAGCAGGCATAGCGTTAGTAAAGCATATCTTTGAGGCGTGGGAGGAGTCGCAGGATGCCATTGGGGTTTTCTGTGACCTTTCTAAGGCGTTTGACTGCGTTGACCACGAAACACTTCTCATAAAATTGCACCGATATGGTTTAAGTAATAAATCACTAAGTCTTCTTCGATCTTACTTAACAGACAGAACTGTAAAGGTTGATATTAATAGAGTTAAATCCTCGGGTTCTGATGTAAAAGTAGGAGTCCCTCAAGGTTCTATACTGGGTCCGTTCCTTTTTTTGGTATATATAAATGATTTGCCCTACCTAGTAGAAAAGCTTTCGCAGATAGTGTTGTTTGCAGATGATACTTCCTTAATTTTTAAAGTAAAGAGAGGTATAAGTAATGTAGACGATGTAAACAATGCTTTATCTACTATTCTAAACTGGTTCACTATAAACAATCTGATGCTAAATGCAAAAAAGACAAAATGCATCAAATTCTCACTACCCAATGTTAAAAATGTTGACACGAGTTTAAAAATATCTGGTTAGAGGCTAGAGCTGGTAGAGTCCACGCTTTTTTTAGGCATAACGATAGACTCAAAACTGCAATGGGGTCAGCATATTGGAAAACTGTCGGGTCGGTTGAGTTCAGCAGCGTTTGCAGTCAGAAAAATTAGACAACTTACAGACGTGTCGACGGCGAGGCTGGTCTATTTTAGTTATTTTCACAGTGTCATGTCGTATGGTTTGTTATTATGGGGACGGGCAGCAGATATAGAAACCATATTTGTCTTGCAAAAAAGAGCAATAAGAGCTATTTACAACTTAAACAGTAGAGAATCGCTAAGGGAGCGTTTTAAAGAAATAGGCACTGGCTTGCCAATATATATTCGATAATATAATGTATGTCCGAAAAAATATAACAATGTTTAAATTAAATAGGGACGTTCATAACGTAAACACAAGGAATAGAAACAAGGTTGCTTGTACTAAATCCCGATTAGCCAAGGTAGGCACATCATTTGTAGGTTACTGCGTTCGTTTTTACAACAAAATTCCAGAACGTGTTCTATGCTTGTCTGAAAATAAATTTAAAACTTTCATTAAAAATTCGCTATGTAAAAAGGCATATTATAGAATAGACGACTATATAAACGATCCTAATCCGTGGTAGTAAACCAATTCCACCGCGATTTTATTGTTAAGTATAACATATATTTTATAATACAAGTGTGTACAGACGACGTGATTGCATATTAATAACTATATGATACCTTATATAACTGACAAAAACTTAACTACAAGTTTGCTAAAGGTCATTCGAATGGTAGCGTGGTGTTCGGGTCATCTATCTCCCTCCAAAATGGTTGAGACTGATGATGGCTAAGCACTGCGTTATGCTCGTGAACGAGTGCTGTTCGTGTGTCTGGCCGCAGCACTTATGTTTTCCCCTATTATTGTGAGACATTTGACTAATGCTTTGGCATTTAGGGTTGTTAATGGCAATCATGAAATCTTATTAGGTTTACATATGGCAACTGATGTATTTGGTTTTAAGATGATTTGAGAAAAGATGGTCAGAGTGGAGTTTTTTTTTCCGCTGCCTTTTTCTCCACTACAATACGGCCCGAAGGCGGCGGCTTACACTTTACATTGTACATTGACATTCAGCAAATAGAATGTAAATTCTTTACGTTGAAATAAAATTATTTGAATTGAATTTGAATTTGACAACCCATTAATTGCATTAAATACTATAGAAAATGCTTTGAGGTCACTGCCTGCGAAGAGTACCAATAAAAAAACAGATAAATCAGTAGAATTTCTTTTACAAATTGTTGTCAACACAGTGAACATTACAAAAACGGGCAGCTGCCTCGCTGGCAAAAAGTTACATCAATTTGATAACAATCAAAACCACCGCAATGAAAATTATGAAAGTCCCATCAGAAAACGTGGTAAAGATTTACTGCTACCCTAGCGAAAGTGTCGACGGAACCCAATGCGACTCCGCGATAACGAGGATATGATTTTTTAAATGTAGCCTATAAACCTCTCCGGCTCTCCAAGGTTTGCTGGAATAAATCTCTTACAAAGTTAAGCTCGCCTTTGTAGATGTTATTTCTTATTTAATGGCATTTTTCCGAGCGCTTCCGTGCTTCGCAAGGCACGTTAAGACGTTGGTGCCGGCTGTCATATAATGGCAGTCGTTAAGCCATGTCAGAGGCTTTATGGGCGGCTTGATAACTTCTGACAGCAAGGCCCACCACTGTCTTACAATCGTCTACCAACCCGGACTTGGCCCCCGTGCTGGAGTATGGCCTAACCTTCCTGCGATGCTAGAAGAGACCCGTGCCGCAGCAGTGGGGACATGCAAGGGTTGATATCGTCCTGTTTAATGTTTCGTGTTCAATAAAGAATAATAATAAAAAAAATCTCCCTCTGCAGGACTTCTCTCAGAGAGAAAGTATGGGCTTAATACCACAGGGGCCCACCGCGGATGGGCAATTTCAAGCTCAAAAATAGTGGGACACCTCCGACGCTCAGGTATCATCACGATTCTATGCCCGCGTTACCGTACCAACCTGTGGTGAGCACATGTCAACTCTGCGCACGCACTACAAACTCCAACTGCATCGCGCAATCAAAGTGTTTCAATGACATACTCGAACCATAAATATAACGTCCGACTAACAATAGTTGGACCGGCCGTCCCCAGGCATACGATCTGCCTGGCGGGAAATTTCCCTTTATAGTGGAAGAGTATGATCATACGCTCTTCCCTATAAACCCATCCGGTCCTTTCCTATTACCACCTATTACTAGTTAGACCTGAGATTTCCGCACTGAGCCTCATAGTTGGGCCATTGTACGTAGCAAGCGCTAAGGAACGTCAATACTTCAGTCACTAGGTTTTCCTCACGATGTTTTCCTTCACCGTCAGCGAGTGGTATTGCTACTAAAATTTCACAAATGTACATAACTGAGAAAACAAAATCATTGGTACATGCCGGGGTTTGAACCCACGACCTCCCGATTGAGAAGCCGGCGTTCTACTCCGCTCCACTACCACTGCTTTTTTCACCTATTACTATTAAGATGATGTACAAAAGATGCAATAAATGGTAATTGCATTATTTACCAGTCGACTGAATGTCAATGTACAATAGATAGAGACGGACAGATAGAGAACACTTACTGTACAAAAAAAAAGGAAATTACACAGATATTTCTTAACTTAAGAGTACAGACGGCGGCCTTATCACCAAAAGTGATATCTTCCAGAAAACCTTTGGATGGACCGGAGCAATATATTGGAGAAGTAAGTAGATGTAGGTACAAATAAATCAAAATATTTCAGATACGTATGAATAAAACATGCTTAAATAAGGATATAATAACAATATTAGTTTCTTCGACTACAGTTTCTCAGTGCAGTACCAATACTACTTGGTAATCGTGAAGGAAAACATCCGCCAATCCGCGGTGGGCACGCGTAGTAATTATGCCCATAATCTCGCACTGAAAGGCGGCCTCTGCCCTGCAGTGGGTTTATAGACTACATAAAAATTATATTTTCTATACTGTTTTTATTTTTAATGCACTAACCCGTGCTAAGGAAAAATTTAAAAACCTATTTAGAGGCTAAAAATTTCACCCATGCCGGGATTCGAACCCGCAACCTCTGGCTCAATTGGTAGAGCTCTGGCACGGATAGCCAGAGGTTGCGGGTTCGAATCCCGGCATGGGTGAAATTTTTAGCCTCTAAATAGGTTTTTATATTTTCTAGTTTTGACCATTTGCAGTCCAATACATCGTACCCGTATACATCGCGGAATCGCTCGTAGCCCCTGCTGCCTAAGTGCTCTTACACAAACACGAAGCTTAAGCATCGTAGAGCGCGTGGATGGGTGACCGTCTATGCCTAACCCTGTAGCATTTTTGCGAGCGGTTCCGTGCTTCACAAGGAACGCTAAGCGGTTGGTGCTGGCTGCCGGTAGTAGGATGGTAGTCGTTAGGCCAAGTCAGAGGCCTTAGGGCGGCTTGAAAACATCTGACAGTAAGACCAGCCACTAGTCTTGCAAGCCTCTATCAATCCGGACTTGGCCCCCGTGGTGGAGTATGGTCTATATCTTCGTGCGATGCAGGAAGAGACCCGTGGGGGTTGATATGGACATAAAAATATAATTAAAACTGTTTTTATACGGATTTATGCTCGTTTATTACATTTTTACAATTTTCCAACGTTTCGGCACTTTTTCAGGTGCCGTGGTCCCGGATGACTGAGGTGACAGGTGTCTTTTAGAAATCATTAACGGTTAGTTTACTACCCTCGGCAAAAATTACAAAAGTTAATTATGAAGTTACGTTCCAAAATAGACAAACCAATTATTGTCAACAATATTGATTGTTAGTAATTGAAGTTAAAATTAAATTTATAAACTTATATAAAAATATAAGTTTCTAGTTTTGGACATTTGTAGTCCAATACATCGCACCCTAAGGCCCAGCAGCCCCACAGGCCTCTTTATTATTTCCCCATAAATCAGAGGCACTTTTTTCGTACCAATTTTTGTCGTCAACAAATAAAACTGTCAACCGAAGCCGCAACTTAAAAGATGTCCATATTTAAAAAGCCGTTTGGATCATTTCGAATAAAATATCATTCGGTTTTCAAATTCGGAATATATTTCGTGTCACCTGCGCCGCCGCAGTCACCGGAAGAACTGTCTCCTCTCTCCCTTTCTTATGTACGACTCCGTCCCTCTCGCACGCTTTTATTCTTCTGTGAATTTTATTGTTTGTTTTAGTTCGGTAACCGATGGAGATTTCGTATTGAGATAATCTTTATGCTTATTTAAATGCGATAAATAACGATACGCCGTATAGATGTTGGCTATCGATAGAGTCGGTGGTAATTTTGTATCGACTTCTACTGTTGACAGGTGAAGCAAGTTAATCCGATACAATACATATTATTATTCTGCATATAGTTACTGTAACGTTGCTGAACTAAGCCGTCGGGAATTAAATTTTAAAAACCTATTTAGAGGGTAAAAATTCCACCCATGCCGGGATTCGAACCCGCGACGTCTAAATAGGTTTTTAAAATTGTCTTTAGCACTAGTAAGTGCATGAAAAAAAAGAGAATATAAAGGGAATTAAATTGTTTCATTTTATTACATACTAACCTTAGCCCGCGACTTAGTCCGCGTGGCCTAAAGATTTTTTTCCCGTGAAGTTTTTAGATATATTATCTCTCAGATATAATTGTATATCTCAGATATTTTATAAGTAATTTTATGTAAAAACTTTCATACAACACTCATTTTTCCTGCGTGTTGGTTATCGTCGTTGGTCGTCGTCATAAACAAATAGAAATACAATACAAATATATTTATTTTCTCCAGTACCTACACAATGCACTTAAAATTAGTAACTCATTATTAACACACAACATTTACATACAAGCACATACATTGCTTCTGGCCCCACACTAGGATACCCTGTGTCGTGGGAACCAGAAACAACGACATCACAAACATGTAAACATCCAAGACCTGGGTTTTTTTTTGTTCCCAGCCGGGAATTATTATTACAATGTTACATTATGTAGTAGGAGACAGGAGTCCAAATAGGTAGATGTATTTCTAAATGTATTTATTCCGCTTCTTCATCGTTCATGTTGCACAATGTCGTATGGCAAATAAACATGATGACAGTTTTTCCATCTAAATTGAAGAAAAACTTCATTCTGAATGTGTAAGACATTATAATCTACGTCTGAGTAGGGACGGGTTATGTCGTCTCGCTATCGTTGTAATTTTTTCTTCACATTTGTGGAAAAAAATTAAGTATTTTTTAACATGGGACGTTTGCAATATGAACAACGTTATGTTACTTTTAAGGTATACTAGATATGGTTGCAAAAACGAAATATCTATAGAACTTTGTGGTACAATTCGGTGACTCAATATCACTGTCATGTTTTTTGAGATATCCACTGAAATACTATTTTTATTTTTAATGCACTTACCCGTGCTAAGCACAATTTTAAAAAACCTATTTAGAGGCTAAAAATTCCACCCATGCCGGGATTCGAACCCGCGACCTCTGGCTATCCGTGCCAGCGCTCTTCCAATTGAGCTAATGGGCGACTCACCGGCATCAGTGAACTTTTGAACCTCTTTACACTATTCTCTGTATTACGTACCGGCAGCGACATCTGGCTTAAGTAAATTGCATCACTTACAGCCCCGACTACCTACTTTGCAGTTAGGTTTTTACATCGGAATGATATCACTGTACCCACAAGATTATAACCCGTTTTTAGCCTCTAAATAGATTTTTTTTAAATATCCACTGAAATCATTTGTAGAAATACACGGCGGCGGTACGGGGAATCGCGCCCAAAGTAAAGTTAACAAACTTAATTAAACATGAATTATATCTCAAAAGAAATGCAATTAATAACCGCGGTATACGCCGTGCGGTAGTCAAAATGAAGAATGATAACATTAGAATTAATAAGTTAAACGGAGCGGAAGATGGGGCGTCACGCAAAACATCAATATTCAGACGCAAACTTGTAGAGGGTATAACAAAAACTATAATTTCCCATCTAAAACTGGGACCACCAGCGCAAATGTTTGACGATGATAAAAAATCCACAGTTTCTAATCAGACTTTGATTGTAAACATAATATTAGCACCAGAAATGAGATTAATGAATGATGAAGAAGCGAAAGAGATTTGTCAGTAGGTATTAGGACGGCTTGGCAAGCCTTTATACCTATATTTTTGAAAGAAACGAAGAAAGGAGACATTTATTCAAATTGTTACGGAAACACAAAACGTTTATGAATGAATGAATGAATGAATTCTTTATTGCACTAAAACAAATTTGTACAAAGGCGAGCTTAATACTAGATAGTATTTTCTTCCAGCTAACCCACGATAATGCTGACAGTGGAAGGGTAGTGCCAGTAAACAATATAATATAAGAGTGATTTATTACATAACCTAGGTATAACTAAATATAACAAATATAATTTAAATACACTTACGTATATAAAATAGCACAAAATATATAAAATGATACTCAAATACATATTTACTGCAATCTGCATACCTACGTACTAATAATCAATATTACTTACATACAATACTATAATAATATAATAGGTACTACATAGATACTGGATAACTCTATTGAAGCCCAAAGTAATGATCGTGAACCTTACTCTTAAACACGTCTACAGTTGGAGACTGGCGAATCGTCTGCGGCAAAGCGTTCCACAGACGAACCGCTGTCACAGTGAAGGAATTCGAATAGCCCTTTACTTTAAGTGTTAAGTGAAATATAACAAAAAAATCAAAACACTCGCGAAGAAAACACGTGAAGAATACACGTTATAGAAGCAGACAGCCGGGTACCATAAAATGTTAATATATGGCTGTCGGCCACGTCCGATCCCCCTCCGGGTGCTTCCGTGACAACAAAGATGGTGCTCAGCATACCTCACTGGTGTGTGCTAAGGATAGCATAACACCAGCAAAACTAATTTTTAGTTGGTACCATAAGATAAAAACCTATTAAGAGGCTAAAAATTCCACCCATGCCGGGATTCGAACCCGCGACCTCTGGCTATCCGTGCCAGCGCTCTATCCAACTGAGCTAATGGGCGACTCACCGGCATCAGTGAAATTTCGAACCTCTTTACACTATTCTCTGTATTACTTACATAAGATATTTTTTTTGGCACCCGAAACGTTACACATACTTGTCACAATATACAGGGTTACTGCTTAAGTCGACCTATCTCCGCTAAGGGCTAATAGTAGACATCATTTCTGTCCGATTTTTTAGTACGGGACCCCCTAACCTAAACCTAAGCTTTTTCTGGCTATTCGACTTTTAAACTTTTTACTAAAAAATCCCAACCTATTTTATATATTTTTACCTATACGAATATATTTTTTTTTATTGTGAAACTGCAATTTTTATTTCGGGTTTTAGATTGACGACAAGGTGATTGATTACGTTGATAGCCAAAACTGTAGATAACTTAACTAGATTATTATATTATTTTTATTTTTAATGCACTGACCCGTGCTAAGGACAATTTTAAAAACCTATTTAGAGGCTAAAAATTCCACCCATGCCGGGATTCGAACCCGCGACCTCTGGCTATCCGTGATAATAATAAATAATATTGGAAATAAATTCTATTCTTTTTAATGCACTAAACCGTGCTAAGGACAATTTTAAAAACCTATTTAGAGGCTAAAAATTCCACCCATAAAAATAATATATAAAAATAAAAATTAAAAATTAAAATTCCTGGCACGGAAAGCCAGAGGTCGCGGGTTCGAATCCCGGCATGGGTGGAATTTTTAGCCTCTAAATAGGTTTTTGGAAATAAATTCCTCGAAAAGAAATTATAGCCTTGAATAGTTTCTACGAAGTCTTATGAGGCTAAGATTTCCATTTTGTTCTGTTATTCTCAGTTGTAAGCACTATGAAACCTTGATCAGTGAAATTTCGAACCTCTTTACACTATTCTCTGTATTACGTACAGGCAGCGACATCTGGCTTAAGTAAATTGCATCACTTACAGCCCCGACTACCTACTTTGCAGTTAGGTTTTTAACATCGGAATGATATCACTGTACCCACATGATTATACTACTTTTATTTTTAATGCACTAACCCGTGCTAAGGACAATTTTAAAAACCTATTTAGAGGCTAAAAATTCCACCCATGCCGGGATTCGAACCCGCGACCAGCCGCGGATAGCCAGAGGTCTGATTAACCGCGACCTCTGGCTATCCGTGCCAGCGCTTTTTCTCATTCGTCGCCCATTAGCTCAGTTGGAAAGAGCGCTGGCACGGATAGCCAGAGGTCGCGGGTGCGAATCCCGGCATGGGTGGAATTTTTAGCCTCTAAATAGGTTTTGAAACAAGTGTATTATTATTAAGTACTAGCTGACCCAGCAAACTTCGTACCGCCTAACAGTCGATTCTTTAATTTTTTTTAATTTTTCTCTCCGTAAGAACCATCCTCGTACTTCAAGGAATATTCTAAAAGAAGAATTACCGAAATCGGTTAAGCTGCTCTCGAGATCCAACACATTCAGCGATACATTTTTATATTATAGAAGAAGGTAAGTATGTATCAATATTTAAATTTGCACTATCTACCAGTCTTTCTAATTTCCTTCAGCAACTTTCCATCGTAAGGTTGTCTGGAAGAAATTGCTTTTAGCAATAAGGCCGACAATTGTACTATGTATATTTGTAATTATTTTGTATTTGTTGTTTTTCCAGTGTACAATAAATAATATTCTTATCTTATCTACGTAAAAACGTAGTTTGGTTCTATGTATAGGTACAAACGACATGCCGATTCTCAAGCTTTGCTCACACGTTTTGAGGACACAAATCAAGGTTCCATCGTGCTTAATATTGGAAATAAATTCTATTCTTTTTAATGCACTAACCCGTGGTAAGGACAATTTATAAAAACCTATTTAGAGGCTAAAAATTCCACCCATAAAAATAATATATAAAAATAAAAATTAAAAATTAAAATTCCTGGCACGGAAAGCCAGAGGTCGCGGGTTCGAATCCCGGCATGGGTGGAATTTGTAGCCTCTGTTTTAGCCTCTATTGGCTATCGCAGCAAAAAAGTCTATGCCCTGGGAGCTGATTCTCGCCCATGCGAATTGAAAGCGTAGACGCAAAATATTCGAAGGCTTAGACGTTTGTCGCATAAAAATAAGATAAGATAAATCGACAGAATTTTTTCATTCGTATTCAATCTAGCATGACGTTCATAATACTGATTTTGGCTGTCGCTCGACTTCTTATGTAGAATTAATAATAAAAATAATATTATAATAATATTCATGGACATATTACACAGATCTCTACTAAGTACAACTAAATGACCTGTGTTACAGTTGCTAACTCGACGATAGATTTAATACAATGAATACATAGATAACATCCAAGACCCAAGACAAACTAGAAAAGTATGTTTCCTGGTTTGACCGGGCCGGGGATCGAGCCCGAGACCTTCGGTTTTACAGTCAGCGTGCCTAACCGCTGCGCCACCGAGGCCGTCATATTCAAAGTCATAAGTCTTAGAGTCGTATACGAATTGTTTGCTAATGAAGTGAGAATTGGTTCTCTGGTTGTCCACAGCTTGAAAAGAGTTAGAAGGCTATGATTTCTTTTTTATTACGATGTTCTTCTCAGCTGTGAGCACTTAATCAAAATACACCAACTTCGAGAGGGTTGATAAAATACAGGGTTTCATTTTAACACCTGACACGTCGAGCGTTGATGAAGGTTCAATTTCCTTGATCCTTGTGGTGTAATTCGACATCTTTTAATTTTTAACCAAACGGAATGATATCTAATATGTGAAAATCTCGTGTCATTTTGTTTGTGCTCGAAATAAAAACAATGTCCCAAACACTGAAACGTTCCCTTCACCCATCTAGTGTGAGTGAAGATGCTGAACGCTGTATAAATCATCTCATTACGTAATGAGATTATTTATACAGCGTCCAGTGGCATATTCACTCACACTAGATGGGTGAAGAGGCCACTCGGATGCTGTATTGCCTGAGACACTGTATTTTTTAGATGGCGTAGGCTTGCCCAGCACCTGTACCATCCTAACAGCTTAGTCGGCCCGCAGGAAAGACATAGTCAATACGTGCGGAAAAACTAAGCCGTGGGTTTCCTCACGATGTTTTCCTTCACAGTTGTGGTGTGGTATTGCGACTACAAATTCGCAAATGTACGTAACTTTGAAATTAAACAAAGTCATTAGTACATGTCAAGGGATCGAACCTAGATCTCTTGCTTGCGAGTGCATTGTTCTACCCACTGAGCTACCACCGCTGTTATTCTCATTACGTATGCAAAGGCTAAAGAAGATAATCCCAAAAACTACTCGTCTCATTGTAAGATATTCCCTCTTATAATTCGCAACAATCGCAACTCGCGTACATGAAATCCAAGCTGTAAAAGTTTCACCGACAGTATAATTACAGCGTTTCCTGCCTGTATGTCTGTGTGTCTGTCTGTCAGTCCGTCTTGGTACGCTATCGGAGCGGCAATGCCGATTTAAATCGAGCGGCTAAGACGCGTAATCACCCTCCAAACGTAATTGTTTAATGGCTTAGCTGGGATTATCCCAAAACTTTGTTGAGTTTGAAACGCTCCGCTAGTTGTGCCCGCAACTTCGTCCACATTCAATTCGTATTATGTTCTTCTCATGTAGGTATTAATAACGAATTCCGATTGACAAATGGTTTATTTGCGAACTATCTTATAATATACAGAGTAGGTTATAGGTAAATACTCTGTATCTTTAAATGTTATATATCATATGTTCTGGTATATATATTATATCTTATATTATAAAGGGATTATATAAAAAGGAATCCCCGAATGTGTTGGTAAGCGCAAATCTCGAGAGCAGCTGAACCGATTTCGCTGATTCTCTTTTTAGAATATTCCATAAAGTACGAGGATGGTTCTTACGGAGAGAAAAAAAAAGAATCGACTGTTAGACGGTACGAAGTTCGCTGGGTCAGAAGTTTTCTCCTAAATGATCTAGATTTTGAAATGGACACCTAGTTTGAATTGTAACGTTCACTAAGCCGCATTTTCTGTGCTACTTTGAATAAAACCTTTTCATTTCAGCTAGTTCATAATAAAATCCTCTGTGGCGTAGCGGTAGCGCATCTGGCTACCATGCAAGAGGTCCAGGGCTCGAACCCCGGCTGGGGACAAAAAGAACCCCAGCTTAGGTATCCTAGTGTGGGGCCAAAATCAATGTATGTGCCTGAATGTAATTGTTATTGTTATTATTGTTATTTATTTGTGGAGAGGATGAAGGAATAAAGATTGACGAAACAAAATATATACCTATTGCATGTGAGTGGAAGGGTTGGTAAGGGTCGTACATCGACCCAGGCAGACACATATCGACCAGATAGGGGATGTATTAGCATAGGGAAAGATAAAAAGTGTCCGGAACCGGTGTGCGTGCATGCAACGACTTATGAACGTTGATGAAGCGAAGGTGATCTGTCAGGATCGTGGCAAGTGGCAGTCCCTGGTCTCTGCCTACCCCTCTGGGATAAAGGCGTGAGGTTATGTATATGTATGTTATTCGACAATAAAATACTATCATTTATTTGACTTGTGATGGCAAACATTATTGTTATTAATTAAAATTTACAAAGGAAAGGAAGGAATGTTGCGTTGGTTTGGTTAGCGAGATTTGGGTTTGGCAAATAAATCAAGAAAGTAGGATTAATGCAGTAGAAATGAGGAATTTGTGTATTATGTAGTGTTACCTACTTTGAAGTGACAGCATATGCAATAGTCTGGTTAGAGAACGTTATGGACTGAAAGAGGATGTAGTGACTAGAATTGAGAAAGGAATGTTGCGTTGGTTTGGACATCTGGAAAAGATGAAGGAAAAAATATTGACGAAACAATAATAACCTACCTATTGCGAATGTGGGTGGAGGAGCCGGTAAGGGACGTCCCAGGCGGACTTATTCGGTACTAGGCGGATTAGTATAGGGCAAGATACTAAGTACCCGAAACAAGCGTGCGTCTATGCAACGACTAATATGTATTATCAGTTTAGTTTAGTTGATCTGTTATTTATTTAATTATCATTTCTGTAACATTAACTCTTTAACGATGTAAGCTTAATTTATATAAATGCTGTGCTTAGGTACCTATAAGTGGTGTACATACACGTAATGTTATCTTCCTGTAACTCTTTTGTACCATGTTCTGTATGTATGCTGTTGGTGTGCGTAATAAATAAAATAAAATCAAAATAAAATTAGCAAAGGGGAAGATAAAAAGTCCCCTGCGTGCATGCAACGACTTATGAACGTTAATGTTGCGAAGGTATTCTGTCAGGATCGTGGCAGTCCCTGGTCTCTACCTACCCCTCTGAGATACAGGCGTAAGGTTATGTTATGTTACACTATTTTTATTTTTAATGCACTAACCCGTGCTAAGGAACAAATTTAAAATTGTACGTAATACAGAGAATATTGTAAAGAGGTTCGAAATTTCACTGATGCCGTGAGTCGCCCATTGGCTCAATTGGTAGAGCGCTGGTACGGATAGCCAGAGGTTGCGGGTTCGAATCCCGGCATGGGTGAAATTTTTAGCCTCTAAATAGGTTTTTAAATTATGTTATGTTGTTTACGTATACTTTTCATTGCAACACACATACAGCTTTTTTTACATTTGCATGTGTTAAGAGATAAAATTGAAGACGTTTTAAAGTATTATTTAGATGGATTTTTTTTTTAACCGACTTCAAAAAAGGAGGAGGTTATCAATTCGACGCGTATATTACTTTTTTTTTTTCATTACTAACTTTACTTGCACAATGAACGCTTTTGAGGAGTTAAATTAATAATTGTAAGTTTAGATGGTACCAAAATGGCTAAGAGAAACCGACAAACAGTACAGAAATCCTAAAATAATCATAAATTTTGTCAGTAAAAAACGACTTACAAAAGTACTCTCAAAAATTAGGTACATTCGACAATTGAATCGATGGTGCAATATGAGCTGTCACGTGATTGGTGGAGCTTCGACCAATAGCAGCGCTTGGAGGCTCAATAGAACATGCGCAGTAGTTAAATGTCAAGTGAGATGTACACAGAGGCAATGCGGGCTTAGATGAGACTGCGATATTAGTCTCTACGCGCTTGAAATAAGGGTCAGTCTCCTTAGTTTCGATGAGATCACCTATGTATAAAAACCGGCTACACTTTGCATTAGGCTGGCGGTTTTTGTATTATGTATGGATTACGAGAAAAGCCGATGCGGAGTAAAACTGTGAATGTGTAATGTATGACTGCTAAAAAAAATAAAATTTGAGGGATTGGCATGTAGGTTTATTATTATTATTATATAGGTACATTTAATTCGGATAAACAAATCCATAGAGTTCTTAGTACGAGCTTAGTCTATGTTAGTAGGTAAGATACAATGAGATAACGTTTTTTAAAGTTAACGTTTATGCGTTTGATTCCCGTTGGAGTCCGCCGTATTTGATTTGTACAAATTGCTTAAGTCTGGTTTATAAAATAATAATAATGCAAAAATAATAATAACACATACCTACGTCCCACAGCAGGGCACAAGTCTTCTCTCGGAGAAAGAGTGTGGGATTAAACACTACGCATGCCCACCGCGGATTGGCGATTTCCAGCGCTGAGGTATGTTAACACGGCAGACACTCAGAGTGCTTAGTGCGAGTTTGACAGATCCAATCGAATAACTTTACTACTGCGTTAATCGAGCATTGTGTAAGTGAGTTTGAGTAAGTTAACCGTTCGAACTGGCAAAACGCTGTCACAGTACAACTCGCAATCGCGTTTATTCGTGTTTTGGCTGGTAAACGTGTTCACTTCTCAACGTAAACCATTACAACTCCCACTCAGCAATTTTAATTTCCATACTTGTCGATAGGTGGCGCTTCCTCGATGCCATAGAAATATGAGTTTACGTTAACGCGATCGAGTAGTTAAAAAACTCACACTAAGCACTCAGGTTTCCTCACGATGTTTTCGAAAATGGAATGTTTACTTAGCTCGTGAAAACTTACATGATCAGGGCGCAGGGCGAAGGCTGTCTTAATAATTAACAGGAAAGCATTGTTATCTAATAACTGGTCTCGAATAACATATCAAAGTTACAATTGGCAAATTGCGTATGAAAGGATGACTTAACGCTTTCACACCCGCCGTATCACAATCTGACAGATCTTTTGGCAGGATATTAAGACGTTACCGATCCCGACGAGCTGTCAAATTCTGACAGAATCCGACAAAGTCTGTCATTAAATTCACACGCGTAATAACAGAGCGGAAGACAGGCGGACGTGCGGATATTATAATTGTGTTATTAATTATTCTAATGACATGTTCCCAGGGGTTTTTAAGGGAAGAAATGTGTTAATTTTTGAAAGTTTTTTAGAGGCCGTTGCTGGCTTTTAGTGAGTTTTTGTGACTCAGAGGAATTTAGTCGAAGTTAATTTGTTTATGATATACCTAGCTAAATATCACTAAAAAAAACATTAAATCCTCTTCCAGAAAAGGTGACTTAGTAAAAGGGATTTTTTTAAAAGAGAAACAATGAACTCGTTGTTCCTTTTTTTTACTAGCTATATTTTAATTTGAGAAATTTTATACTATTTTTATTTTTAATGCACCAACCCGCGCTAAGGACAATTTTAAAAACATATTTAGAGGCTAAAAATTCCACCCATGCCGGGATTCGAACCCGCGACCTCTGGCTATCCGTGCCAGCGCTCTATCCAACTGAGCTAATGGGCGACTCACCGGCAACAGTGAAATTTCGAACCTCTTTACACTATTCTCTGTATTACGTACAGGCAGCGACATCTGGCTGAAGTAGATTGCATCACTTACAGCCCCGACTACCTACTTTGCAGTTAGGTTTTTACATCGGAATGATATCGCTGTACCCACATGACATCAATTGAGAAATTTTATTTTTATAATATAAAAATGAATCGCTAAATGTGCTGGTAAGCGCAAATCTCGAGAGCAGGCGAACTGATTTCGCTAATTCTTTTTTTAGAATATTCCTTGAAGTACGAGGATGGTTCTTACGGAGAGAATAAAAAAGAATCGACTGTTAGGCGGTACGAAGTTCGCTGGGTCAGCTTGTTTACAATAATAATAGATCAATAATAAAAAACGAACTCGTAGTTCCTTTTTTTAAGCCTTACATAAGTACTCATTTTAGTGTTTGAAAAATTATAACCGAAAATAATTCGGTCAGTTGCTGGCCATCTCGTGACTATCGCTGGCTAGTGGCATTTTTTCCGAGCGTTTCAATGCTTTGCAAGGCACGTTAAGCCTTGGGTGCCAGCAGTCATATACCGACAGTCGTTAAGCCATGTCAGAGGCCTTATGGGTAGCTTGATAAGATCTGACAGTAAGGCCCGCCGCTGTCTTCCAATCCTCCACCAATACAGACTTGGCAAAAGTGGAGTATGGCTTAACCTTTCTGCGATGCAGGAAAAGACTCGTGCCACAGCAGTGGGGACATAGAAGTGTTGACATCGACATGTGATGTCATTACCTGGTCACCACAGCGTATGAAATGAAATGAAAAGGTTTTATTCAAAGTAGCACAGAAACTGCGGCTTAATGAACGTTACAATTCAAACTAGGTGTCCATTTCAAAATCTAGATCATTTAGGAGAAAAAATGGACAAAAAAACTCCTTCCAAACTTAGTCTTTTCAAAAGTCCTTAATTAACATAGTTTACATAATTAATATAAAACATAGAACTCATACATTGTACTGGCTAGAGTATCCTAGTTTGGTATCAGGATAAGTGATTGTTACTTTGTGGATGTTATTTTATTTATATTTCCCTTCCTTTATTATCCTTGCAGTAAGACGCACATTTGCTTGCCACAACAGAGATGCAAGTTTCATTCCCACTGAGGTCGACATAGTTTGAAAAAATCACCTTAGCCTATACTTATAATAGACGATTAAGTTCAATCATTTACGTTTTAATGCTACAATAAAAATGCAAGTTATTTTGCAAGTGATTTTGGAGCCTGAGGATGCCTCGTGTTAGAGGCGAAAGGCGTCGCGTGTTTTCTCACACAAGTATTGGTGTTGGTGGTGGTGTGTTAGTGTATTGCTTCTGCTTGAAAAAGTGGGAGGGAGGGCGGTGCATTAACTAACCGCATGGTGCTTGTGGGATTTTTGGCGGAATTTAGCAAAGCAATTTTAACTTTTTAATGCTATTATGGATTTCCGCAAAGTAACGCCTGATTCTATACAAAAAAGCAAAGCAATTTTTACATTTTAATTTTAATATGGGTTTCTGCATAGTAACGCCTAATTCCATACAAGGTTTATTCTTCTTAGCATGTTAGCCGGACTCGGCCCCGTGGTGGAGTATGGCCTAATCTTCCTGCGGTGCAGGAATAAACGCGTGCCCCAGCAGTGGGGACATACAAAAGGATGATATCGTGTCTTACTTCTGCTTGAAAAAGTGGGAGGGGAGGGCGGTGCATTAACTAATCGCACGGTGCTTGTGGGACTTTTGGCGGAATTAAGCAAAGTAATTTTCACATTTTAATGCTACAATAAACCTTATTTTGCCATCGAAACGCTAAGAAGAACATTGAGTTACTTATCCTCAAGTACAGATTGTTTTACAATCGGCGACTGTCACCTGCACTGGCCTATAGAACAATAAAAAACTTCCACATAAAATCCTTCAGAGCAGCTCACACAGACCGGACATAGTCTAGCGGATAGAGGGTCCTACCAGCTGCTACTTAACATATCAACCTACATACGTATACATCCCTCCTGTCAGTCCTTGGCTTGGGCTGACTGATTGTCCTGTCACTTAAGGCCCCGGCTGAATTGTGGAGCCTTTCTGTCAATTATTGTAGGTATGGTTAGTTTTTTTCTGATAATGTTGGAGATGAAAAAGGAAAAATATTTAATTAATAAATAAATATTCATGGACATATTACACAGATCTCATTAACCCTAAGTACAACTAAATGACTTGTGTTATAGGTGCTAACTCGACGATATATTTAATACAGTAAATACATAGATAACATCCAAGACCCGAGACAAACATGAAAAGTTCGTTTTCTAGTTTGACCATTCTATTAGCTTTTAGAATATACCTCGGCTACTATCGGATAGAATCGGATATACCTATTCGTGTAATAGAAATATCGGAACTAATAATTGACACTTAACTTTACATAACTTTTGAAAATAGTGAAGAAAAGTTTTAAACAGAGCAAGTAGTAGTACACTCGTGTGCTTTCGGCAAAAACCGAAGCCTACTCTAAAGCCCGAGGTATATTCTAAAAGCTAACAGACTGTTGTTACTTACAACTATCTTATAAGAATAGGAAAATATTATTATTACATATTTTCTTTTAATTATTTCTTAATCACTCTTCTAACAGAGGTACCTACAAGTTAGCAGGGGCCAAAGCCAAGTGCAGTTATTATCAATTCTTCGTTATCAACCCTTGTATGTCCCCACTGCTGGGGCACGGGTCTCCTCCTGCATCGCAGAAAGGTTAGGCCATACTCCACCACGGGGGCCAAGTCCGGCCCCCAATTATCAATTCTTATTAAAAGTTATTTTTGTAAACCTATTTAGAGGCTAAAAATTCCACCCATGCCGGGATTCGGACCCGCGACCTCTGGCTATCCGTGCCTATCTGGCAATAGGTTTTTGAAATTGTCCTTAGCACGGGTTAGTGCATTAAAAATAATATAGTTATTTTTGTATAATTTTTTTAATTCTTTATTGCATGAAAGTTTCGCCTGCGTTTAAAATTGTTACCTACCAGCTAAGCTTAGTTTTGGAGACAAGATTAGCAGGTACAAATTCGGCGGAAGTTGATCTTTAAAAAGGACCTACTTTTGTGCTCTATGAGTATATTAATTAGATTTTTATTTTACTCAAATAGATCTAGACACATAGTAGACACTGAAAATGGGTAATGAAAATAAGGAGAGACTCTTCCGATATAACAAAATCCGTAAGTAGATCCGGACTAAAAGTCTACAATGTGTTGTGCTTACGAAAGTTTTAGTTCAAAAATGAAAATAAGGTTTAATAACGTAAGGTTTTTAAGGCCGCTTTTGATTCTGCTATCGGTCGGACATTGGACGTTAATTTAAATTATCGTTTTAGGTGGACCTACCTATTTATGAAATAACGAATATTTCATCTCTTTATCACTCAAAATAATGAACATCTTTTAATTTTATATACTTACTTATTTACAAAAACAAGCTACATTATAACACTCATGAGAGACAATTTAAATAGATTTTTTAATCTAAATCTCAGGAGATTTGTTTAAAATGAGACCTAGTTTAAAAAAAATAACAAGATATTTTTGAACGTAAGCACAACACATTGTATACTTTTAGTCCGGATCTACTTACGGGTGTTGTTATATCGGAAGAGTCCGACCAGCTCCGTCTCTGCTCTCCATGATTAAGCTCTGCGATTCGGAGCGAAACCTGGTCGGACTCTTCCGATATAACAACACCCGTGAGTAGATCCGGACTAAAAGTCTAGCAAGATATTGTATGATTTTTTTACGCCAATGTTTCACAATGTTTCTGAAACTGTCTTACGACACAACAGAGGAACAAGTGAAACTTATAGGTTAAAATACCGTTTTCACTCGCACATACACATACACTTACACACATTTATCACACTCAAATACACATCCTCACCACCTTATTCACGCGACCCTAGTTTAATTATTCTTTTAAGTAAATACTTTCGTTAATTTGAACATACGCCTAGCAATTTTTCAGTCTTAAAAACCTCCCTGCCTTCGAACCAATATGTTAAACACTACTATGGCAACCCACGATACAGGCTTGCCAAGTGTGGGGCCGCGTGAAAAATGTATCGCTAAATATCGTAAATAAGATAAGATAAGAATATGCTTTATTGTATACCCGAAAAATAGTTACAGAAACGGCAGATACAAAAGATCAAATACAATTGGCGGCCTTATTGCTAAAAGCAATTTCTTCCAGGCAACCTCAAATTGGAGAATTTGCCAAGGAGAAATAGATACGGGTAGCCGGTGCAAATACGAATATTAATAGACAAAAGTACGTATACGTACCTAATAATAAACTTACATAAATCATTTAAAAACCTATTTGGAGGCTAAAAATTTCACCCATGCCGGGATTCGAACCCGCAACCTCTGGCACGGATAGCCAGAGGTTGCGGGTTCGAATCCCAGCATGGGTGAAATTTTTGCCTCTAAAAAGGTTTTTAAATTTGTCCTTAGCACGGATTAGTGCATTAAAAATAAAAATAGTATAATTACATAAATCATACTTAAATACTCTAAATAAATATACACATACATAAATAGTGCCTTATAACAAGTGTGTTATATGAACAAGAAAAGGTAAATAATTCCATAAATATCTCGATTTAAGACTGTCTCCTAAGCTGATACCCTGTTATATCGCACTTATAGTTAAATAAAAATTTTCATTTTCATTTTTCACTAAGAGGCTTAAAGTTATTGCTATCTAACATTTGTCTTACTTATACTTTAATTGATATTGATACTTTTAACTGAACTAAAACTTTCGTAAGCACAACACATTGTAGACTTTTAGACAAGCAACCGACGACGCGAGCTCCGTCTCTGCTCACCATGATTAAGCTCTGCGAATCGGAGCGAAACCTGGTCGGACTTTTCCGATATAACAATACCCGTAACTAAATCCGGACTAAAAGTCTACAATACTTTTAACTGTCATTACTTTTGCTATTATCGAGTGTTCTTCTTACAAAGACATTATTTTGAGTAATCTGGTGAGTGTGTCTAACATCTATAACAACTCACTCGCATATTTCAAATGCTTGCCTCCAATTTAATTAAATTAATTTCAATATTAGGGTTCCGTACCTCAAAAGGAAAAAACGGAACCCTTATAGGATCACTTTGTTGTCCGTCTGTCCGTCCGTCCGTCTGTCAAGACCCTTTTTCTCAGGAACGCGTGGAGGTATGAAGCTGAAATTTATACCAATTACTCAGGTCTACTGTCCCTTGAAGCTGTGAAAAAATCAAACTTCTAAGCCAACGCAATCAAAAGATACAGCCGTTTATGCCGCAAATTTTCGACACTTGCAAGGGAATCAAAACCTACAGGGTGCTTCCCGTGAACTCAGAATCTTGAAATTTGGTACGAAGCAATGTCTTATAGCATAGATAAAGGAAAAATTACGAAAACCATAAATTTTTAGTTACATCACATAATATATTTTTTTTTAATAATTTTAAACTTACTACCCATTTCCTCATAAACGCGTAGAGGTATTAAATTGAAATTCATACCAAATACTCAGGTCTATAATACAGGTTTGTACGGAACCCTCGGTGCGCGAGTCTGACTCGCACTTGGCCGGTTTTTTATGTTAAGCTTGCCTGAAACGCGGTTCGAAAAATGTGTAAAGTACACTTTGTGCCAAAAGGGCTACTATAGCATAAAGGATTATTTAGATGACAATAATGTCTGGATTTAAAGTGAGTACAATGCATGAGTTCTATGTTCTAAAATAATTATGTAAACTCTGTAAATAAGGACTTTGAAAAGACTAAGTTTGGAGTTTTTTTGTCGATGTTTACTCCAAAATGATCTAGATTTTGAAATGGACACCTAGTTTGAATTGTAACGTTCATTAAGCACCAGCTTCTGCGCTACTTAGAATAAAACCTTTTCATTTCATTTCGGTAAGGGACGCCCCAGGTAGATATACTTTCACCAAATAAGATAGACTAATGAACGTTGATGAATCGAAGGTAATTTGTCTGGATCGTGGCAAGTGGCAAGTCCTGGTCTCTGCCTAACCCTCGGGGCTACAGTCGTGAGGTTATGTTTCGTAGGTACTAAACTTCGTAGGTAATTTTATTTGTAAAATGTAGTAATGGAATGTATTGTGGTGTATGGACAAGTATTTTTGTTATGGTTTGATTTGAGCGTTTTAATGACATATATATATATCTGTTTCGTGTATCTTATAAATAAAATAAAAATAGGTGAATGCAGATTTAAGCTAATAATATCTTTACTTTCTTAATTTTATGGAGAAATTTTGTCATCTAGCCTACGAAGTGGCAAAAAACAATAATTATTACGACACGACACTAATTTAGGTCGTTTAGTAACAATATAAAAATACTCAAAGCTTCTCAACTCAAAGTATTTGTATATTGTTACTAAATCACCCAACGTTCTTTCGCCATATTAATTAGCCTACGATCTATTTTCAGAACTACAAAATATACACAAAAAATCATAAAAAATGGTGAAGCCGTTTCGAAGGAGTTCGATGACAAACACTGTGACACGACATTTTTATATATTATAGTATTTTTGCGTATAAAAGTTAGAGGTACGAATTTTATGTTATTATCTAATAACAATTATGCCGCCAATTGTACCTCTTCTTTTGTAACTGTTGTCTCTGTAATTATTTTCTGGTGTGTACAATAAATAATATTCTTATCTTATCTTATCTTATATTTTAAAGTACGTAGTTAGCTTTTACAATATATCTCGGCTACTATCGGATAGAACCGGATATATTCGTGTAATAGAAATATCGGAACTAATATGACACTTAATTTCGAAATCAGAACTCGATCATCAGTACAACACCGGCGAAAATTGGCGAAAACCGAAGGCTACGGTAGAGCCGAGGCATATTCTAAAAGCTAAAAGACCATTGACAGTACGAGTTTATAAGAGAAATAAACAAAATCCTTTTTCGTGGAAATTTATGATTTATTTAATTTAAATAATAAACGGACCATATTTTTGTAAAATAATAACGTGACAGACTGCGGATATATTAACTTACTTAATTATTTTTATTCTTATATAAATGTTCTTTTTTCGATAAGTTTGAGTTGCCTACCGGAAATTAAGCAGTGCTTAATTCAGATATCATACGGTTGATAAATTATTTCGGCCTAAATTGGAAATGAGGTTTAAGCTAATGAAAAAATGTTTTATGTTCAGTCGTAATTTTTATTTGAAAAGAAAATCATGTATATTTTTTCACAATATTTACAAACAACTTACGTCAGCTACATTAAAAACTACAATAAAAACAATTAACTACCTAAATACTTACAAGAACGTTTTACTGACTCTATTATCCATAGAAAAGGAATGTTTCTTTTTAATAATACTTTGATTGGCAAGATGACTTAAAACAATTTATAAATAAAGTTAAAACTATGATAGTAGGACGGATACACTGGCAAGAATACTTGACTAATAATTAAACAGAATAATCACAATTTAACTTAAGATTATCGGTGGTAAACGACTTTGCAAAATAAGCGTACAACTCTGCAAAACTTTTTAACACTTAAAAAGGACAGACAGATAGCTGTTTAAACACTTAACTAATATCTACGAGGTGGTAACATTTGAGTATTAACTGGTACCTGCGTTTAATTCTAGAAAAAATAAATAAAATATCCCTGTAATTGAATACTTTCTTCAAGACTTCGCAAATAAATTTTACCCACGTTTTGGCAATCATTCCCCTCATGACCTATAAATAACTAACTTTACAAAACTCTCAGATATTGCTTTCAAAACAGTAAAATAACTCGAACCCTACATCTACACTAGATGGTGAAAATCACGCCCTCACAACAAAAACAACCTTAAAATCACTTCGATTTACTTACATACTACTGGAGCAATTCGTACAAAGCAGCGATGTATGTCTGAGCCATTTGAAGAGTTTCGTACTTCGACAGTTGACGGTCAGCACCTAGAGACGGAAGATGACCCCTCAGTCTGTCGAAAGCCTTGTTCAGATTCTGCATTCGTCTTCTCTCGCGGGCGTTCGCAGCCAGCCTCCGTCTTCTTAGAACAGCGGTGCTGGTAGCCCTTCCACGCCTCTTTCCAGAACCTTCTAGTGAGTCTCCGTCCTCGGCACTATCGTCCAAGACCATCTCTTTATCCAGCAGTCCTCGGTACGCGATGTGATTCGGCGATCCACTGTCTGGAACACTTCCATCGATGGATGGTGTCGGCTCCAGACTCGCGCGGCCAGAATCAGGTGACCTAGGCCAGGGTAGGTAGCAGTCTTCGGTGGAATACTCCAGCATTTCGGACGGAAACATGTCCTTCTCGGTGTAAAACATTCGGTGGCCATACGTGTCGGTTGCCATGGCGATCGCGTGCGTTTGCGGCGGGGAGAGCGCGACAGGTGATCACGGTAAGGCGTCCCACAGGGGTCTAAACTTAGCCCCTACCTGTTCCAGCTTTTATAGGGTCCCGATTTGCGAGTAACGTCGGACAGAGACACCGGGTAGGGAAAACGTGGCTGAGTGAAAGAGATGGTCGGTGCTTTTGAGTACGTAATTTGAGGCCAATCATCATTAATTATTTGCTCCCTCGGGCGGTGCGTGTGCTGATATTTGGTATTGTTTGATAGATCCCATTTCGACTTTTGATGTCTCTTGCGTCTTTCCTATTTCGTTTTTGTCCGGACTATTTTATTATATTTTACCGAGTAGAAAAAAATCTAGGACAATTGATATGTGGGGAGAGACATATCCTGTTTGACGTAATGAAACATGGTTTATAATATTCGTTTTTTGCAACCATTCGGAACAGTAAATGCTCATTTTAGTTTCTACAATTTCTAGCCATTCAAAAGCCTATAATCTCTGCTCACCCCTCCAAACGAGTTACTTACTTGTTTCCCAGCAAGTGCAAAATCTCAGCCCATTTTAAAACCAGTTACCATTCGACACCTCCCTTGACGATTTGCCCCAAATGATATAGTTTTCACCCGTTAAGAGTCGCGTGAAACTTGACCCACGCGGGTCGTAGGTGGCCTGCCGAGGAGCTACGAATCTTGTTAGGAGGCAATTCAGTTAAGAAACTTCAAGCGTAAGAGTTATTTTGGAAGAGATTTTTGAGGTGTATATTATGTATATAAGTTGTCCTTACTATTAACATGAACCTTGTCGAAACTAGGTTCCTTGTAGTGTAATAAAAAAAATTAGTATCTCTGTTAGGGTAAGTTTTCTGCTATCTGACCATCAGCTTAACAAAAAAAATTAACACAGTTTTTTTAAAACCATTTTTAAATATTATGTAAGCTTTCTTATACATGTTTCGTATTTTTTTAACTGCAAATTTTTATAACTTACTAACACGTACCTACTCTCTTCATATTTTAGTTCTATCCATCTTAAGGTTGTCCGGCAGAGATCGCTTTTAGCGATAAGTCAGGCAGATGTAAGTATGCTATATTGGTTGAGCTTATTACGATAATTACAATTTTGTGATATTTATTTAAAACAAAATCGTAAAAAATACCGATATTCAAAAATTACATTGCTTTGTATGAAGCTTTGTCAGATTTTTTTTTATATAACCTATAAAAAAACAAAATTTTATTGAAAAACCTATTTAGAGGCTAAAAATTTCACCCATGCCGGGATTCGAACCCGCAACCTCTGGCTATCCGTTCCTTAGCACGGGTTAGTGCATTAAAAATAAAAATAGTGTAAAATTTTATTGATTTCATTAGCAATAAGTTCTAATCGTATCTACTCTAGCGTTGATTAGACAGTGACAGTGCTCGAAGAGCGTCAGTAGATTGGCATACCCTCATCCAAACAACCGCATCCAAGCTCTCCAGCTCCTTGCCCGCATCGTCGCTTGCGCATCTCTCTCCCCGCGGTGGTCCAGTCAGTTTTCAGACAGCCCTCCCGTACGCAAAATCAGCTCTGCTTCATTAACCCATTGTTGGACAATACTGTTCTCAGGAGGCTAGGTTTTTACGGTTCTGTACCCAATATGAGAAGATTAGATAAGAGGATATTTCTTTGACTCACGACAACTCAAGTAGACGAGATGGCGAGGACTGAGTAATGTAAATGTACTTTATATGTGTATATATTAGTATAATTACTAACATAGTATAAGTCACCTTTGATACTAACACTACATTAGCAATGCCTGAAATAAGTAAATAAAGAAAAACATACAATACAATACAACACAACACAACACAACACAACACAACACAATACAATACAATATTTTGCATATTATTAGCCTACGATCTATTCTCTGACCTACCAAATATAGTAATACAATATTAGATTTTGAACAAAACGTTGTCTTATAGTCTTCTAAGAAGAGAACATTACTGAATTTATTAATTGTATCTGTTTGAAAGCGAAAATTTTAATTTAATAATGATAGAGACCGTAATTTTCTGCACATACGTTGGTACCACTTCTTTCTGTAATGCTAACGATATGAAGTCTTGACTGCTTTGTATACTATTTATGTATTTTCAATGAAATAAGTTGCCACTCGCTAACGGGGAAGGACAACATCGTGAGAAAACCTAAGCATCTGAAGTGTTCAAATACCCCAACGCTTGAAATTGGCAATCCGCGGTGGGCACGCGCGGTAGTTAAACCTATACATACTATCTCGCTAAAGTGAAGCGCTCGTTGCCTAGTCGAACCGAGTGTTTGGAATCGATCACTTGAGTTAAGCAACAACAGGTGCGGTCAGGTGTAGGCTGGGTGACCGTCCCGTTACTACCGCTAGTGGCATTTTTTCCGAACGCTTCCGTGCTTCGCAAGCCACGCTAAGCCGTTGGTGCCGGCTGTCATGTAATGGCAGTCGTTAAGCCATGTCAGAGGCCTTATGGGCGGCTTGATAACTTCTGACAGTAAGGCCCGCCATTGTCTTACAAGCCTCCACCAACCCGGACTTGGCCCCCGTGGTGGAGTATGGCCTAACCTTCCAGCGATGTAGGAAGATACCCGCGCCCCACATACAAGGGATGATAACGATACTCTCTCTCTTTGAGAGAAGGCCTGTGCCCAGCAGTGGGACATTTATAGGCGACATAAAAATAACATGTTAACAGAATCCGAGGATCCGAACTTCAGTCTAGCTTTTAAATTCCACAGTCTAGCTACTGGTACTGGTGTCTAAACATTTTTATTTAACCCGTCAGTGCAGTGGTGCCCGACTGTAGACGTTGTTTTTGATCGTCCCTCACACGTCATTAACCCGGAGAACACGGCTCGGATTTGCCGATACAGAAAAAATGGTCGCGGGTCTAGCGGGACCTTCTTTGTTTTTTTTCACTTCGGTTTTCGTTTCATTTTGTTTTTATAGTTTTGTGTAATAAAGGAAACGTTGTAATTACGCATGTTCATATTTGTTACGAGAGGAAACGTAATAGTTGACTTGAGTTTTAGTACTAGATACAGTAACGTATAAGTCACAGATAAATTACTCATATATATAGTAGTAAAAATATTTTTTTTTTTCAAATATTATTTTACTTTGCGTTTCTGTCATTTGTTCTATTTTTCCTTTTTCTATTAGCTAAAAACAGAAAATTAATAATTACACTTGCATTAAAGGACTAGATCATGTTTAAATCACACATATAATTCGATAAACTATTTTTTTTATTAAAAAGAATTTAACAAAAGTCAAATTTAAAATAGAAATAAAAAACATTTTTACACATAATTGGTGTGCATGCAATGATTATTGATAAAGTGAAAAAAAATTGCCACGACCATGACAAGTAACAATTCCTGGCCTCGGCTTACCGCTCTTTGATAGAGGCATGAGTTTACATAGTATAAAGTAAGAGAAAAAAATAATACTGTATTACCGTATTTCTTAATGACTCGCGATCCTCATACATAGTTATATATTACATGGGTCTAATCGCGATTATTTATTAGGTAAAACGTAACGACGTTTCGGCAGCGTAACCGTTGCCGTGGTCATGGGATTCGACATCAACCCTTGTATGTCCCCATAGCTGGAGCACGGGTCTCTTCCTGTACCACAGGAAGGTATGGCCACAATTCACCACGGCGGCCAAGTCCGGGTTAGTGGAGAATTATAAGACAGTGGCGAGGCTTACTGTCAGAAGTTATCAAGCCGCCCATAAGGTCTCTGACGTAGCTTAACGATTGCCATTACATGACAGCCGCCACCAACGACTTAACGTGCCTTGCGAGGAATGGTAGCGGTCACGGGATCAGACGAGTTTTATATATAACTAAATAGTACTTTACAATTCGATAAATAATTAATTCTCCATTATTATCCAAAGATCGGCGATAGACGACGATTAACCCTGCGGGCACACACGCACAAAACAAAAACAAAACTTCCTGCAACGGGACACCGTAGACCCGGCCCAGTTGACTGTGAAAATTCGCCTCGGGAAAAAAGTCAACAAGTAGGGTTCAAAGTAACTGGATCCCGCAAGGGTTGGATACACTAGCGTTACCGTTAGGGAGATGCCGATTGGTTCCGGTAAAAACTTCCGATTAGGAAAAAAATACGAAATCTCCTTACCGTAAATCTACAAATAAGGTTTAGTTTCCTTTTTATACTAAGAAGTAATATAAATTTCTTATTGTTATATTCTACACATTAAGCTAACAGATTCGTATTTGTATGCACACGTACTTAACTAAAAGACATCTTACTTAGAAAAAAATATTAAAGAGTGAGAAATACGGAAAAGATAATATGAATATCTATACTTCTATACTGTGAGTTTTACTGTGAACATTACATAAAAAGGAAAAATTGTTTCTCGAACTGCCACAAACACCCCTAAACAATAAAAAAGAAACATTTTTGTACCAGAATAATATTTAGCACTAAGGGATCTACGTTCCCCAAAGGTAGCTTTCGTGTATATTCGTAAAATGTAATTACCCTTCCTGAAATTTTTGCAACTATGTAACATAACTATGCATATGTAAGTATGTATGAATATCGCGACTCATTTAGAAATACTAGCGCTAACGAATCATCAAAAACTATATTATTAAAAACCTATTTAGAGGCTAAAAATTCCACCCATGCCGGGATTCGAACCCGCGACCTCTGGCTATCCGTGCCAGCACTCTTTCCAACTGAGCTAATGGGCGACTCACCGGCATCAGTGAATCAGAAGGCAGATGTCGCTGCCTGTACGTAATACAGAGAATAGTGTGAAAGAGGTTCCAAATTTCACTGAAATTTCGCGGGTTCAATTCCCGGCATGGGTGGAATTTTTAGCCTCTAAATAGGTTTTTAAAATTGTCCCTAGCCCGGTTTGGTGCATTAAAAATAAAAATAGTATAAAAACTATATTATTTCTACAACTTCAATAGTAGACTTTTAGTCCGGATCTACTTACGGGTGTTGAAGAGTCCGACCAGGTTTCGCTCCGATTCGCAGATCTTAATCATGGTGAGCATCATCCGTAATTAGATCCAGACTAAAAGTCTACAATGTGTTGTGTTAGTGATGTAAAAAAACGGTTTTTTTTCCGAAGTGAAAAAAAAACCTTGAAAAAAAACGTTAAAAAAAACCGTATTTTTTTCAGGGGAACGTTTTTTTTTCATAGTTTCTTCTCTCCACTCTTAGATATAAATCTGACTCTGACCGATGGTATGAACGACCTAAAGAAGAGGTCAAAGTAGTCAAGGACAATACAAAGCTCTTTATTTGTAGGACTATAGGTGTCATATTTGAAGATTACTTTCTCTGTTACGTTCCATTATCCAAGATTTTGAACGCACAGCTAGCTAGGCTAGAGTAAGTAAGGTCTTATATCATTTTCCATGTTTGTTGTATGATATCTTGAAGTCAAGGTCTACTTTCCTCCACTGTAATCAGTATTACCAATAAATTGCGCGCGAAAGTAACCGAACATGCTCGGATAGTCGAGACACATCGTTCGAGTGTCTCCGGTAGAGTTTTTATAGTTATTAGAATATTGACTATTATTGCTTGGTAATTTTGCTTTTGTGAGACTTCGTCGTGTGGGTGGTGGTTTTTCATGAAAAACAATAACATTTTATGTTTTATTCCATCATTTAATGAATAACACCTTTTCTGAAAAAAAAAAACAAATTTAGAAAAAAAACAGCAGTGCCATGTTTTTTTTTCATGTTTTTTTTTCAAAGTTTTGAAAAAAAAAACAAATTGTTTTTTTTTTCTATTTGCAGCTCTAGTTGTGCTTACGAAAGTTTTAGTTCAAAAACTTCAATAGTGGCAACTGCAACCTACATAAGCTGTAAGACTTGAAATATATTTGTCAGTTACAATAGGTTCTCACACTGCAGCTAATAGCAGCTTTATAGGCATTGTCTTTCCTACTAACCGATAACTAACGCAAAATTACGAAGTAAAATGATACGGATGAAGCCACGAGCAACATCTAGTGCATAATGAATTAACAAAATTGATGCGAACAAATCAGTCAGCCTCAGTGTGTGGCCAAAACAATAGACGTTTATGCTAAAACAATATTAACATAATTCAACAAAAACAGCCCTGTTAACTTAATAAAGTGATCAGAGTTAATCTTTTAATATTGATGTAGATATAACATTGATGGCTTATGAATATTACCTAACAGAAAAGGGTGATTTTAATTTTAGATATATTACTGTTAAAATGAATTTAAAAAGCCTTCATTTTTAGAGATCTCGGAGCCTAATCAAGTTTTTTGGTGCATCTCAATCAAAAGTAGTTCAACATGCCACACAAGTGGAAAAGGAAATGAAGGCAATATCTATAAAAACGGAAGTTAGGAAACATCAAATTCTGATTTCACAGCATCTAATAGACATAAACACGGCTATTACAGATGACAAACAAACCGTCAGTTTAGCAAAATTAGAGAGCGGCGTAGCGGTAGGTGGCAGTTATGACACCCATTGTGCTATCAAACGGTTAAAATGTTTTTTTTTTCACAATAGAGAACTCCTTGGGCGGCCTTTTTTTTTAAAGCAAAATTTTGATTATTTTTTTGCGCAATTTGGCCGTCAAATTAATTAAAGAATTCAGTCGCCTTTTATACAGCTACAACGCATGGTTTTCTAAGATCAGCTGATATACACTGCATAGTCAATCAACCCACATATTAATAGGTAGAAAGACACTACGCAATGTACTGTAATATTGAATGTCATAGTAAAGTTTTTAGGCTTTCGTAGTTCGAAAGCAAGAGGCTTCAAAATTCACTCTAGAAGACTGCATTTCACATATAAGAGAGTCCATCCGTATATGTTTTCAAGAAGAGGTTAAAAGAGCACTACCTTTCTAACATTACATAGTTAATAGGTTTATGTACGTATAAGTATATATTTATATGTAAGTGTGTTATCGTATTATTACTTATTTATATAGTTATAAATATTTCTTCCTTCCTCCCGCTATTTTAAATTTAAAAAACCGATGCTAAGGTTGGCTGGACGAAATCTCTGTTAGATATAAGTTAGCCTTTGAAAAAAAAATTATGTAATTATCTTTCGAATTTACTGTTTGCAATTAAGTGTATATTTGCAACTATAGGACATTCGCAGTAAGCGCACCACATAATATAGATAAGATAAAGATAAGATAACAGCCACACAACACAATCTCTTGACCTGGTTCCAAACTAGGATACCCTGTACGGTAACGAGGCAAGAAGGCCACAAGCATGAAAAGACACCCAGACTGAGGCCTCTTCTACAGAAGTACGGCGGCCCCCAGTGTGAATCGAACCCACGACCTCTGTCTTGGACCGAAGCGCCTTAACGGCTAGACCAACAAGGCTTTTAGAAAGATACATTTTCTAAAGATTCAGTAGCAACCCGGAACTTTCTTACTGCATTACACGAATCGTCGATCTGACTTCGCGCTAGATATCTCTGTGAGTAGGTAACAGTTTCTGCGATTTCCGCGGGCAAATGCAGTGGAAAGCAGTAAGCAAAATAACACAGAAAGTACATGGCAAAGACTTGGCCCCGTGGTGGAGTATGGCCTAACCTTCCTGCGATGCAGGAAGAGACCCGTGCCCTAGCAGTGGTAACATACAAGGGTTGATATCGAAACAGATTTTTACGTCATGAGTTGATAAAAACACGTATGGTCTGCTTCCATCCTTAACCTCCTGCGCGCTGGCATCCTTTAGATGTGACATCTGTTCATAAACTATATCTTTTATATTCTCTTCTCTCTTCTCTCCTGCAGGCTATATTATGTAGTCCACTGCTGGACATAGCCCTCTCCTAATGAGCGCCATAGCGCCCTGTCTTCAGCTTGCCGCATCCAGCATCTGCCGGCAGTTTTTCGTTTTTGTTTTATATTAATTCACGATAACTTTCCTAATTTATGAAGATTGGATGTTCTTACTACTGATCTAAGTCCAATTCATTTTTTGACAAATGTCTTTTTTTAAACAACGTAGTTTATATAAAACTTTACTTTTTATATGAAACTATTTTGTAAAAATATTAATATGTAACTACTAAATAAGTTAATTAGTAATAGTGGTTTTTAAGTATGTTAATCTTGAAAGTTTTGTATATTGTAAATAATTATAAAATTGAAATGTAGCGTAGTTTTACAAAATGCGGAGTAGAAAATTTTCTCTCCAGGGACTAAGAGGTTAAGAGCAAATTTCTGAATTGAAAATTTAACTAAGTAATGCTAATAGTTAACTGTAGCGCTGTCCCTCCGAATTTCCCAGAAAAAAGCGTGACAAAACGTTAATTAACTATTTACTTAGTAAAATTCTCATTTCGAAAACCGGCCCAAAGCCTCGAGTACGCTCAAGAACGGAAGGAAGAGTTTTTGAGAATAGTTGTTCTGTTTACTCTATTCTATTTTACTCTATCTAGCAGTAATTCCGGATTCTTTATAAATTGCCTCGCCATTACGGACAGTTACGGAGTTTATTTCTTTACAATGACAGCGATTGACCGTCTCTGGGTAAGTGCTTCCACGCAAAACGTCATTAGGGGGAGCACAACGTAACGATAAATACAGTTTATCCAAAAATTCAAGAAACCGGAAATTAAACTTTATTAATAGTACGATAGTAAATTCTTCTTCTTGTTCAGGCTATATCAGTCCACTGCTGGACAGAGCCCTCCCCTAAAGAGCGCAAGGTTGTGCCATCATTACGGGGTAGTGCCCATAATCCCCACGCTGGGCATGCGGGTTGGGGATCGCAGTTTGGTAGAATTGTACTGCAGGGGGCGCTGCTGCCCACCCTCCGGTTTGAGTCCCTTAGTCACCTTTTACGACACCCGCGGGCAGAATTTGGGTTGGTGATATTCTCTAGGCCGACACCACACAGCAAGTGATCGTAAATTAACATGACTTTTTGCTTTTGATTAATCACAATACATCTTTTTAATGAAATGACTGTAGTTTTTACTTTTATAATGCTTTTGAGCGCAAGAAATTAACTAACACAGTCAAGAAGTGTGAGCAAAACCTTACTCTTGAAGTTCTACACTTGAGGGGATTAGGGGCGCTAACCAGCGCCACCAATCGTCTGACTACCATGCAAGAGGTCCCGGGTTCGAATCTCGGCTGGGAACATAAAAAAAGCCCAGGTCTTGGATGTTTACGACGTCGTTGTTTCTGGTTCCCACGACACGGGGTATCCTAGTGTGGGGCCAGAAGCAATGTATGTAATAGTTATGTTATGTTAATGGAATAAAAATCATAACTGGTTTTTAATACGTTTTTTCAATAAGTAAGCTGTTGCCCAGCAGTGGGACTTAATCGAGGCTACATGAATAAAAGACGGTTTTAGGCATTATGTACTAAGTGAGAAAATTCACAAACACAATAATGATATCCCCACACTTGGCTAGGCTTGTGCCGTGGGCGACTTAAAGTTTCATTTACTTTTTAGTTTATTGAAATAAACATCTTCAATCAGGAAGGAAGGAAGATTGACGAATCAAATATATATTGCGAATGTGAGTGGAAGGGCTGGTTAGGGACCTCCCAGGTGGACATACATCGACCAAATAGGGGATGTAATAGCAAAAGGGGAAGAATAGCATTGTATCATATCATATCTTTTGGGACAGCACTGTCTCCTAAGATACAGGTTCCCGCCTAGTTCAGGAGTCAGGGCACAATCACATTGTAACAAATTTAATCTTTTTGAGTTCAAATAAACAAATTATCTTATCTTATCTTCTCTTATATTAAAATAAAAAGTACCCGGAACCGGCGTGCGTGCATGCAACGACTTATGAACGTTGATGAAGCGAAGGTGATCTGTCAGGATCGTGGCAAGTGGCAGTCCCTGGTCTCTGCCTACCCCTCTGGGATACAAGCGTGAGGGTTTGTATGTATGTATGTATGTATGTATGTATGTATGTATGTATGTATGTATGTATGTATGTATGTATGTATGTATGTATGTATGTATGTATGTATGTATGTATGTATGTATGTATGTATGTATGTATGTATGTATGTATGTATGTATGTATGTATGTATGTATGTATGTATGTATGTATGTATGTATGTATGTATGTATGTATGTATGTATGTATGTATGTATGTATGTATGTATGTATGTATGTATGTATGTAGGGGAGTAAGGGGGAGAACAGCTTTACCATCTCGCTGGCCCCAAGTGTCAACCTCACCTGCTCGTGTCGGTGGCCCACCAGCCGCCGCGGTGCTCCCTGCTAGACAACAGACGAGGCCCTGGCGACCGAGCAATGGCGGTATAACCATAGACCCTGCCGGGCAACCGGTAGGAAGGGGTTTCAACAGCCCTAGGGTCCAAATCACCCTTAAACGGCTTGGTGCAGCAGGCAAGGGGAAACCACTGCATCTACTTTCCCAAGAAAGACCTCATGAAAGTACAACAGAAGATATCGCGATTGCCATGCGACCCGCTTAGCAACCGGCGCCGCGCTGCGTCCGGGGCAGACGGTGAGAAATGGGCTACCGGCCACAGAGATGTGGGAGACCAGGCTCTCTGCGGAAACTTGGCTACTGGAACCGGTGTCAAGCTGCGACAAATCCAGAAGATAGGCACTTGGAATGTGCGTGGCTTACTACACCCAGGAAAACTTACCATCTTAGAAAGGGAGATTACCAGATGCGAACTCGACATCTGTGGATTGAGCGAGACCCATTGGAAGAATAACGGACATTTTCTCACCGATACTCACGCCATCTATTTTTCGGGCAACGACACCAACAGCCAAAATGGAGTAGCCTTCATGATTCCCCTACTGCAAAGAAACTGCGTGATGGGCTATGAACCAGTCAGCGATAGAATACTGAGTATTAAACTCAAGGCTTCGCCGGTAAACCTGAACCTCATACAGGTATACGCCCCCACCAGCACTGCCAGAGATGAGGTTATAGAAGCTTTCTACACTGAACTAGAAGCGACAATGGCCAAGATCCCTAACCGTGAAATCCTTGTGATCTTAGGAGACCTGAACTCGAAGATAGGAGCTAACTCTCACCATCTTAGCAACAGTGTAGGGAAGTTTGGACTTGGCAATAGAAACGAAAGAGGTGAGCGCTTAATCCAATTTGCCACTGAAAACAACCTTATGATAGCAAACACTCATTTTCAACATCATCCGCGAAGACTTTACACATGGACATCACCAGATGGAAACTACCGCAACCAGATTGACTACATATTGATAGGATCACGCTGGAGAACATCCATCAGAAACGTACACACGTTACCTGGCGCCGATTGCGGATCAGATCATCAATTACTGGTAGCGAAGCTCAAATTGAAACTGCGAGCAGCCAGGAAACTCGACAAACACAGACGGATCGAAGTGAAGGATAGCTCAAAGTTCCTATTAGCTCTAGAACAGAACTGGTCCGAATGGTCAGGTGTGGATCATAAAAATGAGTCAGCTGATGGATTATGGGATCGAGCCAAAACTATTATTGTTGCTGCAGCCGCGGAGTCCAACTCACAAATAAGCTCGCGAAAAAAGCAACACTGGATGACCGACGAAACCCTCAACTTAGTTGAAGAGAGACGACAAATGAAGGCACAAGGAGTCCAAGTCAAAGATCTAAACCGCAAGTCTGCTGAGATACAAGCTGGCTGCAGAAGAGATCAGAATGCATACCTTCGCAAGATGTGCGAAGAGGTCGAATTACATGCAGATAAGCACCAGACCAAAGACTTGTACCACAAGATCCGTGTCCTCACAAAGTCACTGTGCTCCAAAACATGGGCAATTGAAAACAGTCGTGGAGAAGTAGTTACCGAGCTGGATCAAATCTCAGAATCCTGGAGAAGCTACTGTCAATCGTTGTTTGATGACCCGCGGTCACGAGACTTTGACTCTACAGAGCCCATAATTGGAGAACAAGAGCCTGACATTTTGCGATCAGAGATAAAGGCCGCCATAAAACATCTCAAAAATGGAAAAGCTACTGGAAGAGATGACCTCCCTATAGAAACCATAAAAGCCTCAGGAGAACATGGCATCCATATATTTCATACCATCTGCAACAAAATATGGCAAACAGGGACATGGCCATCAGAATGGGCTCATACAGTCTTTATACCTCTACATAAAAAAGGGTCGACAAAAAAGTGCAACAACTATCGCCTTATTGCATTAATATCTCATGCAAGTAAAATTCTATTGCACATCCTAAACGAACGACTGAAAGCCTTCTTGTCAAAAGAAATCGCGCCAGAACAAGCCGGTTTTGTAAAAGGAAGAGGTACCAGAGAGCAGATCCTAACAGTGCGCCAGATTATAGAGAAGGCTAGAGAATTCAACAAGCCTACTTACATATGCTTCGTTGACTTCTCAAAGGCGTTTGACTCTGTCAAGTGGCCAGTTCTTTGGGACACTTTGCTGCGAATGGGAACACCAAAACATCTAGTGCACCTGCTCAGAAAGCTGTACGAAGAGGGTACTGCATCAGTCCGGACAGACGAAGTGATGTCCAGCAACTTCCATCCTAGTGCAGGTGTACGCCAGGGGTGCATTATCTCGCCGCTACTTTTCAATACTTATACCGAGCTAATAATGCGGATTACTCTCGACGAATGGACTGATGGCGTTTCGGTTGGTGGCCAAACGATCGCAAACTTGCGCTACGCAGACGACACCACACTGTTTGCAACTAGTGCAATCCGTATGGAAGAACTCCTTCTCAAAATGGAACACGTTAGCCTGAATTTCGGGCTGAAGATCAACCGCAGCAAAACCAAGATGATGATTGTAGACCGAGCTAACGATAACTCACCCGAACATCCTGAAATCGCGAATTGCGAAGTGGTCCAATCATATATCTATCTGGGTGCACTGATCTCAAACAACGGTGGATGCATAGAGGAGATAAAGCGTCGCATGGCTATCACTAGATCGGCAATGGACAAGCTCAAAAAAATATGGAAGAACCGCAACATCACAAAAGCCACTAAGACCCGGCTTGTTCGTGCGCTTGTGTTCCCCATATTTCTGTACGCTGCGGAAACGTGGACGTTGCGGGAAGTTGAGAAAAAGAAGATAGATGCTCTGGAAATGTGGTGCTGGAGGAAAATGCTGGGAATATCGTGGACTGAATTTCGTACCAACGCCTCCATTCTTCAAGAGCTCGGCATCAAACAGCGTCTATCGACTTTGGTCCAAAGTCGAATCCTGCGTTTCTTCGGCCATGTATCTCGGCGAGATGGTAGCTCCATTGAACGAAATGTGATGCAGGGAAGGGTAGAAGGCACTAGAGCTCGGGGAAGAGCACCAATGCGATGGACCGACCAAATAAAATCTGCGGTTGGGAAACCGTTGCACGAATGCACTAAAGCAACATGGAGCCGAAAGGGATGGCAAGGCATCGTAAGGCGAGCAACATCCGCCACAGATAAAGATACTTCGTGAGGGCCACGACCGCTCTGTCAGGAGCGTATCGACGAAGAAGAAGAAGAAGATGTATGTATGTATGTATGTATGTATGTATGTATGTATGTATGTATGTATGTATGTATGTATGTATCTTCAATCAAATGTGCACAGTCACTGCGTCATGTCGTCATCCTGCTCTAAAAACTGCTTCAAAAACTTCTCAAAACAAAAACCTTCGCGCAATTCTCGTATTTGTTACGCAAAATGACTTAAAAGGTTTTTTTCTTGCAAGAAGCTTACCCGCTCCCGTTTCCAGTCTTTATGGAGTCTTTATGCAATCGCCGGGCACAATGGATGGACACAAAGATCACGTTCGTAAAGCTGAATTTGTCTGACCGCATTTTAGCATAAAGGGTACTTGAATATGTGAATGAATGCGGCAAATTAGGTTTCCCAATGGTATTACATGGTTCACATACATTTAATGTTTTACAACGTTAAAGATACACGAAACGCTCGTGGCCTAGTGGAACCAAGTGATTTGAATCAATCACTAAGGTTAAGCAGCAACAGGCGCGGTCAGGTGCTGGATGGGTACCATCCCGTGACTACCGCTAGTGGTATCTTTTCCGGGCGTTTCCGTGCTGAGCAAGGCAAGTACAGTCTGTTGGAATATCTGGTCTTGTATATCTGGTTTTGTACCCTTGTGTACCCTTCAACGGCCTAGTTACACAACTTTAACTATAATCAATAGTTTCTGTTTAAAATAAAAATTTACTATAATCATAAAGAAATCGCAGTAAGGAACCTTAAACTTGGCACGACTTTGTCTGTATTTCATTACTTTTATAGAGAAAAACGAGCAGCACCGTCGAGATTTGGCTAATTTTTACAGAATGTTTTAGTGACATTACTATTACATGAATATATCCGGTTCTATCCCATAGTAGCCGAGGTATATTCTGAAAGCTAACAGACTGTAAAGCCGTTTGTGGCTCATGTACCTAATGGCAGTCGTTAAGCCATATCAGAGGCCTTATGGGGGGGGCTTGATAACTTCTGACAGCCCGCCAATGTCTTACTATCCTCCACCAACCCGGACTTGACCTCCGTGGTGGAGTATGGCCTAACCTTCCTGCAATGCAGGAAGAGACCTGTGCGACAGCAGTGGGGACAAACAAAGGGTTGATATGAAAAATCATTAATCAATATCGGTTTTTGTCTATTGTTAAGTATTTTTTCTCAGATTCATGATTTCTGTGTTTTTATAGGGTATATTTTATTAGAATATAGTATTGTATTACAGTTATTGAGAAGGATCATACGTATAAGGAAGATGTCGTCACGTGATGGTCACCCACCCATTCAGGTAACTCATATTCACCATTAAAAAAAAATTATAAAGTCAAAACGCTTAAAGGGAAATGAAGGCGCCGCTATTAAAACAACAGTAGGTAACTTAAACAGGTAATTTAGATAATCAATTCAATTATATTAATCGTCTAAAAAAGCTTCTGATTTGATACGATTAAGCTCGATCTGCTTTTTCGTCGAAATCAAAAGTGTTGAAGTGTGCCTCGGGGTGTAATTCACACCTCGTTTCGAGATTGTTAAAAAACAAACAGAAAATCTAAACATCGAGCTCTCGACATGCAAGCTTCACGCCTCATCTTGAGAGGGTAAACAACTTGCCTTGATTATGTTTCTACATACATACATAACCTCTTTTATCCCAGAGGGGTAGGCAGAGACCAGGGATGCCACTTGCCACGATCCTGACAGATCTCCTTCTGGTACGGATAGCCAGAGGTTGCGGGTTCGAATCCCGGCATGGGTGAAATTTTTAGCCTCTAAATAGGTTTTTAAATTTGTTCCTTAGCACGGGTTAGTGCATTAAAAATAAAAATAGTGTAATCATGTGGGTACAGTGATATCGTTCCGATGTTAAACCTAACTGCAAAGTAGGTAGTCGGGGCTGTAAGTAATGCAATTTGCTTAAGTCAGATGTCGCTGCCTGTACGTAATACAGAGAATATTGTAAAGAGGTTCGAAATTTCACTGATGCCGTGAGTCGCCCATTGGCTCAATTGGTAGAGCGCTGGTACGGATAGCCAGAGGTTGCGGGTTCGAATCCCGGCATGGGTGAAATTTTTAGCCTCTAAATAGGTTTTTAAATTTGTTCCTTAGCACGGGTTAGTGCATTAAAAATAAAAATAGTGAGATCTCCTTCGCTTCATCAACGTTCATAAGCTGTTGCTTGCACGCCCGCCGGTTCAGGGTAGTTTTTATCTTCCACTTTACTTATACATCCCCTATTTGGTCGATGTATGTCCACCTGGGACGTTCCTTACCAGCCCTCCTACTCACATTCGCAGCATATATTACTCGATAGATGGCAGTCGTTAAGCCGAGTCAGAGGCCTTAGGGCAGCTTGAAAACGTCTAACAGTAACATTAGCCACTAGTCTTGCAAGCTTGCACCAATCCGGACTTGGCCCCCGTGGAGTATGGCCTATACCTTCCTTGGGAAGAGACCCGAGCCCCGCGTTGGGGACATAATGGGTTGATGATGATGATGCAAGAAGCTCTCAAAACCCAAAAGGCTACGGATATTGTTAACCGTTTAAACTTCTCAGCTTAGTCAGTTTAGAAATTAGAAATTTGTCGTACGAATAAACAACCCAGATATCTGTATTTGCAGTTTCTCTGACTACCACTTAACCTCCGATTTCGTCAAGGACGTCAAGGAGTTGCTGCATTCGTTTGTTCCAGTAGGAAACGCTCTCAAAGGGTTTGCTTCTGTGGTTCTTTTGGCGGCATAATGATATAGTGTAGCTTAATGAGTGGGAAAAAAATACTGAGCGTATTTATTTATTAAGAGCGGCGGCGGTAGCCCAGGGGGTAGAACAGTGGACTCGGAAGATATCCAGGTTCGATTCCCAGTGCGCACAGGTACCAGTGAATTTGTTCTTTAAGTTAAGTTCATTTCTTACCTAGAATGATACGCGAGGCAATAGAGATCCGCCGGCATCCAAATTTCAATAGAGATCGTGGTTGGAATATACCGGCAGCATGGGAACCAGTGCTTAAAAGTGCATGAGACCCCCTTGCTAAAAGTGTGACTGTAGGTTAATTTTAATTTCAACTAATAATCAATATTTTTAGTTCATGTAAAATAATTGGTTTATAAATTTAATTTTTCACTTCAATTACTATTAATTGATATTGTTGACTTTATATGAAATAAATAATTAAGTTAATTATGAAGTTACGTTCCAAAAGAGGTAAATTATTTTGGAACGTAACTTCATAATTAACTTTTGTAATTTTTGGCAAGGGTAGTAAACTAACAGTTAATGCTTTCAAAAAGACGCCTATCACCTCAGTCATCCGAGACCACGGCACCTGTAAGAGTGCCGAAACGTCGGAAAGTTGTAAAAATATAACAAACGAGTGAAATCTGTATTAAAACAGTTTTAATTAGGTTCATTTGTGAAATTATAGGCAATACCACTCGTTAACTGTGAAGGAACACATCGTAAGGAAATCTGACTGTCGGATTATTCAAATCGCCTCGGAGGAGTCTTTTAGAGCGTTTAGCGCTTTTATATAACCAACAAAATTAGATATCTAATTTTATTACCTATATTACGGTTTATGGTCTTATGTTTCGCAATAACTCTTTCCCGGCACTACCTTTTCTACTATTCACATAACTCAAGCTTAGCTGGAAGAAATTATACTCATTTGTATTAATGCCACCGTTTTACAAACATGCTTATTATGCAATATAGAATTTCTCGCCTTTGTACAAATATGCTTATTGTGAACAATGTTCTAATCTAGGCTAGGCCGACTAAGCTGTCAGGATGGTATAGGTGCTGGGCAAGTCTACACCATCTTAAACCATGTCCCAGGCACTACAGCATCCGAGTGGCCCCTTCACCCATCTAGCGTGAGTGAAGATGCCACTGGACGCTGCATAAATCATATCATTACGTCGATGCAAAGGCCAATTTATTTCTAATGTAATCTAACGTAACTGTTGACGTAACTTCTAAGCATTGCACACTATTAAATTAATCCCGGATTCACCTACAGTCTGTTAGCTTTCAGAATAACCTCGGGCTCTAGAGTAGGCTTCGGTTTTCGCTGAAAGCACACGATTGTAATACTACTGTATAAATTAATTAATAAATGAAATTAATATAATTAAGTGTCATATTAGTTCCGATATTTCTTTTACACGAATATATCCGATTCTATCCGAGAGTAGCCGTGGTATATGCTAAAACCGTCTGTACGTTACTACTTTTTTTTGTCTCAAGTAAGTCTTTGAGAGTGTATTTTGAGTAAGTAATTCCGGGAATTACTCGGACTCGGGACGGCCTCGGTGGCGCAGCGGTTTAGCACGCTGACTGTGCAACCGAAAGTCTCGGGTTCGATCCCCGGCCGGGTCAAGCTAGGAAACGAACTTTTCTAGCTTGTCTCGGGTCTTGGATGTTATCTATGTATTTATTGTTTTAAATCTATCGTCGAGTTAGCACCTATAACACAAGTCATTTAGTTGTACTTAGTATAGGGCTAACGAGATCTGTGTAATATCTCCATGAATATAGCAAAAAGGTAGTAAATACTGATATCAATGACATCGTTAACACTTAACTAACATGACATGAAAATCCAAGTAGCCAGCCAACCAGACGTCAGAATGGCTGGCCACTTTATTCTTTTGATAAATTCGATACCGTAAAGGTAGCAAATACTTTATGATAGGTAGTAAATAGTAGCAAATGGGTAGTAAATAATACGCATGGTTTGATTTCTATATTTATATGTTACTTACTTACTTACTTGAATAAGTTCCTAACAATCAACCTACTTTTTTTCAGTCGATTCACTACATTTCCATATGCCTCAATGTTAGGGCCAATTCTTCAAACTCCTCTGAATGAATTGGCGTTGCACTTGTTCCTTTCCAACTGAGAAACTGCTCCACAATTAGTGGCAAAGAGAACTGTATCTTGGCCTTGCCACAGGTTAAAATACAATGCAATAATAATATGAAACCGATGGAAAAAGGCCATTACTGGGTTTCCTCTCAAGGCTGAGGCGTACGAAAGAAGGAACAGAAGGCACGATAAGTGAATAGGAATATTGTAGTAACACTGAATAGGAATATTGTAGTGTTACTACAATATACCATTGAATAGGAATATTGTAGTAACACTACAATATTCCTATTCAATGGTTTCTTGAATAGGAATATTGTAGTGTTACTTTTTATATTTATTTTATGTAGCCTATAAGCCTCCTGAAGAGCTCGTGGCCTATAGAACCGATTGATTGGAATCAATCACTTGAGTCAAGCAACAACAGGTGCGGTCAGGCGCAGGATGGGTGACCGTTCCGTGATTACCGCTTGTGGCATTTTTTCCGAGCGCTTCCATGCTTCGCAAGGCACGCTAAGGCGTTGGTGCCGGCTGTCATGTAATAGCAGTGGCTAAGCCATGTTAGATGCCTTATGAGCGGCTTGATAACTTCTGACAGTAAGACCTGACACTGTCCCACAATCCCCCACCAACCTGGACTTGGCCCCCACGGTGAAGTATGGCCTAACCTTCCTGCGATGCAGCAAGAGACCCGTGCCCCAGCAGTAGGGACATACAAGGGTTGATATCGAAGAGATAGTTCACTTTGCCAGACCACAGTCGATAATATCGATATGTACATAATATTATGGACATTTTATGTCCATTAGGTAAGTTACTTATTGTACTATGTATATTTGCAATTGTTTTGTATTTGTTGTTTTTCCAGTGTACAATAAAGAATATTCTTATCGTATCTTACTTTATGTAGCATATAAACTTTCCACTGCAGGGCACATTCCTTCTCTCAGAGAGAGTATGACCTTAATTGCCACGGGTGCCCACCACGGGTTGGCAATTTCAAGAGCTGAGGTATTTGAACGTCTCAGACACAGACAGGTATATATTATATTCTTTTTAATGCACTAACCCATGCTAAGGACAATTTTAAAAACCTATTTAGAGCCTAAAAAAATCCTCCCATGCCGGGACTCGAACCCGCGACCTCTGGCTAACCGTGCCAGCGCTCTCCCAACTGAGCTAATGGGCGACCACCGCCATCAGTGAAATTTCGAACCTCTTTACAACACTCACTGAATTACTTACAGCCAGCGACAGGTAAAGACAGGTACAGTCTATTTATCCTTACTTGGCCAATTTAGTAAACAAGATTCTAACCTCAAAATTGATATTTGATGCCAAAACGACATATTTTCTCGCAACTTAATGTACTTTGTTTATAAAATTGACAGCGTGTTATCTAAAATAGTCTCCCCGATTACGTCATTTACAGGAATATGGCGCTTTGCGACTAAAATCCATACTTTACGGGTAGAATCTTGTTTACTAAATTGGCCAAGTAAGGATAAATAGACTGTAAGTTACATTAGACGAAAAACAGAAGAGCAACATCATATTATATCAATCCGACCTTCTTAAACCTAAATTTCATCCGGCGTGATGCACTCGGCACGCAACGGTCACATAAAGGAATCTTTTGAATTTGAAATAATAAAAAGCATCTTTTATACTTCATATTCAAGGCCATCATTACTGTTACGTTTTTTTTTGTAAGTATCGATGGCTTATTGATTTTGGTTAAACGGCCCTCAAATTATCGAAGGGATCGAGAATTGTGGAGCGGCGTGCTGATATGAGGATGTAACTGTGGGGAAGAAAGCGTTCTTAACATACATAGTATACAATGATGCGTCGAAATTGGTTATTAAAATGTTATTACGACGAGTAGGAAGATATAGGTCTTTAGTGAAGTAGTAATTCATATTAAGCATAATCAAGGTAACGGTGAGGAAAAACCGGGTAAGGAAACCTGAGTGTCTGAAATACTAAAGGTATTTCAAACCTCAGAAATATTGCCAATCCGAGGTGGGCGCTCGTGGTAATAACCCCGTTTATAGGCTACATATAAAGACGAATTAGAATAAAGTCTACTTTTAACACATCTTTTATGGGGCACTGTATACGGTTCTAGAATAAAATCCCAGAAGAAATCCCTAAGCTTGCCTGAAACGCGGTTGAACTAATTCACAAAAAAGTGCACTTTGTGCAAAAAGGCTACTGACTAATATTAAGGATAATTTAGATGACAATGATGTCTGGAATTAAAGCCAGTACGATGCATGAGTTCTAAGTCTTATAATAATCATGTAAATTCTATGAAGTAGGGACTTTAAAAATACAATTTTTGTTTTTTTTGTTGATAGGTTTTTTGGCCATTTTTTCTCCAAAATGATCTAGATTTTGAAATGGACTCCTAGTTAAACTTGTAACGGTCAATAAGTTACAGTTTCTGTGTATTTTTTTTTAAAATGCTATGATTCGCGATACTCATTTATAGTTATATATTGAACCGGTCTAATAGCGAACACTGCCGAAACGTCGGAAAATAAGGTAATTACGTTATTATTTAAAACATTAACCCCCTTATTCATAATAGTCTGTTAACTTTAAGCAATGCTTATTCTCACTCTGTCCTCTTCTATTGACCTAAGTCAGAATGAAAGAGAACACTGTTTAGCAGCTGTTTTAAGCAAGCGGACTATTATGAATAAGGGGGTTAATAAACAAACAAAACAATAATCGCGATCAGAGCCGTTTAACATGTAACTTTTCGGCATTTTCCCGAGCGATTCCGTGCTTTGCAAGGCACGTTAAGCAGTTGGTGCCGGCTACCGTCGATAGATTGCAGTCGTTAAGCCAAGTCAGAGGCCTTAGGGCGGCTTGAAAACTTCTGACAGTAAGACCAGCCACTAGTCTTGGAAGCCTCCACCAATCCGGGCTTGGCCACCGTGGTGGAATATGGCCTACAGGTAACTTCCTCGGGGAAGAGAGGTGTGTCCCTTGGTGTGGACATAATGGGTTTATTATGATGATGAATATATAACTGAGTATTAGATGTTTTAAAAACCTATTTTTAGAGGCTAAAAATTCCACCCATGCCGGGATTCGAACCCGCGACCTCTGGTTGTCCGTGCCAGCGCTTTATCCAACTGAGCTAATGGGTGACTCACCAGCATCAGTGAAATTTCGAACCTCTTTACACTATTCTCTGTATTACGTACAGAGAATAGTGTAAAGAGGTTACGTCCTTAGCACGGGTTAGTGCATTAAAAATAAAAATAGTATGAGTATTGGTTTCAGATGACTTGAGAAAAGATGGTCAGAGTGGAGTGTTTTTTCCGCTGCCTTTTTTCCACTACAATACGGCCCGAACGCAGCGGCTTACAATTTACATTGACATTCAGCAAACAGAATGTGAATTCTTTACGTTGAAACAAATTGATTTGATTTGATGGGGTATCATCATCAACCTATTATGTCACCACCGAGGGGCACGGGTGTCTTCCTTGAGGAAGGAATAGGCCACACTCCACCGCGGGAGCCAAGTCCGGATTGGTAGAGGCTTGCAAGACTAGTGAAATTGAAATTGAAATTGAAAAATGGTTTAATTATCGCAAAAAAGTACAAAACACAAGTGGCGGTCTTACTGTCAGTTTTCAAGTTTGATGAGGCATGTAGCTAACTAATTACACCAATCTCACGGCTCTTTATCCCAACAACGTCACAGTAGAAAACGAAACTAAAACCCGCAATTCGGGAGAGCAAGAACAACAAAGCGAAGGACGAACAAAAGGGCGCGCCAACCTGCAGCTTTGACAAATAGAGCACACAGCGCGCACAAAGGAGTGCGGATTTGCAAGTCAGTTTTGCGCGCAGGCGCCGCCCGACCACCAAAACCGTAACTGACCACGGGTAGCAAAAACAAAACCGGTTAAGTGCGAGTTAGACTCGCTCCCAGGGCTCCGTACAAATTCATAGATAGATAGATTACAACTAGTGGTTACATATTATTCCTCTTTGGGATACAGGCGTGAGGTTATGTTATCTTTAAAATATCATAAATACTTATCGAGCGCTCCCAGGGCTCCGTACAAATTCATAGATAGGTTATAACTAGTGGTTATATATTATTCCTCTTTGGGATACAGGCGTGAGGTTATGTTATGTTTTAAATATCAGAAATAGTTATCGGGCGCTCCCAGGGCTCCAAAATATTCATAGGTAGGTTACAAGTGGTTTCATATTATTCCTCTTTGGGATACAGGCGTGAAGTTATGTTATGTTTTATATATGATAAAAAGTTATCGAGAGCTCCCAGGGCTCCGTACAAATTTATAAGTAGGTTATTCCTTTTTGGGATACAGGCGTTAGGTTATGTTATGTTTGAGCTAGTTCAGACATGGCGAATTTCGCGCGGATGCAAACCGAGCGGTTCTAAACGCATGTGTTCAGTCAGGCGCGGAGAGCGCTGTCATCCGCATGGGGTGACAGTCCAATCATGGAAGTCGAAGAAGCAATAATGTGTGTATTTGTTGCTCCTACCCGCTCTGCTCCGTTTCTAATAATTATTTTGGAATATTCTGTCAATTGGATGTCCCACAAAGCAGGTCTCTTTTCCACCTCATCGATGAATAGCTCGGTGTCGAAGCGATCCATTGTCACCGTCTCATACGCACGGCTTCCGCGCAGCGACTAAACGCGGTCTAGGTACGTCAAGTAAATAGATCCGAGCGGCGACCGCGTGAATTGATTTTCAAGCGGTTGAGTGGCGGTAGCCGGTATGAACGAATTAATAGGTGCTAATGTAAATATAAAATTAAATGTACTGCGGTCAGGTACGGGATGGGTGAGAGTCTCGTGACTACCGCTAGTGGCATTTTTCCGAGCGCTTCCGTGCTTCGCAAGGCACGTTAAGCCGTTGGTGCCGGCTGTCATATACCAATGGCAGTCGTTAAGCCATGTCAGAGGCCTTATGGGCGGCTTGATAACTTCTGACAGTAAGGCCCGCCACTGTCTTACAATCCTCCACCAACCCGGACTTGGCCCCCGTGGTGGAGTATGGCCTAACCTTCCTGCAGGAAGAGACCCGTGCCCCAGCAGTGGGGACATACAAGAGTTGATAACGAATAACAATAACGAATGTAAATAAGATCAACCGGGTCTAATCGCGCGATTTGCATCCGCACGGATTCCGCCATGTGTGAACTAGCGCTAAAACTCCATGTTTCCAGTGGTGTCTGAACTAGCGCATATACATCATAAATAATTATCGATTCTAGCAGTTTTTTTCTTGTATCGAGTCTAGCATATTTTTTGCAGTGTAAGACGATATTATTTGCTAAAGTTCTAGGTCAACGCAAAGTACCTTAAGTTTGATTCCCTCGGGTGTCGAACTATATGTTTCAGCGCCATAAACAGCCGTCATAATTTCATGTACAATAAATAAATATTATAATTACTTAAATATTGTTGACTGCGTACACTATAGATTAGATTATTATTATTACTCTTGTACACACCAGAAAACAAAATATTTTTATTTTTATTTTAATTCTTTATTACAAATTACATGAGTAAATGTACAGGGGCGTGCTTAATGCAAGAAGCATTCTCTTCCAGCAAACCTTTGGTGTTGAAGAGACTGGCAAAGGGTAGTGCAAGAAAAGAAGGTGGAATACAATAATAAACTTACATAAACATAGGGAGATATATTAACTTAAACCTACAGGGGCAAGGGGGGGGGGGGGTGTGTCTTAATAATAAAAAAAATAATACATAAAAAGGCTTACACATCTAAGCTATTGCCGTATACAATTGGCAGTCTTACTATACTTGGTTACATTACAGGCGATTTTGCAACTTATTTAAGTTGAATGGTAAAGGTTGTAAAGGTTGAATGACCTCCAGTCGACTAAACTTTATGACTATACCAAGTTAATAATTTAAAAAAATCACCATACACTGACCTCCAAAACTAAGTATGTACTACAGTTTAATTTTGTTTTATCCTAAACTACCCAAAAAAATCTTTTTTCTTTCAGCCATGACGTAAAAGTCGGTTACCTACAATGGAGATTTAACACATAAAATTAAACTTAAATTAAAATTAGAATATAATTAATATAAAATTGAATGATACGCGAGGCAATAGAGATCCGCCGGCATCCAAATTTCAATAGAGATCGGGGTTGGAATATACCGGCCGCATGGGAACCAGTGCTTAAGTGCATGAGTTAATTTTAATTTTAATTAATAATCAATATTTTTAGTTCATGTAAAATAATTTGTTTATAAATTTAATTTTTAACTTCAATTACTAATAATCAATATTGTTGACTTTATATAAAATGATTAACCTATTTTGGAACGTAACTTCATAATAAACTTTTGTAATTCTTGCCGAGGGTAGTAAACTAACAGTTAATGCTTTCAAAAAGACGCCTATCACCTCGGTCATCCGAGACCACGGCACCTGTAAAAGTGCCGAAACGTTGGAAAATTTTAAAAATATAATTAACTAGTGAAATCCATATAAAAACAGTTTTAATTACATAAAATTAAACTCTTTTTCTTTGTAGGTATATCTTTGGCACTTAAAAAGTTATTGCAATTTTAAAAGTGCGACTTAGTTTTGCCGGTCAGTGTATTTGGCTACTGAACTCTAAAATTGATAACCATCGTCAAATATTGTGTCTGTCACAAACCGCATCGTGAAGCTGTTACCACACAGCTAATTAGACATCGCCGGCGCAGTAACAAAAATAGAAAAACGCCACAATTAGAACCCAGTTTCGCCTCTTTTCTTTGTATCGCCGCTGCAATAACCAAATATTGTTTTTATTAATATTTTCTAATATTTGTTTTGTTTGACAGTTTACACTAGACCGAGCCAATTTTTTTCTCCAATTACTGTGACTCGGTATTTCTTTGAAGACGTAATGAGGGTCCGAAGAAAGTTGCATGTAATCAGTGGCTGTAACAAAAAAATAGGGTTTCCTCAAACAAAGTGATTAGGCTAAATTGTCGGGTGCGAGCGGTCGCGGCTTCGATTCTCGATTATAGACATTTCGTCGAATTTTTCGCCGGGCCCAATCGGCTTCGGCACCGATCGGGTGAAGCCATAATGAATTATAGACTGCGATGTTTGTTTTGGTGCTATTCCTTACTAATTTTCTATCGTAAAAAGCAGCAGAAAAAACCGCAACACCGGAAAACTATCTTGTTAGTGGGTGATTAAAAAAACGGCAGTCCGAATCATGGAACTACTGAAATAATCACTACACCGCACCGATAAAACCATAAACAAGTAATTTAGTAAAAAAAATAGAGTTATAGTCTATGGGCGCCATGTTTTTTTTCTTTTGCGTTAGCTTTTTTAATTTTCGAACGAGGCAAAGATTAAGCAATTTCGTAAAACCAACAGTGGGCGTGAAACAGTTTCTTTTTGGGATAAAAAAGTAAGTTTTGGCGCGTTATAGGCGTTCGTTATTAGGCTTTAATCACATTAACTGTGTACGGCGAGAGTGGGTCGGACCCGATCAAGGGTTAATGGTTTTGGAAGTTATATTTTGACCTCTCAATTTTTACTTTATTTTGGCATCTCATTGTACTGCTGATTTAGTGAGTCGGAGGCGACAATAAAGTTATTGATGGCAATCGTAAAATCTTATCAGACGTGATGATGTCGTCCATGCCGATCCGGCTACGGCGACCCACCTCCATACATTTCAGACGTATGGAGGTGGCAATTGATGTCTTAGATATGACTTGAGAAAAGATACTCAGAGTGGAGTTTTTTTTTCCCGGTGCCCTTTTCTCCAATACAAATACGGCCCGAAATCCATTGTACATTGTACGTTGACATTCAGCGAACATAATTTAAATTCTTTACGTTGAAATACATACATAGACATACGTACATAGAGAGATAGAATAATCAATTTAATCACAATAAAATATCGGTATCTGAAATAATTAAGTTATTGATGTTTAATTGCTATGGAAAAAAGTGTTACTTCAAAAAGACGGATTTACCATAATTAAGTTCGGAAACTCTATGACCGATGACCATCTCGCATTACCATATAAACGGTAACGCACGCTGACGCCAGGGTACACACGCCCCATAACATTGGGTTTGGGTCAGGCCAATCTTCTATCTATCTATACAATTATCTACAGACAACTACATATAAATCTTTACGAACGTGCACCGTTACTGTTACGAGTCAGTAATGGTTCAGGATGTTTGCAGCAAAAATTAAAATGTTGACCTGCTGTCTACTGTACATCGTAGACAAAGTGTTTTTAATTTTTTGAAGATATTCAGTAGTAGATAAGCAGTTATTTAAAATTTGTGTAATTTTACTCTTAAATGAGTTACTTATTTCGCGTTCTGTGGCTTTGTATTTTCACATGTTCAATGTTGCTTTTAAAAACTTTATGACGGGCACAATTTTCATCCATCTTTTACCAGAAATAGAGGACCAATGTCCGATTGAGTTCGCCGCATTGTACGATTTAAAAATTTAATTGCAAAAAAAGTATCAATAAATAAATACATAAATAAAAAAATAATAACCCATGTATTATAAGAATTATCAGTACTTTTTTGAAAGCCAAAAAAACTCAAAAGAATGTAGTACATACACCCTGAGTAGTACGACAACGCTAATTGCGCGTTTTTAATCTTAGAAGTCGCGACTTTTCAATACATTAATGGTAAAATTTTAACATTTTACCGTCACAAAACGCGTGAATCACGACATCAACGACCTGAGGGGTGAGTCTCTAAATTCATAGTTGTCCAATAGTAGAATTATATTAGTCCGGTAATGGTCGTTTCATTCACACTATCGGTAGTCTAGTTACCAATCGCATTGCAATGGTATAACCGGTGCTTCTCAATTCGACACCTCGCGCGTTTCGATCTTCTTCGCGAGAGATGCCTATTTAACTTGCGCGGGTTTTACCCCTGGAATTACATTGTACTGCTATTGCTTTGTAGACTACCAAATTGAGGCAAATAGCAAAAACTACTGTCGTGCTTATATCATGTAATTGAAAACCAATGTAAGTATTAGACACTCTAGGCCCTGGTCAGTATTATAATACTATATGAGCTCCAACTCACCCGCCTTGTGTACCCATGATAAGGTCAAGTACTCACGCGGGCAAGGCTCCATACTCCGTAGTAATAATTGGCCGATTCGTGGGAACCGCGCCACCTGTCTGTCTGTCCGTCCGTCTGTCTTGCGACGATTTCCCATAAGCCACGGGCAACCACCGTGTCCTACTGATGGCTCGGAGGGCGCTTTGCATAGGCTTCTTTTCGTGAGGGACACGATGTGTGAAAGTGGGGTCGTTCAATTTCATATGAAAAAATTACATTATCGTAAATACGCAGAGGCAAACAAAATTGGCTAAACAGTGGTCAGATGATTAAAAGCTTAACACGTGTGAACATTTTGTTGTCATATATATTTATTCAAAATAGCACAGACACTGTGATTGAATAAGTCACAGTTTATAAGTAAGTTCTATTTTGTCAAACGTTAAACTAGGTGTACTTATGAAAATTGAGGTAATTTTGGAGAAAAATTGGACAACAATCTGCAAGTGTAGTCTTTTCAGTCTTTTGATTTTCAACTAATAGAGTTTGAACTGAAAGACTTTAATTTAAAGAAGAACTGACTTTAATTCAAGATAATCTCTAATGTTCCAGTGGACCTTTTAGCACAAATTACATATTTTTTTCTGTTCATCTTCAGGGATATTGGAGGAACGCATACATCGCCCATAAAAGATGTATTAATGGATAGATATATTATATTAGAGCTCAGAATTGTAATTTACCCGGCCATCGAGTTTAAACATGAAGATTTTTTATAGTGACGTCATCACATAAAGGTTTCACCTTAATGTGATGACGTCACTATGAAAATTCTTTTGTTGTAACTACTGTGTGGCTCTGGAACAATCTGCCAAAAAATAATACGAAAAGCATAGTTTTAGAAATCAAGTGAAAAAAACTGATACTCAAGTATTTACTTAGCAAAATTCTCAAGTCAAAAACCAATGAGTAGCTTTAGTGATTGCAATCCCAAGTCCTCTTAGTAAATTCGGCCACAATAACATCTCATAAAGTGGTTAAACAGACAACAAAAATAATCGACCAATCTCTCAGCAGGGTCTCGAGTCTACTAAACGAATAGTCGTTTAATAAAATATTACCACAATGGCTGTTTTCTGACTCTGACAATAGTTCATTAAAAGATCGCACGCCAATGTTAACCAACTTGTTCGAATTAAAATAATAAAATATAATCTTTGGCATGTACTCGTACTTAATGAGATGATTTATATAACGTCCAGTCGCACTCAACGAGGCGATTGATGAGACCACTCGGACACTGTTGTCCCTGGGACATTGTTTTTTTGGCCTTTGCATACGTAATGAGATGATTCATACAGCGTCCCGTCGCATCACTCACACTAGATGGATCACTCACACGAGATGAGTAAAGGGATCACTCGGACGCTGCAGTGCCTGGGACATTGTTTTTAGATGAAGTAGGCTTGCCCAACACCTATAACACTCTTACAGCTTAATAATAATAAATAATAGTTATAACATTGGTAATAGTAGTAGGTACTTCCTTCTACAGGCTATATTAGTCCACTGCTGGACATAGTCCTCCCCTAATGAGCGCCATAGCGCAACGTTGTGCCATCATTGGGCGGTAATGCCCATACTCCCCACACTGGGCATGCGGGTTGAGGATCGCAGTTTGGTGGAATTGTACTGCAGGGGGCGCTGCTACCAACCACCTGGTTGGTGTCCCTTAGTCGCCTTTTACGACACCCGCGGAAAGAATTTGGGTTGGTGCTATTCTCTAGGCCGACACCACACCACACAGCAAAGTAGGAGGTACTTACATGGATATATTGTTTTCTACCGACTATTAACTTGCACATGTATGGAATCAGGCGTTACTTTGCGGAATCCATGACAGCATTAAAAAGTGAAAATTACTTTGCTGAATTCCGCCAAAATCCCACAAGCACCATGCGGTTAGTTAATGCACCATCCCCTCCCTCCCACTTTCTCAGCAGAAGCTAGACACGAACACATCACCACCGACACCAATACTTGTGTGAGAAAATACAATTGTATTGAAAAATTTAATTGCACATGTTGACTAACTCTGTGCCTATACTATTTTTATTTTTAATGCACTAAACCGTGCTAAGGAACAAATTTAAAAACCTATTTAGAGGCTAAAAATTTCACCCATGCCGGGATTCGAACCCGCAACCTCTGGCTATCCGTGCCAGCGCTCTACCAATTGAGCCAATGGGCGACTCACGGCATCAGTGAAATTTCGAACCTCTTTACACTATTCTCTGTATTACGTACAGGCAGCGACATCTGACTTAAGCAAATTGCATTACTTACAGCCCCGACTACCTACTTTGCAGTTAGGTTTAAGATCGGAACGATATCACTGTACCCACATGATTATACTATTTTTATGTTTAATGCACTAACCCGTGCTAAGGAACAAATGTTAAACCTAACTGCAAAGTAGGTAGTCGGGGCTGTAAGTAATGCAATTTGCTTAAGTCAGATGTCGCTGCCTGTACGTAATACAGAGAATAGTGTAAAGAGGTTCGAAATTCACTGATGCCGTGAGTCGCCCATTGGCTCAATTGGTAGAGCGCTGGCACGGATAGCCAGAGGTTGCGGGTTCGAATCCCGGCATGGGTGAAATTTTTAGCCTCTAAATAGGTTTTTAACTCTGTGCCTACCATGCAAGAGGTCCCGGGTTCGAACCCCGGCTGGGGAAAAAACCCCTAGGTCTTGGATGTTTACATGTTTGTGATGTCGCTGTTTCTGGTTCCCGCGACGCAGGGTTCCTAGTGTGGGGCCAGAAGCAATGTATGTGCCTGTATGTAAGTGTAAAAATATTAAGATGTCCTTTAAAGAAATCCCTTAACCAATCCCTAGTACCTATTGTCAAGAAACTATTTTTTTAGCAAACTCAAGGCCCCAGTGGGATATTGGTGTGTTATTTTTCTCAAGGCGGTGGCGGCGTGAACCCGGCATTAAGGCTACCGTAATAAAAGGCGTCGATCCCGGTTTCCCTTCGGTGATCGATTAAACAAACATCCGCCGGAATAGGCCCCTTGGAGTCATAAATCATCGACGCCCGATCAACACGCTGATTGGTTCTGGCACTGGCAAAGAGTAGCTGAGAACGGATGTGACACTTGCTGCAAGCTAAATGGTTATTTTTTTATGTAGCCTATATTCGTCCTGCTCTCTTTAAGAAAAGGCCTGTGCCCCAACGGGATGTATATTAGCTGCCCTGGCACAGGCCCTCTCTCTCAGTGGGAGTATAGGTTTAATTACCACTCGTGCCTAGCGCGGATTTGCAATTAAAAGAACTGAAGTAGGTATGTGAATAACTCTGACACTCAAATTTCGTCGCGATGTCTTCCTTTACCGTAAATGAGTGGTATCGCTACTATAACTTCTCAGGAAACAAATCATTGGTACCTGCCAAAATTTGAACCCACGACCTTCTGAATGTGAGTCCGACGTTCCACTGCTCCGCTGCCACTGCGATGATGATTGTAAATTCTTATACCATATAATTATTATACGGATGCTCAAGGTACAGACTCGGGACAAACTGATTTTAAGGCCTGCCCAGACGAATCATAAAAAATATCCTCTGAGTACTTGTCGCAGACTCAAGTAAAGGCGTTTTAAACGAAAACACCGAACTTTTGTCCAGTCGGGTCCCTTGATATCCTCGGTAACTTGAGGGACTTTTTGTACGGGGTACTTTTAGTTCTTTGTGTGCGTTATTCGATATAATTTATAAGAGATCTATATCGATGGACAAACCCGGGGGATAATCCCTCGTCTGCACAGGCCTTTATCTGTTAATCAGAGACAGGAACACAGACTATAACATTAAGATCATACCAGCGCTGGTTTCTGCCTACCCCCTTGGGATACAGGCGTGTGCTTATATAATGTTATATATGAGATTGTAACCAGCTAGTCAAAACCCAAATTGGAACTCTCGTGAATTAGTGATTTAGATAGATATAATTGTGCTATATTGATCCTTAAAGCTTATTCCAACATGGGGAATCCACATTTTCCTTATTTTTTCCACTTATTTTGGCATCTGTGAATAGACATCCATCTGGCTCTTTCGGCACCTCGCCTTGTCTATTCTGTACGGATCAATAATCTTTGATAGAAATGCTGCGCTTGCGCGTATTCGCTTCCCAATTAAATGATCATCGCCATCGGTGCAATATCGGCTCTGAGCGTTTTTAAGGCGTAATCTACCTAATTTCCTTTTATTTCTTTTTCTGCGCCCTTTGGCCTGCGTTTAGACATTGTAAAACTAAAGTGTTTATGGTGCGGTGTTGCTATCAAACGACGATTGAGCGATCGTAGTCGCGCACGATGAGTTTATCTCTGTAAACTACTGACGTGTAATAAAGAGTTATCTATCTATCTACCTATCTATAGTCGATATCAACCCTTGTATGTCCCCACTACTGGGGCACGGGTCTCTTCCTGCATTGCAGGAAGGTTAGACCATACTACACCACGGGGGCCAAGCCCGGGTCGGTGGAGGATTGTAAGACAACGGCGGGCCTTACTGTCAGAAGTTATCAAGCCGCCCATAAGGCCTCCGACATGGCTCAACGACTGCCATTATAAGACAGCCGGCATTAACGGCTTATCCCCCCCCCCTGGGCCGCTCCAGTGCGAAACCCACCCCTCCTCCAACCCCAGCATGGGGCCCCCGCCCTATTCCTCCTCCCTCCACAGCAAGGCCCGTAGCGGCCACTCAGGCTTGTCCCCCCTCTGCCCCAATCAGGTCTCAGACAGCTGACGACCTTAGAGTCATCAGTGATGCCATTCAAAATATTGATTTGGCGGAGATTTCCGTATTGGCGCACAAGCTGCGCACCGCGACCTCCCCCGGCGCGCGTCTTGCCGCCCTTGCCGAGCATAGTTATATGCTCTCTCGTCTTGCTTAGTTAGTTAGTTTATAGCTAAACTAACTAATGCCGGTCCCTCAGGACACCCCCCCACCCCCGCGCGTCAGCACGGGCCGACTCAAGCCTAAGGGCGTCTCGCTTATTTCGTACAACGCTCGCGGTCTCCGCAGCAATGTACACGAACTCAGGGAATTCGTTAAAGTCAACGAAGTGGACCTGCTCCTAGTGCAGGAAACTTGGCTCAAGCCCCGTACTCGGGGACTGAGGATTCCCAAGTTTACTCTCGTAAGGAATGACAGAGCCGACGGCCGTCAAGGCGGCGGCACTGCCATTTATTACAAGAGTTCCCTTCACTGCTCCCATGTCCCCACTCCGGCTCTCTCCAACATGGAAGCCACTGTCTGCAGACTAGGTATGACGGGACATCCGTCCTTAGTAGTAGCTTCAATTTATATTCCCAGCGGAACACTACCCTTACGGAGTGATTTCGAAGCCATCCTCGCTCTAGGCCCCCATACCGTGATGTTCGGGGATTTCAACTCGAAACACACGGACTGGACCTGCCTACAGACGAACTCTGGTGGCATTGCCCTTCTCGGTCTAACCGAATCGTTGGAATTAGACGTCCTATGTCCGTTTTCTCCAACTCACTACCCTGACAACCCAGCGCACTCCCCCGACGTGCTAGATTTCGCCCTTTTAAAGGGCGTCAGCCTCAACCTCAGGTCGATCGAGCCTCTCGACGACCTAGGTTCCGACCACCGACCGGTCTCGCTCCAGCTAGGTCCCCCGACTCACTCCACACTCTCTGTTAAGACTATCACTAACTGGGACGGTGTTAAAGCCTCCCTAGTCACCGTTGCTGAAGCCCCCGATGCGCCTCTTGTGCTCACACCCGGCTGTCTTGACAGCACGGATAAAATAGATAGCGCCGTAGACTCCCTCACGCATGTGATCCAAACAGCCATCCGTGACAACGAACACCAAGTCCCGGTCCATGACCGTAAGCTCCCTCTCGACGTCAGAAATCTGATAAGGGCCAAAAGAGCCGCCCTTCGAAGGGCCTCGCTCTACCCAACTCCTGCCTACAGGAAACGTGCAAACGTCCTCCAACGGCAAGTCCGGTCGCGGCTCTCCGAATTGAGCAACTCCAATTGGGGTGACCTCATGGAGACCATTTCCCCCTCCCACGTAGCATACTATAAAGTAGCTAGGGCCCTTCGGGTTGACGCGATCACCCACACCCCTCCCTTGATGCGTCCCGATGGCACTACCGCCTTCGAGGACGACGAAAAGGCCGAATGCTTCGCTGACAGCATTGAGGCTCAATGCTCTCCCAGCGTCCAGCATAGAGACCCAGTTCACATAGGCAAGGTTGAGGAGGAGGTCCGTAAAAAGACCTCCCTCCCCTTAACCGACGACCCTATCGCGGTATCCACTGACGAAATTCAGCTTTTTATCAAAAGACTGAAACGTAAAAAGGCCCCAGGAGCGGACGGTATTGCCAACCTAGCGCTCAAAAACTTCCCCGGCCAGGTGCTCACCCTCCTTGCCATTCTCTTCAATGCCTGCTTTGACCTCTGTCACTTTCCATCCGCATGGAAAGAGGCGACAGTCATAGGCATTCCCAAGCCCGGGAAGCCCCTCAACGTCCCATCTAGCCACCGCCCCATCAGCCTTCTTAAGGCCATGGGCAAGCTCTTCGAACGAGTTATTCTCACTCGTATGAGAAACCACCTCTTCCCGTCAGAGGGACCCCCTCTCATCATCCATCACCAATTTGGCTTTCGAGCTAGGCACTCTTGCCCTCAACAAGTCCACCGCATAGTAGAGTATATCTTGAGTGGTTTCTTCCCTAGGCGCGAAAAGACGGTAGCCGTCTTCTTCGATGTCGCCAAGGCCTTTGACAAGGTCTGGCACGCAGGGCTCGTGTACAAATTGTACGAACTGGGTCTCCCCGACCGACTTGTCCGCGTCATATATAGCTTTTTGAAGGATCGGTCCTTCCGTTTTAGACACGAGGGGGTACTCTCGTCCCCCCGTCCGCTCAGAGCCGGGGTCCCGCAAGGCTCCGTGCTCTCCCCCCTCCTGTACATTTCGTACACAAATGACATTCCCATTCCCGGCGATGGGGTCCAATTGTCACTTTTTGCCGACGACACCGCACTCTACTGCAAGAGTCGGCAGATGTTGTGTATCCTCCGCAAACTCCAACCCGCGGTCGATAAGCTAGGAGCCTGGTTCAGACTATGGCGCATCGAGGTCAACCCGGAGAAAAGCACGGCTGTGCGTTTTGAACACAAGCGTGGACGGTTTCTCGGCGAGGACCCCCCCATTCGCATGTTAGGGACCCCAGTCCCCTGGCAAAAATCCGCCAAGTACCTAGGTGTCATTTTAGATAGGAACCTGACTTTCGTCCCACACATCCGGAAGGTGACCCGGACAGCCCGATTTTACCTAGGCCGCCTATCATCCATGATAGGCCGGCACAGTAGGATGTCAGCTAGGAACAAGCGAACGCTCTATAAGGTTTGCATTCGTCCCGTGATGACTTACGCGGCACCCGTCTTCGCTCACGCGTCCCCCTCAGCCCTGTACGGACTGCAGAGGGTACAGAACATTTTTATTCGTAGGGCACTGAACGCTCACTGGTGCGTCAGGAACGCAGACCTACATCGGGACATGGAAATCCCAACCATGCAGCAATTTATTAGGTCCCTCTCAGAGACGTTCTTCAGCACTGCTGAAGAACATCCCAACCCCCTGATCCGCAAAGCAGCGGCTTACTCTCCGCCCACGACGGACCCACGTTACCTGGTGCGCAGGCCCAGGAACGTACTCGTTGACCCGCCCGACAAATTGTCGTCTGACCTGAACCACCTCTTAGAGGCTCGGTCTCAGTCAGACGCGCCCCCCTCCTCTGCCAGTGTCCCCCCTAGGGGGGGCACTGCTCTTTCATAACAGTTTTGTAATATAAACTCTTCTAAGCGGACGCTCCGCTAGGGAGCTCCGCTGTGCGCCCTCCTCGGCCTCGAGGGGGGTCGCTCCCGATGTGGGTTTAGGGGTCTCTAGGACCAAAACCAGTCCCAAGGTGGTGTTTAGTGGGTAGGCGCACTTCTTGTGAGTCCCACATTGGCAGCACGGCCGGGTCCGTGCTGTTATGCATGAGCATTCACCACCTCCCTCCCCCGTGTCCTCCGGAGGGTGCCCTTTATAGGGTTAAAAAAAAAAAAAAAAAAAACGGCTTATCGTGCCTTGCGAATCACGGAAGCGCTCAGAAAAAATGCCACTAGCGATAGTCACGGGAAGATCACACATACATACTGCGCCTAACCGTGCCTGTTGTTGCTTGTTCGACTAAGCCGCGAACGCTTTTAGCATAGCAAATTTGCGAATTTGTAGTCTGAGAATAGGTCAAAGGCTAACTAATGGAAAATAGCGTAAGCGGGCTCGGTTGCAAGTAAATAACTTCCAAATAATATTTTTCACTCAATACAACCACTTGTTTTGGTCCTAAACTAGGATAGCCCTTGCTATGGTAACAGACAAGGACATTTATGAAGTCTTTTTTTATGTAGCCTAAATACGTTATATTATTTTTAATGCACTAACCCGTGCTAAGGACAATTTTAAAAACCTAATTAGAGGCTCGTACGTAATACAGATAATATTGTAAAGAGGTTCAAAATTTCACTGACGCCGGTAAGTCACCCATTAGCTCAGTTGGAAAGAGCGCTGGCACGGATAGCCAGAGGTCGCGGGTTCGAATCCTGGCATGGGTGGAATTTTTAGCCTCTAATTAAGTTTTTAAAAAGTGATTACAAAGTTTTAGCATGTAGAAAATTTAAAATGTCTCTCTACTTACAATGCGGCGTTAGCAAGTTTGTGGATAGAACGGTTGTCTCCTATTCCGGAGGTCGTGGGTTTGAGTTTGTTCATAGCAATGTCTACTTATGTTTTCCAAGTCACGTACATTAGTAGCATCAATATCACACGCCAACGTAAAGAAAGACCTCGTGAGGAAACCTCAGTGCCCGTCACATACTGATGTTGTGACGCGCGTGAAATTGCCAGTCCGCGGTGGGCACGCGTGGTGAATAAGCCCACTCTCTCTCTTTGAGAAGGCCTGTGCCGTGCAGCGGAACGCATTTAAGCTGCGTTATTAAACTGAAATTACAAACAACATTAACTAAAACCATGAACGATACTCCGTTGATTCTATTAAACGCTCATTTCACACAGAAAATATAGTTTTTCCCGACCGGTGCAATGAAAATGTATCACCATCAATGCAACGCCAACAAACCAAAGCAGACGACGCTACTAGTGACCTCTACACCGGAGCAGATAACGCCAAGTTTCAGTTCACCAGTTCGGCGACCAAATTAGATCGGTAGGCCAACATATGGGGAGACCGTTACCACGTGTCACGAACACAGCTCTGCACGTGCTGGGAGCAGTTTTTTTTTATACGGATGTTGGATATACCCACAAGGTTGCTTTGGAAAGAGGCTGTAGTCGAATTAGACCGTAGATTAAAGAATACTAATAATAATAACTTAAGTAACAGACTTATCAGGGTTGCAGCAAGATATCTCTTTCAGAGATAAGCTCGCCTTTGTACATGTTATTTCTTATGTAATGTCCTGTTAAATGTTTCGTGTGCAATAAAATATAATTAATAATATTATAAAGGCGAAGGTTTGTGAGTGTGTGAGTGTGTATGTTTGTTACTTCTTCACGTCTAAACGGCTGGAGTGATTTTAATAAAATTTTGTATGGAGTTAGCTGACACCCTGGACTAACACAAAGGCTGCGTTTCACTGCGGGAAAACATCTTCTTCCCGTGGGAAAATCGATAAACCGCGGGTAACATCGCGGAGCACAGCTAGTAATATTACTGTGAAAGTTTGTGAAAATGGTTGGATATTTGTTACTCAATCCCGCAACAGCGGCTGAACGGAGTCACATGCAACTTGGCGTACAGATTGACAAGAACCTGAATTGAGACATAATACTTGATATCCCGATAATGCGTTCCCGTGGGATAATATTTTACTGTCACCGTTAGCTTTTTTCAAGCCAAAACTGAAAAACTGCGCCAGGTCGCCAAGGTACATATTTACAGAAAATTCTGAGGGTGCCCCTTACCTATAATTCAGCCCTCGTGAAACGCTCGTGGCCTAGTCGAACCGAGTGATTGCAATCAATCACTTGAATTAAGCAACAACAGGCGCGGTCAGGTGCAAAATGGGTGACCGTCCTATAACTAACGCTATAATAGTGGCATTTTTTCGAGCGCTTCCGTGCTTCGCAAGGCACGTTAAGTTTTTGGTGCCGGCTGTCATGTAATGGCAGTCGTTAAGCCATGTCAGAGGCCTCATGGGCGGCTTGATAACTTCTGACAGTAAGGCACGCCACTGTCTTACATTGCTCCACCAACCCAGTCTTGGCCCCCGTGGTGGAGTATGGCCTAACCTTCCTGCGATGCAGAAAAACACCCGTGTCCCAGCAGTGGGGACATACATGGGTTGAAGAATAGAGCCCATTGCTGAGCATAAGCCTCTTCTTACGTCGACTACATATCTCAGACTTTTACCAATATCCTATTGATGTTTTGGCAACTTGAACAAAACAAAATAAAATATTTTCCGGAAAATTCTAAACGAGTTTTTTTACAATGCTAACTGACCCGGCAAACGTCGTTTTGCCATATCAATAAATTAGCCTACGAACTATTCTCAAATCTACCAAAAATTTACAAAAAAATCTTAAAAATCGGTGAGGCCGTTTCGGAGGAGATCGATAACAAACACTGTCACACGAGATTTTTATTATTAGATGTAAACTCGAGCATTTTAAAAAGCGTAAGTGGAGAAATATCTCCCAGAAATAATAGAAAAAAAAATTGGCATTTGCATAAGTATTGAGATGATTCATACAGCGTCCAGTGGCATCTTCCTCACACTGAGGTGGGTGAAGGGACCACTCCGTTGCTGCAGTCCCTGGGACATTGTTTTAGATGGAGAAGGATTTCCCAGCACCTATACCAACCTGAGAGCTTGATTGGCTCTGCACGTATTATAAAATACCCACATCAATTACAGAAGTTCCGCTAACCCAGACGGAATTTCTGTAACTGATGTTGGTCCGCTAACCTAACAGATAACCCTGTATGTAAAACCTTAATTTCACTCACACTGGTGAAGGGACCACTCGGACGCTGCAGAGCCTGGGACATTGTTTTAGATGGAGTAGGCTTGCCCACTACCTACCATCCTGAGAGCTAGATTGGCTTTTCAAGTATTATAAAATAACTTCAATTACAGAAATTCCGCTTTTCAGATAACCTTGTATGTAAAACCTTAATTTCTGTTAAGTGAACGAGAAATACACCTTTAGGCTACTAATACTTACTATCACAGAGGGTAACAAAATACCTCGAAGCCCCATCGACGAGTCAACAAGTCAGGAGGTGCAAGGTCAACCATATTGGCTCGCGATAGAATCTAAGGGGTGAAAAGGGGGTCTATTTTCAAATTTTCATCGCAATTTTCTGTACATTCATCTGAATGAATGAATTTATTTTGCTACAAACAAATATGCTTACAGAAGCTTACACAAGCGCTCGTGGCCTAGTCAAACCGAGTGATTGCAATCAATCACTTGAATTAAGCAACAACAGGCGCGGTCAGGTGCAAAATGGGTGACCGTCCTGTAACTACCGCTAGTGGCATTTTTTCGAGCGCTTCCGTGCTTTGCAAGGCACGTTAAGTTGTTGGTGCCGGCTGTCATGTAATGGCAGTCGTTAAGCCATGTCAGAGGCCTTATGGGCGGCTTGAAAACTTCTGACAGTAAGGCCCGCCACTGTCTTACGATCCTCCACCTGATTACCTAGGATTCCCTGTGCTAGCCGCTAGCCAGGCTACTTCCAAATTAGTTTTACAATACCTAATGAATATAATTAGAAACTAAATTTATTAGAAGTACATTATATAAAAACCTATATAGAGGCTAAAAATTCCACCCATGCCTGGATTAGAACCCGCGACCTCTGGCTATCCGTGCCAGAGGTCGCGGGTTTGAATTCCGTGGAATTTTTAGCCTCTAAATAGGTTTTTAAAATTGTTCTTAGCACGGGTTAGTGCATTAAAAATAATACATTATATAATTTCCATTTTTATGCACAGTCGCGTGCACTAATAGGTAAACACGTTAGAACCTTGTAACATTATCCTCTTAATCTGATGTAGGAGAAATTGACTATTTTGATTCTACGTATATTATTGACAAGGTACTGATGCAAATGTGACCGTACAAGAAAACAAATTTAAAGCTTTGCCGTTAGAACAATGTGTTTTAATAGTAAATACAATTTTTGAGTTTGATTTAGACCTTAGAAACTGTTATCTATTTTTCTGACTCTCTTTTCTCGATGGAAAATCGATCTTTTTCCTTGGAGACAAGGACCTCGAGACAAACCAGTTATGGCAAGCCAATTATGGAGTTCCCAATCCACTTAATCTGTACCCACATTATGTAAACCTAAATAACTAAAATATATTGGAACACCTTTCGAAAATTCTTCTTCTTTAGTTCCTTTACTTCTCCGTAGAGTCTGGGGCTGACACAAGGGCTTTTCATTTATCTCTGTTCATGGCTAGGGATGGTAGCTCTAGCATTTTTTTTCCTTCCCCTTCGTCTCAGAACGGATCTCTTCCACGTCTGAGACGGTCTTCCGGGTCGTCGTGAGCCTCCGGCGGGTTTCCAGTCGAGAGCCACCTTCAGAATGTGGTGATCGGGTCTTCTAAGGGTGTGTCCCAGCCAACGCCATTTGTGTTCCATGATGTCTTAAACTACTGGTTTTTCTTGGCGCGAATCCACTAAATCTGGGGCATTATTACGTAAGTATCCACTGAGTTGAGTGACGTTGATTTTTACTTTTTTTAAGCCACTCCGGCTGTCAAATGCATACATTTTTTGACATTTAGGAGTCGTCTAAATGCTTCACTCGATAGAGTGGAGTGCTACGTAATAGAAGGGCTGGACCTATATTATGTAAACCAAAATAACAAAACAAATTTGAAACACAGCTTTCGAAAATAAGTCATAAAAAAGCCTTAGAAAATGAGTCCGCTCACTCCGTAATACCATCCCCGCCCAACGTAGGTTAAAGGTGGGTAATGTCAGAATAATGACTCTACAATGCACCCCCACGTGTGCTAATGTTGAATTATTTTAATTGGCCTAACGGGTCGTCACATAACGCTGGCTAGGGTCGGCGGTGCCATATGGGTCATGAATTGAAAACGGTCCCCGTCAGCTTATAAAAGTTCCAGTGTAAAGTCAAAACGAAGCGTTCGTGGCCTAGTCGAACCAAGTGATTGGAGTCAATCACTTCAATTAAGCAACTACAGGCGCAGTTAGGTACTGGATGGGAGATCGTCCTGTGCCTACCGCAAGTGGCATTTTTTCGATAACTTCTGACAGTAAGGCCCGCCACTGCCTTGCAATCCTCCACCAACCCGGACTTGGCCCCGTGGTGGAGTATGGCCTAACCTTCCTGCGATGCAGGAAGAGACATGTGCCCCAGCAGTGGGAACAGACAAGACTTGATATCGAAAGTCAAAACAAAGCAATAATACGGACTGCTTGTATGCTCTAGCGGTTAACACGCTTTACTAGCGAAACAGGTATGAGATCGTGGGCCGTCGTACGATGTCAGTACAAATGGCCTCAATCTGGGAGTATTTTCACGTTTGGGATAACCTTGTCTGGTTAATATAGCACAGGGTATCCTAGTTTGGGGGCCAAGTCAAGTGATCGTGTTGTGTGGACATTATTTATTCATTTAATAGTTAGGTATTCCGTTTTTGGATTACTTCTCCCAAATTGCCAGTAAACCGTTGATAATTTTTATCAACAGTATGCTCTCATTCTTTTTTATAATTAAGTCTGTAAACGTACCACTTCAGGGCAAAGGCCTTATCTCTGAGATAGAGATAAGGCCTTTGAGGCCGCATTCTCTCCCGCATTCTGTCAGAGAGAGAATGTGGGATTAATTACCCACTTACCACGCGTGCCCACCGCGGATTGGCAATTTCAAGCGCCGAGGTATTTGAATACCTCAGACACTCAAGCCAAGTAGCCATGACCATGGCGCATTGCTGGGCAGCCTCCCCTTTAGATTTCCACTCCTTTTTGTCCTTGGCCAACTCTTTCCATGAAGTATAGTGACATCAACGTAAACGATGTCAATGTATTAGACGTACGGAGTAATGTTTGTGTGACACATATTCGTAGTGTTTAGTTAGCAATAAGTTTTATTTAAAATACCTTGTTTGATTATTAGACGGTTCACTTCATATCCGGAGGTTAACAAATAAACATATTAACTTAAAGCTGCATTTTACATTAAGCAACCCCTTCAAACCCACGATCCAGGATCATCATATTTTATCCACCCAGGTAAATCACACCGTCACACCATCTCCAACTCGGTCGGCCACGTCGTCACCGGTAGCCATCACACGGCACCCAAGCATTCAAGATTTTTGTCCACCTTTCCAGGTCTATACGTCTGTCATGATCAGCGTTTAGCTCCACTTGAGCTTAGCAGTCGCTACTCCAACGTCGGTGATCTGGTTTTGGCGCGCAGCGTGGTGTATCGGACTTTATCAATCCTTTTTACCATGTATGCTGCTTTCAGATACGGAAATAAAATAATTAAAGGCTTAAATGAGTCTAATGAAGAGCGGTGGTAGAAAGTCGGCTTCTCAATCGGGAGGTCCTGCGATCTAATCCCGGCACTTGCATAAATTAGGAACCAATGACTTTGGTTTTTAATTTATGTACATTTGTGAAGTTACATAGTAAACATACCACTCGCTAACGATGAAGGAAAACATTATAAGGAAACCTGAGTGTCTGAAGCGTCGACATATCTCAGCGCTTACTTGCTACGAACAATGGCCCAACCATGAAGCTTAGCGCGGAAATCTCATGTCTTACTACAACTGAAAATAGAAATAGGTTAATCTTTAAGACTAAACTACTTAAATTACTAAATACTACAAAATAATATATAAAATACTTTAAACGCGAAGAAAATGTTGTGAGGTGATCCATTGCAACTGGATTGTAACCCATTAGAGTTGCAGTGGAGTACATTACCCGCTTTGTCTCTTTTTTTTTTCTCTCTCTATTAACTGTATAAATGCTCAATTTTAATTATCATCATAGACGTGAGTTATGTTGTGTATTAGTTACCATAAACGGTTAACTCTTAAATTGTGTCGCAGTAAGTCTTTATAACAATTTATAACACTGTGACTGTCTGTTGGAAAAATATAAATAAATAAAAAAATAAACTTCATGAGCCTAATGTATCTCCAACCTTAGGAAACTCCAATTCAGAGTTTCTGCTAAAACTTAGAGAGTTATAACATTTAAAAAAAAAGACTGAACTCTATAGAGAAAGTTTACCAACAACAAAGAAACCTTCAGGATTTCTCCCATTAGTCAAAATGACAAAAATGCCGATCAGAAAGCCAATGAGATGCTACGATAAATATTTTATGACAAAATAATGGCAGGACCGTATCAAGACGAGAAAAAACTCCAAATTATTTCTGGAGCGGAGAAAAAAACTCGGGGCATCAAGTAGATGCGTCTAATATAATGTTACTGTGGGATTCTCTCATACACCTCACGACTGTGGTCAAAAGACTTGCCGGGATTAAAGTTTCGAGCTGTTTGTATATCTAGCGTTGGATTTTGATTAAATAATATCGTAATCGAAGCGCTAGTGGAATATCGAACCGAGCTAAGGGAACCAATCGCGTGAGTGAAGCAACAATAGGCGCGTTCAGTTCCTGGGTGGGTGACCGTCCCGTGGGTACTTCTAGTGGCATTTTTCGGAGCGTTTCAGTGTTTTGCAAGGCACGTTAAGCCCTTAGTGCCGGTTGTCATGCAATGGCAGTCGTTAAGCCATGTCAGTGGCCTTATGGGCGGCTTGATAACTTCTGACAGTAAGACCTGCCACTGTTTCACAATCCTCCACCAACCCGGACTTGGCTACCACGGTGGAGTATAGCCTAACCTTCCTGCTATGCAGGAAGAGACCCGTTCCCCAGCAGTGGTGACATACAAGGGTTGATATCGAATATCGAACCTGTAACTAAGGTATTTGCCTGTTTGAAGATAACCAGATAACCTTAGTTAAGTTAACCTAAGTTAGGTTCATTAGTGAAATTTTAGGCAATACCACTCGCTAACCGTGAAGGAAAACATCGTGAGGAAACCGGAGCGTTTGAGATGTTCAAATGGGAGGCCAGCTAGTAATTTATAATGAAGATGTGCATTGGATCACCGTGGAGAGCCGTGGTAGCGACCGGTAGGACACGCCTTATCATTGCGAAGGTCGTGGGTACCTCTAGCGGTGATCACGAGATGATCACCCATCCAGCACTTGACCGCGCCTGTTGTTGCTTAACCCAAGTGATTAATTCCAGACACTCGGCTCCACTAAGCCTCAAGCGCTTTCTTCATTATTCGTTGTTGACTTTTGTTCTTCCCAAAAAAGGTGTCAAGAGCTCCAATGCTTCACCCTTCTCCAAACTAGATCGTCAGCCCATCGGACGATCGTTATCTTGATCGCTAAATAATGACAAGCGCATTTGTCACCTTCCCTGGCCGCCCAACCCTTTGGCACCTTCTGTAATAACCCCAATTCGATACAAGATAGGAGAGTTTATAAGCCCTTTCGGCGTGGGTCGTGGGAGATTCAAATATTTTAGCCCAATTGCCTTGGAGTTGATACAAGTAAAAATGTATGTATAGTCTGTTAGCTTTTAGAATACACCTCGGGCTCTAGAGTAGGCTTCGGTTTTCGCCAATTTTCGCCGGTTTTCGTACTGATGATCGAGTTCTGATTTCGAAATTAAGTGTCATATTAGTTTCGATTTCGAAACCAAGTGTCATAATAGTTCCGATATTTCTATCCGATAGTAGCCGAGGTATATTCTAAAAGCTAACAGACTATAAGTGTTCATTTTTAGGGTTTTGAAGTTAACATGGAAACCTAGTGAAGCGCTCGTGGCCTAGTCGAACCGAGTGATTGGATTCAATCGCTTAGGATAAGCAAAAATTGGCGCGGCCAGGCGCAGGATGGTAGACCGTCCCGTGACTACCGCTAGTAGCATTTTTCCGCAAGGCATGTTAAGCAGTTGGTGCCGGCTGCTGTATGATAGATGGCAGTCGTTAAGCCAAGTCAGAGACCTTATGCCGGCTTGGAAACTTCTGAGAGTAATACCAACCACTAGTCCTGTAAGCCTCCACCTCCGGCCTTGGTAGAGTATGGCCTAGAGGTACCTTCCTTAGGGAAGAGATCTGTGCCCCTCGGTGGGGACATAATGGGTTGATGATGATGATGATGATGTCGACTAAATGATTTTTTTTGTCTACAATAAATAAAAAGTAAACTTGTAAATTCGGAGGCCTATAGGATAACTATAGTTGGCGCCATCTATGTGTGCCAAGAGGAACTTCGACGTACGTAGTTCCTCTATTTTGAGTCATGAGTCACTCAATTTGTACGCAAACCAAATGCATTTGAAATTGACATGTAGATGGCGCAACTGTGTTATTATTTATGAGAAGAAAATTGGTGGAAAATTAAACTCAATCGTATTGTGTAATATTTATTGTACATTGCAATGCTCAATGCATTTAAATACAATCATCCAGTTACCTTGCCATGAGTTGTACAGTATGCCTTATCTGCCTACACACAAATCGGCCATACCTACCTCACGGTTTTTTCACAACACTCATAGCTATGCTGTACAAGTTATTTCGACAAAAAGTCCGTAACTTATTCTAATAACTTTACTTATTCACGTAAAGTAATCATCAATAGTAACCAATTTATTTTTTACAAATTCGTTCATTTTTTATTTAATTTGGGAATAATTTGCTTGATTTTTGGTCGGAGGAATCCGACCAGGTTTCGCTCCGAGGAAAGAGGTCCGTATTTATCTCCATTCACCATAATTAACTTGCTGTGTGGTGGCGGCCTAGAGAATAGCACCAACCCAATTCTTCCCGCGGGTGTCTTAAAAGGCGACTAAGGGAAACAAACCGGCGGGTGGGCAGCAGCGCCCCCTGCAGAACAATTCCACCGAACTGCGATCCCCAACCCGCATGCCCAGCGTGGGGATTATGGGCATTACCGCCTATGAAAGCACAACGTCCAGCAGTTGACTAGTATAGCCTGACGACGACCAATTCAAAAGCAATTCAAATAAAAGCCAAACCTGCTGCCGCTTGACTCCACTAGATAGAATTCAAAGTCATACATAAGCCTTAAGAGTCGTATTATACGACTTATTTGAGTGTAAATTGGCTCCCTGGTCGGACTCATCCAAACATAATATACTTCGTTTATTTAGCATTAGAAATTTCGTAAACAAAAGATCAAGCATGATATTCCGGAATAAAGTTAAATGCGTAGTACATACAAAAGTTTTAGTTCCAAAATATTCGTACATCGTACGCTGAATAATATTTTCGCTCTAAGGCGCAACCCACGATCTACAGTCAGTCCTTTTCGCCAAACCGACTCTTAGTTTTGCTAAGTTGGGCGAAAATGACTGACAGTAAAATTAAAAATGTTAGCTTTTGTTTAGCAACAGGTCCCTGCTGGAGCCTGTTCTGACATTTCAAAAATAAGTACAGTACTACACATCATAAAAGTCATCAATAGCAACAAAGGCGCGCGGCCTGCCATAAAATGAAACTATCTGATTGGTCGATCAACTTGCCGCACATCCAAAATTTGGTCATCTGCGCAGGTAAATCCGTGAGACTTATTTCTTGTGTAGCACTGTAAATTGACATTTTCGGTTTTTGTAGAAAATTGTTTCAGGAAATTAAGATAAAGAATTGAGAATTTCTGCACTATAGCACTACAGTTAACTATAACTGTAGTGCTGTCTCTTCGAATTTATCGAAGAAGAGCGTCACATAACGTTACTTAAGTATTTAATTAGTGAACTCTCAATTCGGAAACCCGCCCTTACAGTTGGCCTCTGATCACAAATAAATGTCATAATTTTTATTCTAATAACTCCAATAGGCTTGGATTGTAATTATTCTTTGCTAGTTTGAAAATTGTGAATTTCACTAAGGAACTACTTGTTTAGAAAGAAAATGTATGTCCATATACCTACTATTAAGGGTTTCTTACCTCAAAAGGAAAATACATTTTAAAACAAAAAATACGCAGTTAGAACCATTATAGGATAAATTACTTCGTCCGTCCGTCCGTCTGAATTGCTTATAATATGTTCCGTACAAATTTGTATATCTATTTATCCTTACTTGTTCATTTTAGTAAACAAGATTCTAACCTCAAAATGTATATTTGATGCCAGAACTAGATAATTATTTTCTCGCAAGTTCATGAACTTTGTATATAAAATTGGCGGCGTGTTATCTAAAATAGTCTCCCCGTTTACTTCATTTACGGGAATATGGCACTTTTCGACTAAACATCCATACTTTACGGGTAGAATCTGGTTTAACTACTAATATGGACAAGTAAAGGCCTGCGCAGACGAGGGACTAATGCCAACCTAATTATGTAGATAATATCGATGTTCTTAGTGAAATTATCAATTCAAACACTTTCGGTTAGCCTTACACATTTCTTATGATATCTACCTACTTTAATTTAAATTAATACGAGTAGATACAGATTTGTTGAGCATTCAAAGTAATTTGTAAAAGTTGTATTTAGGTACCTACAAAAAGCACAAATTAAAAGTAAAAATATTCTACCTTGATTTGGTATTCATAAATGCAATAAACCATTAATAAACTTGTTTTTAGAATGTACAAACTCTAGAGTTATGACATATAAAAAATATTGTAGACTTTTAGTCCGGATTTACTTACGGGTGTTGTTATATCGGAAAAGTCCGACCAGGTTTCGCTCCGATTGACAGAGCTTAATCATGGTGAGCAGAGACGGAGCTTGCGTCGTCGGTTGCTTGTCTCACCAACAATGTGTTGTGCTTACGAAAGTTTTAGTTCAAAAATATAAAAAATATGTAAAAAATTTAACATTTGTTCCAATTGACGTAAATTTGTATGAAAACGTAGTTAATTCTTTTACTTTTCTTTAATATTGACACTAAAGGTTTTTCAGATGCCTTATTATTCTAGTTTACACGTTGAAAAAGAACAGAACAGTATCAAAACCAAACTATCGAAATGATATTCATGTAACCCTCAATGCGTGTGAGGTCCCGGGTTCGAACCCCGGCTGGTGACAGAAAAAAAACCGCCAGGTCTTGGATGTTTACATGTCTGTGATGTCGCTGTTTTTGGTACCTACGACACAGGGTATCCTAGTGTAAGGCCAGAGGCAATGTATGTGCCAGTATGTGAATATTTTGTTATGTTATTGCGTCGTTTTAGCACCGCGTGGCGCCTGAAACGACCTCAATTTAGTAGCCTGTTACTTTTAAGGGGCAACACGGCGCTAACTAGGACCACCAATAAAAAATTACACATTCTTTTTAAAGGTCGGTTTTCGTAAAAAGCGAACACCTCACTCTGTATTTAGATACCTATCACGTATCGGAGGAGTACGAGTAAGCGTTCTTTTAAGTCTACACCATTGCTATTACATTTTTAGGACAGGTACTGATCCATTTCTTAAAAGACCTCAATTAGCATGTCACTTTTAACAAGGTTGGAATTAACTTCAGTCGACTAAAGTTTCCGTGTCTTAGTCAGACCACACACAGAGGAAGCACGGAAAAGACGCGCAAACAACTTTTCATACAAAATGTACTGAAGGAATAGGACGAAGCCCTCATGAAGAGAGGGAGCGAAAGAGAAATTTCTGTACACCGCGTCGCGTCTTTTTCACGCCCTTGTCTCATGTCTCCGTGTCGCCTCTGGCCGAAACACCCACATCCTCGCAAAACCTCGAATAATCAACGTGAGCATCCAGACGGTGGAATCAAAGTGGAACTGGTTATATCAGTCGAATGCACCCGGATAGATAGGCAAGACTGGGCCGGTCTAGAGGACGTGGGGGAGATTGTCTCGACCAACAGCTGCCGGAGTGGTCTGAGGTGCCCAGGACAGGAAACTCCGGACTAAATTGGGGGAGGCCCTTTTCCCAGCAATACGACATGAACTTAGAGGTTACATAAAGAAAGGGAGAAGCATCGGTCTAGTTTTGATGCGCTAGTAGCACACAGTTTTAAGTAGCACCGGAGTACTCCACAGTACTCAGCAGAGTAGGTAGCGTCTGTGACCAAAATTAATTATTGTGTCTATAAAATCAGTCTCATCATCATGCACTTAAACCTACTTATCGTCTTTAGTATGTGAGCCCCTTGCTTTCCATTTCTTCTCGAACATTCGCTGGGTTGGGCCAGAACAGTAGCAGTAAGGCAGAACCTGGAAAAAGATAGCGTATGAGTACTCGTAGTAATTGAGGCTTCATTAAGTAGTTTTAAAGGCACCGAATGAAGAAAAGCTATTCTGTGCTGCTGACTTGACATAAGAATTTAACTGTTTGTTTTGTATTATAAAAGGCAAGACTTCCAAACATCCGGAATGAATCCGGAAACCCAAAGCTTCTAAAAATACCACACTACTGTGGTCAGGCAGAACAAAACTTGTAATATTAAATACAAAAATGACATTAATAAAACATACTCTTCACTTTTGTGAATGAAAATAATTTTTGATACACCATCTAAGTTTACCTAACACCTAACTAGAGTGTAGGTAGCTCAATACTTAGCACATACATGGATCAAAATTCCGCGCTAATTAATAAAGCCTAATTAATAAAGTGAATAAAGCCTAAGCGCGCGTGGCCTAGTGGAACCGAGTGATGTGAATCAATCACTAGGGTTAAGCATCAACAGGCAGGGTCAGGGATCATCCATCATAATGGATGGGTAACCATGCCGTGACTACCGCTAGTGGCATTTTTTCCGAGCGCTTCAGTGCTTCGTAAGGTACGTTTAGCCGTTGTTGCCGGCTGATATATAATAGCAGTAGTTAAGCCATGTCTAAGGCCTTATAGGCAGCTTGATAAATAATGACGGTAAGGCCCGCCACTGACTTACAATCCTTCACCAACGCGGACTTGCCCCCCGCGGTGAAGTGTGGCTTAACCTTCCTGCGATCCAGGAAGACCCCCTGCCCCAGCATTGGAGCCATACAAAGGATTGATATCAAATATTAATATACCTGCAGTGAAAGCCCCGAAGAAGCTGAAAGCGAGTTGACAATGCGTATCAAGGATGGCGCCGAGGATGTTGGCTCCCACTGCCGCGCCGGCACGCCCCACCATGTACATTATACACATCGACATGGCCCTGGTGACAACGATGCAGTGTTAAGTGATATAGCAGAAAGTGAACCGTCTAGATGTTTCATATTAAAGGTTCCTTAATGAAAGTTTAGTTATAGTAATCCCTCTTATCAAATAGATCTGTTCTGGAGAAAAAAGTGGTAAAGAATGTCAACACTTTCCGAAGCCAAAGAATCCAAAGCCAAGCCAAGTTCATTCATTGAATTTTTTTATTGGATTGCTTACAATAATGACAATGACTACAGCTTACGAAAGCAAATGCACAAAAGCGTGCTTGATGCAATAAGGATTTTCGCATACTTTGCTACTGCTATACTTTGCATACTGGCATCTTCGTAGTATCGAGGCTAAAAATGCCGGTTAGTCGCCCATTAGCTCAGTTGGAGGAGCGCTGGCACGGATGGCCAGAGGTCGCGGGTTCGAGTCCCGGCATGGGTGGAATTTTTAACCTCTAAATAGGTTTTTGAAATTGTTCTTAGCACGGGTTAGTGCACTAAAAATAATATAAATAGCATTTTACACACAGGCACATTGCTGCTGGCCCCACACTAGAATACCCTGTGGAACCAGAAACAACGATATCACAAACATGTAAACGTCCAAGACCTGGGGTTTTTTTGTCCCTAGCCGGCGTTCGAGCCTCGCATGGTAGGCAGATGCGCTACCGCTCCGCTACGGAGGTCGTCATTAACTCAGATGCAAGTTAAGTAAGTAAAGAAAACCTCGGCGATCGCCAGCCGAATCTATTGTTTTAAAGAAATCCATTGCTGAAGCAGTTTTTTAGAAGAACAATAGAACTCACCTCATACTAGTTGGGAACACATCGACGGCAATAGCGGCCAGTATCGAAGCAGCACATCCCGAGCACAGTGCTACAATGAGAAGACCAGTGGCAGCACCGCCCTGAGGAACGAACCCGGCACCAACAGTCGCGAAGCCGCAGGTTATCATGATGCCACCTGGAGAAAGTACAATGTAGTAGTATGCCAGAAAGTAGTATGCCATGATACCACCTGGAGAGAGATGGTTAGTGACGTATGTACAACCGTCATAGGTAATCCCTCCATAGTTAGGTATCCAAAGAAAAGTCAACATATTATATTAGATATATATCTGTGAAATATCTGTGTAACTTCCATTTTTATGTGCTGACCCAGCGAACTTCGTACCGCCTAACAGCCGATTTTTTTTTCTCTCCGTAAGAACCATCCTCGTACGTCAAGTCAAGGAGTATTCTAAAAAAAATAATTAGCGAAATCGGTTCTGCTGCTCTAGAGATTTGCGCTTACAACACATTCAGTGATTCATTTTTATATTATATTAGAAGATATGTTCCGTGCGAATTTGTTTACAGTCTATTTACCCTCACTTGTTCAATTTAATAAACAAGATTCTAACCTCAAAATTGATATTCGATGCCAAAACTAGACATTTTCTCGCAAGTTCATGAACTTTGTTTATAAAATTGGCGGCGTGTTATCTAAAATAGTCTCCCCGATTACTTCACGAATATGGCACTTTTCGGCTTCATTTTTTCTTTATTTCATTTTCATATTAGGTACTTATATAATAAAGTGTTTTCTTTCTATCCATCTGTTATTTTTCATATAGCCTATAAACGCATCACTGCAGGCCAGAGGCCTTCTCTCGAAGAGAGGGCGTGGGTGTAATTACCACGCGTGCCCACCGTGGATTGGCAGATTTCAAGCGCTGAGGTATTTGAACACTTCAGACGCTCAGGTTTCTACACGATGCTATCCACCTACCGTTAGCGAGACACATGCAGATATAATCAGAAATCAACTGAGTCACTCAAATTCAATTCCAAGTCATGAGGAAGAAATTGCCAATCCACGATGGGCACACGTGGTGACTAAGCCCCGTTCTCTCTGAGAGAAGGCCTGTGCCGTGCAGTGAGACCTGTAGACTACATAAAAAAATCTGTATAATGTTTATTTTCGGTTTGAAACCGTAAAATATCTGTGCGACCACTAGAGCCACGTGCAAACAAATCCATGTGCTTAGTAAATTCAAACCTCGGGCTCTAGAGAAGGCTTCAGTTTTCGCCGAAAGCACACGAGTGTAATACTACTTCCTGCTCGGTATAAAACATTTCTTCACTATTTTGAAAAGTTATGTAAAGTTATGTGTCATATTAGTTCCGATATTTCTATTGCACGAATATATCCGATTCTAAAAGCTAACAGACTGTATATTAGGATATCCTATACGATTGCACGCATTTTGAATTTAAGAGAGAGTAAGAGAAATGTTTATTCATAAACCATAACACCAAATAGACCATACGGTATGAATGGCAACATAGAACGGAAGATTTAAATACTTACACTTAACTAACATAGACTGTAATAATATACTAGACTAACATGCAGACACAAACAGTTTATAACTATTATAATATTACGTAGGTTTACGAAGTGTAAAGAGTTTTTAATTGTGGTGCAACATCTATCTCTATTAATATAAATGTGGTGCAAGACCTTGATGTCCAATATTGCTTATATAACCTATTGCACAACGTTGTCAGCTCGTTAGGAGTGGACACCTGCTAAGTACCAAAGTAAGTGCATCTAATGGCAAATTCACCTCTGATCACCAAACCGCATCTAAACCAATTAAATGCCTTTGTCACGTATTATATAATCGTCTGATTACCACCTAAAACATGTTGAAATGTTGACCACCTAATACAATTTTTATTTTAATTGTTTCTGTTTTGACAACAGATAGTCACATTGATATAAATAGGTACAATAGAAATATGCTTGATCAACTATACTAGTTTGCTCGCAAACGTAGTTTTGCCACATTAATTAGCCTACAACTTATTCTCACATATATAACTCATGTTTGTGATGATTATAAGTATGTAAGTAAATTAGATTCGTAAGTTATTCGATATCAACCTGTACGCCCCCACTGGTGGGGCACGGGTCGCAGGAAGGTAAGGCCATACTCCACCACGGGGGCCAACTCCGAGTTGGTGGAGGATTGTAAGACAGTGGCCGGGCCTTACTGTCAGAAGTTATCAAGCCGCCCATAAGGTCTCTGACATGGCTTAGCGACTACCATTACATGACAGCCGGCACCAACGGCTTAACGTGCCTTGCGAAGCCTGGAAGTGCTTAGAAAAATGCCACTAGCGGTAGTCACGAAACGATCACCCATCCTACTGCACTTGACCGCGCCTGTTGTTGCTTAACTCAAGTGATTGATTCCAATCATTCGGTTCGACTAGGCCACAAGCGAATCTTTGCTCAGTACGACACATTCAGATTTGTACCTATCTAAGGTAATACGACAAAACGTGTGCCAAATTAATTAAGTCAGCTTATTTCAGATATGGACGTGAGGGTATTTCGAATGTGTTCCTTCTTACCACATAATGATAAACACGTGTTAGACATTGTTTGGAACAAAACTGTCAATTATTGTTACTTGAAGACCAGCCACACAATTGCGGTATGGTATGGACTAAGTTCTTGAGTTTTTATATTATGTCAAAAGGAAAGCTTAAAAATTGTAACCCATTCACTAATAGATGGCGCTGGTAGTATTTATAAACTCTGTAATGTAATTGAATTATTTTTCTGTGGCTAAGAATATTTTAATATTATTTTATAATAAGTATATGTACTTATGAACTCGGCATTTTCTTTAATATTATTCGAAATCTCACACGAAACGACTTAGGTACCTATATCACCTAGACCATAGAAATAATGGTTTTATTTGACACAAAAATGGGACGATTAGCTTAGGCGCGCAGCGTAGAATAATACAGAGATTTATACACATATACATACTAATATACTCACTTACATACATACGAGTAGGCCGTTTCTTTTGGCTTTGTCGTTGTTGATAAAAATAATAATAATACCTAATTATTAACTTCCAAACCACACAATCACCCGTCCAGGTATCAAACTAGGAAACCCTGTGCTATGGGCAAGGACTTCACAAACATGTAAATGTACGATGTACCCCAGTGGATAACAATAGCGGAAGAAACTTACGAAGGGCAGACAAAAATAAGTAATCTCACCAAAAACATTCTGTAAAAACTAGCCAAGCCTCGATCGAGCTGCTCGTTTATCTCTAAAAAGTAATGAAATCTAGACAAATTCGTGCCAAGTCTAAGGTTCCTTACTGCGATTTCTTCATTATTATAGTCAATGTTGTGTGAGTTGGCCGTTGAAGGGTACAGAAAGGTACAAAACCAGGTGTGGAGCGCCTGACCTAAGGGGCCTGAAAATGCGGCGAAATAAAAAAAATAAATAAATAAATAAAATAAAATATTATTTATTATAAAATTTCACAATTTATAAAAGGGTAAAGACCCCGTACTAGGTAAAAACCTGTATTACGGAAAGTCCTGCTCTTTCGATTACCATGGTAGAAAAAAAAAAAAAAACAATTGCATAAAATAGTGAGTGGATAGTATACAGTTCGATATTACTTTTCAACAAAAGTTTAAAAAGAACTAAGAAATAACTATAAAACTAAATTTCATGCAAAGTTTAGGTAGTGAAAAGAAAATAAAATTTACATTATTCTTAATGCAATCACTTACTTAATTATCAATAAATAATCCAACGAGGTCTATGCATGTCTGTCTGTATTTATGTATGTGTGTGTGAGTGTGATGTGTGTGTGAAATGGTTCGAGTAAAGATGGTACGGCAGCGTTTGCTTCGCGCTCGACTTGGCGGGGTCACTGCCGTGGCCCCCGATACCAGGGTGCCCAGGATGCGTGCGCCCTGGGAGCCAATTCTCACGTCATTAGTAAATAATTCGTAGTTAGTGCTTTAAGTAGTGGTTAGTGCATTAAAAATAAAAATAGTGTAATCATGTGGGTACAGTGATATCGTTCCGATGTTAAACCTAACTGCAAAGTAGGTAGTCGGGGCTGTAAGTAATGCAATTTGCTTACGTCAGATGTCGCTGCCTGTACGTAATACAGAGAATATTGTAAAGAGGTTCGAAATTTCACTGATGCCGTGAGTCGCCCATTGGCTCAATTGGTAGAGCGCTGGTACGGATAGCCAGAGGTTGCGGGTTCGAATCCCGGCATGGGTGAAATTTTTAGCCTCTAAATAGGTTTTTAAATAATTCGTATACGACTCTAAGGCCCTGTTTCATAATTTTCAAATAAAGTTCCGGATAAGCTATCCGCAACCAGGGCTGCCGTTTGTTCTAAATTTAAATAAATATTCCTATTGCGTGTGTTTGCTTATGGCTTCAAATTTAGAACAAACGGCAGCCCTGGTTGCGGATAGCTTATCCGGAACTTTATTTGCAGATTGTGAAACAGACCCTAAGACGTATGACTTGAATTCTACATAAACACTCGCATGGTAATTACCATGCGACATTATGACACCCAAATTTGCGCACACGACTTTGTAATACTTAATACATGAAACTGACTTATGCGACAAATGTCTAACTCCTTCGAATATTTTGCATCTTTCAATTCGCATCGGCTCCCTGGGCCACAATCACAGAGTCCCTTACGCTTATTGGCGAGTTCTTTCACCACGATGGCTTGCCATCACACGCTAAAAAGAATAAGTAAGACAGAAAGTGGACGATAACTTTTAGAAGATACCTTTTGTTAGGATGGTAAATTACTTACAATAAAGAGCGTTCCTGCCAATCCTGTTGATACAGAAGCCGATAGCCAAGTAGGTGATAGCAAAGACTGTCCCCATAGCCATCGAGACTGGAAACACTCCAACGGAGACCTCTGTTTGGCATGTTGCATTTGCCGGTGACATGAGCTGAAAGATGCAAAGAATAAATATCGTTATCAGCCCTTGTATGTCCCTACTGCTGGGGCATGGGTCTCTTCTTGCATCGCAGGAAAGTTAGGCCATACTCCATGAAGATTCAAAATTAGAATCCTGAGCGTTAGCGAGGGAATCAAAAGAGCACGAGGTGAAGAATCTTTGCACTCGAGTGCAACACGTAACTTTACACTATTCTCTGTATTACGTACATAGTACTAAATAGGTTTTTAAATTTGTTCCTGAGCACGGGTTAGTGCATTAAAAATAAAAATAGTATAAATATGTTTGTTGTTAAGCACCGTATGGTGCCCTACCTTTCTGTTTTAATAATAGGTTAATTATTTATTTATAAATCCGTGTTTATTTGATAATATTTTCAAGACAACTTTTACAAGAACAGACAGCGAACTGAATTTAAAAACTGACACAAGTAAAAAAAGACAATAATATGTACAAAAAGTCAAAACAATAAAAAAAAGGTCTGTCGCCAACATTTGTATTAGAAATGCAATACATTATGCCCAAAATGTTGTACTGGTACCAGCGCGCAAATTTGAGTAGATGGAACGTTTCATTTTGTTTGTTTTCATTTATTGATCGATTTTTAAGTAATTTTAATTAAATAAACTGTCCGTTATTATTTAAATTTCAATGGTGTCAAAGTAAATATTTTTTTATTAGATACCTGTATATTAAAGAAGGTTTTTAAACAACTATTACAAACACTAATGGAGCTGAGTTGTCTGAACGAAATAAATTCACTTGATTTAGTTTCAAAGCAACTTACGCTGGCATTCCTGGAGTTTTCAAACTTGTCGTGGATAATCTGACAGATGGAGACGCTGTGCTCGCTTGTGCTCTTGAGGACGTTGTTCAAAATGTCCGGCACCCACATATAGAGGCCGCTTGATCTGAAAGCACCGTTGATAATAAATCTGTTCTAGTGATGTTCAGAATATCAGTCCTCTAATCTTTAAATCCTCGTAATGATATGTCGCTTTTGGCTACGGATTTTAGTAGAAGATAGATAGACAGAGAACACTTTATTGTACATAAAAATGGAAATGACACAGATATTTCTTAATCTAAGTACAGACGGCGGTCTTGTCACTAAAAGTGATCTCTTCCAGACAACCTTTGGATGAACTGGACTAATGCATTAGAGAAGGAAGTACGTACTATGGAGTAAAAAAGGGGAATTATCTTATGGCGGCTCGCCCGAAAGCCAGCGAATTTATCTTGTATTGCGAGTTACAGAGGACGATCCCACAGTGCTTATCGTGTAATACCCACAACGAATTATAAACTCTCGGGCCCTCGGGCAAAGCTTGTACATTATTATTATTTTAATTATTTATTGCACTATTTACATGAGTAAATGTACAAGGGCGTGCTTAATACAAGAAGCACTAAGCATCATTTCATTTCATAAATAAACATTCATTTATTAATGGTATAAAGTTGTCGTATAATAAATTCTTGTTCAAACGTGGTACGGATGACCTTGTGATACGGAGTGTACATAAATATGTAACGTGTTAGTTTGGACTCTGTATTTTCAAATAATCAAATTATTATTGTACCCTATTAGTGCCTATTGGCACACCAATAACGATGGTTCCTAATAACTATATTTTAAGGTCCAAATTCTACAGGTTCATTAATTTGACGGAAAAGACATTGGGAACTTGACGTAGGTACAAGAAAATGAATACCAAAATTATGACGACTAGTTAGTTACTTACAGGAGAAACACTGCAAACATCGAGATGTGTGATATGAAGACACATCTGAGCAGCGGCGGCTTGAAAATGTAAGAAATGTTCTGCAGCGCTCCGACAAAACCTCCCGATCTTGATATTTCTCCGGTCACTATTATTTTCCTGACCTGAAAAGAACACCAAGCAGCCTGTGCTGAGAACATGTCGTGGTTGATACATCCCTATATAAACAAATATTGATTTCTTATCAGGTCGAGATGGAGCCTAGAAAGAAATCACCATCAACTTGTCTTTACTTGTTTGTACATTTACTATTGGGTTTTTCTTTGATGTTATTTTATTGGTACCCTGTGAAATAATTAACTTCTTTGAAGCGCTCGTGGCCTAGCCAAACCGAGTGATTAGAATCAATCACTTGAGTTAAGGAACAACAGGCGCGGTCAGGTACAGGATGGGAGACCGTCCCGTGACTACCGCTAGTAGCATTTTTCCGAGCGCTTCCGTGCTTCGCAAGGCACGTTAAGCCGTTGGTACCGGCTGTCATGTAATGGCAGTCGTTAAACCACGTCAGAGGCCTTATGGGCGGCTTGATAACTTCTGACAGTAAGGCTCGCCACTGTCTTACAATCCTCCACCAACCCGGACTTGGTCCCCGTGGTAGAGTATGGCCTAACCTTCCTGCGATACAGAAAGAGACCCGTGCCCCAGCAGTTGGGACATACAAGGGTTGATATCGAAACCTCTTTACCGTAGTAAGTAAATAATCCCGTAAACTCTCTGTCTTTTTCTGTTTCTTTGAGAAAAGGCCTTTTCTCTCCTGCGGGACTTATGCGTAAAGAACCTTGAAGGCCAACAATTAAAGTTAGGCCTTCTTCTTCTTCTTCTTCAGGCTATATTATATGTAGTCCATTGCTGGACATGGCCCTCCAAGGTTAGGTCTGAAGAGAGGGAAAGAATAGAGCTTACCAAAGAGGAAATGTTTTATGAGGTTTAGACACTCACCGGAAATTCCTCTTTAGCCACACCGTGGTTCCAGGCGTACATTTTTGCCAGCACGGGCAGCGCCTTTTCCGGTGATTGCTGCGCCAAGAGGAACCTACAAAGAAAGGAATCTTTCCTATTAAAATCCGCTTTTTGCTGTCACGGAGCTATCCATACCCTGGTGAATGGATAGCTGGAGATAAAAAAAAGTGTAGTGAAAAAGATATAACACTTCACTTCACTTCACATCAGATCACACTAATATTAAAAGGCGAAAGCTTGTGAGTGTAAACGGCTGGAGCGATTTCAATAAAATTTGGTATGGAGTTAGCTGACACCCTAGACAAATAGGTACGTAAGAAAATACTTAAGTTTTTACTTAAATATTGTACTTGAAACGAATCATTAATATGTATTATGTTGTTTATGTATACAAATAATATACGTATTAAATTAGTTAGCTATATATAGAGATAGAGCGCTTCGCCAACAAACTGCTTGGCAGTTTGGCGTAATTGTGTAATTGAATAAGGTTTTTTGTTTTTGTAAAATAAAAAAAATATATCTTATTCCCATAGGAAAATCAATAAACCGCGGCTAAACCGTGGGGCACAGCCAGTAACATATAAACTTATAAACTTTTTCTGGATAAAATATCCAAAGAGTTTATTTATACCTTTTCGGACCTTTTCAAAAAGATTCAATTCAATATTCCTTATGTAACTAAAAGTATTTGGAAATAGTTATTTGTTATACAAGAGTGCAAAGTTGCTTTTTAACCGCGGGTTCAATTTTAATGACCGAGCAAGCGAAGGATTCAAAATTAGAATCCTGAGCGTTAGCGAGGGAATCAAAAGAGCACGAGGTAAAAAATCTTTGCACTCGTGTGCAACACGTAACTTTTCATTCCACCTCAGCGAGGAAATGACTAAATGCAAAAAAAAAAACGTTTACAATCACAAGATAGGTACACTTTTTTAATTCACAAACTTAGTACACACGATGTTCTAAATTCAATTTACTTTATCCTCTAGAGAATAGAAACGGCTTTTCCACTCAGATATTGAAGATTAAAAATACTCTTTCCGAGATGGTGGGATGAAAAAATAATTACACCATTAAATTTATTCAATTCTTACACTAAACAGTTAAAGTTGTACAAGGTTAATTAATTTAAAAACCTATTTAGAGGATAAAAATTTCACCCATGCCGGGATTCGAACCCGCAACCTCTGGCTATCCGTACCAGCGCTCTACCAATTGAGCCAATGGGCGACTCACGGCATCAGTGAAATTTCGAACCTCTTTACAATATTCTCTGTATTACGTACAGGCAGCGACATCTGACTTAAGCAAATTGCATTACTTACAGCCCCGACTACCTACTTTGCAGTTAGGTTTAACATCGGAACGATATCACTGTACCCACATGATTACACTATTTTTATTTTTAATGCACTAACCCGTGCTAAGGAACAAATTTAAAAACCTATTTAGAGGCTAAAAATTTCACCCATGTTCGAACCCGCAACCTCTGGCTATCCGTAGCAGCGCTCTACCAATTGAGCCAATGGGCGACTCACGGCATCAGTGAAATTTCGAACCTCTTTACAATATTCTCTGTATTACGTACAGGCAGCGACATCTGGCTTAAGCAAATTGCATCACTTACAATTAATTATTTATTTTTTATAATATTTATTTTTTATTAAGATCATTAAGCTCAGTACTTACCTAGGGCTTTCTGGTAGCATCAGCAATGCTAGGGCAGCGCACAGGCCTGGCACGCACCAGAAGAGGATAAGGACTCGCCACGGGTGGACTTCCAGCGTCAGGAAGTTCAGCGACCAGGTCCCGGGGATAATCAGCCAGGCGAGACCTGCAAATTAAAGTGGATGTTTGATTTTTTTTTCTTCTTCTGTTCCGGTTAAATCGATAATTTCGCATGCAAAATGATCGATTTAACTCGGTTAACTCGAGTCAAATGAGCCGAAGCCAAATTGGGCCGAAGAGGAAGAACAGGCTATGAGTTATACTAAAAATCTTTAAAAAAAATATTTTTTTAGGAAATGAACAGGATCTTGATTGACTTACTTTGGACTATTTTTGTCCATGTTGAGAGGACCAAACACTCCAAACTAAATATTTTCATAGTCTTTTGATACTTTTTACATACAAGATTATTCTAAAACCTCACTGTAGGTATATAGGTAGGTATATATTATTCGCAAACCTATTCTAGAACTCAGTCACGGAACCAGGTTTCATTATACATCTTTGTCTACTAAATGATCTTTAATATAATAGCCCTTTTGGCATAAAGTGTGCTTAACACACTTTTTAAAACGCATTTCCGGAAAGCTTATTAGTTATAATAAGCTTATCATAAGTTATTGCTGGTTATTAGTACGTTCCCCAAAGTTATTCAGGGATCGCAGAGACGTACACAATAGGCAGTAATTTATCTGCGGAATAGGCAGTATTTATCACCAATTCTTATTTATTATTGATATGTAAGTAATCGTGATTAGTTATTATCTTCAATGTATATGTACGTATAATTATTATATCCGACGACGCGAGCTCCGTCTCTGCTCACCATGATTAAGCTCTGCGAATCGGAGCGAAACCTGGTCGGACTTTTCCGATATAACAACACCCGTAAGTAAATCCGGACTAAAAGTCTACAATGTGTTGTGCTTACGAAAGTTTTAGTTCAAAAATATATCTATTTATTTATGTATTATCGTTTGTGTAGGTTTATCATAATTTCTATTATTCAGCAGCCCCTGTAGTTCTGAGTTAATGTATCTCTCTATGTTTATGTAAGTTTATTATTGTATTTCACCTTCTTTTCCTGCACTACCCTTTGCCAGTCTCTTCAACGCCAAAGGTTTGCTGGAAGAGAATGCTTCTTGCACTAAGCACGCCCTTGTAAATTTACTCATGTAATTAGTGCAATAAAGAATTAAAATAAATAAATTATACAGTGCCCCATAGAACATGTACTTCACCTATACCAACTAAAATTGAGTGGTACATAACTTAAGTCCAGAATTTCATTTTTCAATTTCCTCGGAAGAGCTTCAGGTTTCTCTTATTCGAAGACCTTAGTGATGGCGAGACAAGACGAAGCTCGCATCATCGGTTACTCGTCTCTGACAGACCAGTCAGTTGAAGTCTTCCGACAAAAAACTAAGTAAGTGAATGCGGAATTAAGTTCTTCTTCTTCTTCAGGCTATATTAGTCCACTGCTGGACATAGCCCTCCTCTAATGAGCGCCATAGCGCCCCGTCTTCAGTTTGCCGCATCCAGCATCTGCCGACAGTTTTTCGCAGCTCGTCATCCCACCCGGTCCGAGGGCGTTCTACACTACTTTTGCCGAGTCGCGGTCTCCACTCAAGAACACGTTTACTCCAATGGTTGTCGGTTCTTCGCGAGATATGGCCCGCCCCTGCCACTAAAGCTCAATTAAGTTACTAATAAGTTGCTCAGATGGGAAGTTAGATAGTTTTCAGTTCACTGGTCATTATATTCGGTAATAACGATTAATGAGAGTAAAGACAGTCTTATACTCTAAATACTTAAAAAATACTTTAAACGTGCTATCAGAGGTCAAAAGTTCGATTGCCTGACTGATCTACCTATTTCAAGAACGTGTCATTAAACAAATCGTCGAGAAATGACGTCGAAATTGTGATTCGAATGTGCGACTGAACTTGAACTTTACGCAATCAAACCGGCACGATAACCCGATGGTTCTTGTTGTTTTTTGTTAAGTTATAGCGGAATCATAAATATAATTAGTCATGGTCGACGTCGTCAAAAACTTCAGTGTCACAAAAGTGTACAAAGATAGTGCCTGGTCCCCAAACTAGAACACCTACTGAACGGGAATAAGTAGAATGACTAATTAATCATACTTCCGCTCGGAAGTGACAAGTTTTACATAAGTAGTTTCAAATGGGAAAATGGTTTCGCTAATTTCAAGTCATGACTAATTATGAAGCGCTCGTGGCATAGTCGAACAGAGTGATTGGAATGAATGATTTGAGTTAAGCAACAGTCAAGCGCGGTCAGGTGCAGGATGGCTGATCTTCCCGTGACTACCGCTAGTGGCATTTTTCCGAGCGCTTCCGTGTCTCGCATCGTTAAGCGGTTGGCGCCGGCTGTCATGTAATGGCAGTCGCTAAGCCACGTCAGAGACCTCATGGGCGGCTTGATAACTTCTGACAGTAAGGCCCGCCACTGTCTTACAATTTACCATCAACCCGGACTTGGCCCCCGTGGTGGAGTATGGCCTAACCTTCCTGTGATGCAGGAAGAGACCCGTGCCCCAGCAGTGGGGACATGCAAGGGTTGATATCGATCATCTAATCAGTTAACAGCCTGGGTGGTACAGTGACCCGCATTTTGTGGAAATAAAATAGACATTAAAAACTCGCGATTAGCGTAATCGTGCGGTCCAGGTTAATATTATTAATGATTATATTTGAATGCACCATTAAAACCAGCGCAAACATCCCGAGATTCTGCAGCTAAACAACACTGCTGGGCATTGCTTTATTATTAGTTCATATTGTAGGTAATGATTCTATTATCTATGCGCGCCTCAGATTCCCGACCAGTGTAACGAAAGTTCATTCACCTACTTATGCACGGTTGAAATAGGTTATCTACGGATAAACTGTGTGTGTTGGCAAAGTTCTGTGGCTGCTGCAGGCGATGTCTGCCCTTGTACTAAGTAACTATCCACTCCAGCGGATTAGGCATTCAGACGAGTGCAGACTGTCAAAATATGTATGTATTTGACCCCCGTGGTGGAGTATGGCCTTCCGTGAGTGATTCCGTGCTTCGCAAGGCACGTTAAGCTGTTGGTTCCGGCTACCATCGATATACGGCAGTCTCTTATTTCCTCCAGCAACTTTCCGTCGTAAGGTTGTCTGGAAGAAATTGCTTTTAGCAATAAGGCCGCCAATTGTACTTTGTATCTTTACATGTTTTATAATATGTGCTCTGGTGTACAATAACGAATATTCTCATCTCGTCTCGTCTCGTCTCATCTTATCTTATCTTTAAGCCAAGTCAAAGGCCTTAGTGCGGCTTGAGAACTTCTGACAGTAAGACCAGCCACTAGTCTTGCAAGCATCCACCAATGCGGACTTGGCCACCTTGGTGGAGTATGGCCTATACCTTCCTCAGGGAAGAGACCCGTGCCCCTCGGTGGGGACATAATGGGTTGTTGATGATGATCATGTATTTATCTAACAGTTCGGAGTAGGCTTTTTAGACAATTGCATACAGTAAAGGATTTACGTGGTCGCACTCCTGAATGGCTTGTCCTGAACACTATCACGAGTTCTATGTGAGAAGATGATGTTTGAATTTTAGTGCCTCGATGGTATAGCGGTTAACACTTGACTACCGAAACAGAGGTCGTGGGTTCTATTCCCACTGGAGGCCGACGTATTAGATTAGTGGCCTCAGTGGCAAATGGCCTCAGTCTAGGTCGGGTTGTCTGATTCTATGTTTGTGACGTCCTTAACTGGTTACCATAGCACAGCGTATCCTAGTTTGGGACCAGGAAAAGTGATCGTGTTGTGTGAAAGATATTATTATTCTTAATACAGTTACAGCAAAGAAAAACGTACGTTAACTGGGCTCCGTCGAAACATTGCTTTTTCCAAAAATGGTGGCCTTTGAAATACTGCCACTTGCTTAGATGGAAAGCAATGAGATGGAAGCGCTCGTGGCCTAGGCGAACCGGGTGATTGGAATCAATCACTTGAGTTAAGCAACAAAGAATGGGTGACCGAGTCCCGTAACTACCGCTAGTGGCATTTTTCCGAGCGCTTCCGTGCTTCGCAAGGCACGTACAGTCTATTTATTCTTGTCCAATTTAGTAAGATTCTAACCTTAAAATTGAGATTAGATGCCTAAACTAGACATTTTCTCGCAAATTCATGAACCATCATGAACTATGTTTATAAAATTGGCAGCGTGTTATCTAAAAGAGTGGTCCAAGTTACTTCATTTATGGAAATATGGCAGTTTTGGACTAAAAAGTCACAGTCCCCACTGCTGGGTCACATGTCTCTTCCTGCATCGCAGGAAGGTTAGGCCATACTCCACCACGGGGGCTAAGTCCGGGTTGGTGGAGGATTGTAAGACAGTGGCGGGCCTTACTGTCAGAAGTTATCAGGTCGTCCATCATAAGGCCTCTGACATGGCTTATTGACTGCCATTATATGACAGCCGGTACCAACGGCTTAACGTGCCTTACGAAGCACGGAAGCGCTCGGAAAAATGCCACTAACGGTAGTCACGGGACGCTCACCCATCCTGTACCTGACCGCGCCTGTTGTTGCTGAACCAAGTGATTGATTCCAATCACTCGGTTCGCCCAGGCCACGAGCGCTTCAGCATTAATACAATACACACTAATACTTGATAATACGGTAATATATACAATATAAATACGTTTATAAATAAACTTCATCAACATTCATAAGTCGTTGCATGCAGGCCCGCCAGTTTCGCCAGTGATCCACAATAACAATACGTATTTTTTAATCAACTTTAGTTGCGGGTTATTTGTCACTTGGTGCCCATGTCAGCCCAATAACACGATTTATCGAGTCAGCCCCGGATCTAAGGGGGGCAAACCGGGGCACTTGCCCCGGGCGGCAGTTTCATGGGGGCGCCAAATCCTTAAGACAAGAATTTTAAAATGTCTTGAAAAAAAGAATTTATAAAAAGCACGTCGTGTAAAGTTGTAGTATTTCCTGGTTATATATTTTTTTCCGTGTTTCTGTTTTACGTCTCAAATTACTTATTAAATAATAAAAAGTATGAAAATATTAAAGGATTATTACTTTTACAAATGGTCCCAAAAATGCTACTCATTGGTAATTTTAAGTTTTTCTCAAACACTAAAGGGGGGCCACTTTCAAGGTTTTGCCCAGGTTCGAAAAAATCGTAGATCCGGGGCTGTTCGAGTATCCACAAACCTGGCAATAGAATGAATGCGAAGGAGATGAATGCTGAGCCCCAAGCAATGGCGGAGCCTCTTCGACTGTTCGTATGCATTTCACCCAAGTAGGCGTAGACTGTAGCACTGGACGCCGAAATGCTGCAGAGAGAAATATTAGGGTTAAGAAAATACACGATGTCATCTTCTTTTTCTTCCTGGGAGCTAATTGAACGATGAGGAAGGAAAATAAATATTTGGTCAGCAACAAAAATCACCAAAAAATCAGTCTAAAAGCTTGATACCAACCCTTTGTATGATATGAACCCTTTACATGTCCCCACTGCTGGAGCACGGGTCCCTTTCTGTATCGCAGGAAGGTTAAGCCATACACCACCATGGGGGCCTAGTCCGGGTTGGTGGAGGATTGTAAGACAGTGGCGGGCCTTACTGTCAGAACTATTAAGCCGCCCATAACGCCTCTGACACGGCATGACTGCCATTACATGATAGCCGGCATTAACGGTTTAACGTGCCTTGCGAAGTACGGAAGCCCTCGGAAAAAATGCCACTAGCGGTAATCACGGGATGGTCACCCATCCAGCACCTGACCGCGCCTGTTGTTGCTTAAAAGAGATTGATTCCAATCACTCCGTTTCAACTTTTAAAAGTTTATAATAAATAAACATCTAGTTGTCTATAAAAGTAAGAAAGTGTCATGAAGAACATTAATTTTATTACCACCTGTAACATTACCATGACATACAATAAATTAATGATTTTGGTTACGATCAGTAACAAATTAACAATTACTCACAAGCATCCAGTGAAAATCCTCAACACAAGTAACATCCAAACGTTCACTGATAGAGAAGATGCAATAGACAGGATTGCCCCAACCACCATGGCTGGAAGCATCACGGCCCGTCTGCCGAACCGGTCTCCAAGGTAGCCCCAGAGAAACGACGTGCTCATTATACCTGAAAACATATGGTTTCTAATTCACACAAGTTAGTTAGACCCGAGATTTTTTTCTGGATGAGAAGTTCGGGACAAGTTCGGGAAAAACTGCGAGACGTGATTCTTAAACTATTTGTAAGTTATGAGCTGCAAGTGATGCAAATTACGTCAGCCAGATGTTGCTGTCTGTATGTAATACAAAGTATTGTAAAGAGGTTCGATATTTCACTGATGCCGGTGAGTCGCCCATTAGCTCAGTTGGGAGAGCGCTGGCACGGTTAGCCAGAGGTCGCGAGTTCTAGTCGCGGCATGGGTTTTCTCATCTAAATAGGTTTTTTAAAATTTGTGGGAACCTACCAACAAATTTGTACGGAGCCCGTCAGTGCTCGAGTCCGACTCGCACGTGTCCGGTTTTTTCTTCTTACCAATGAAAGCTGACGCGCTGACGAAGCCCTTGTGGTTACTGGTGAGGCCAAGGTCGCACTCCGCGGCTGTGATGACGTAGCTCATGCCGACGGACTCCATGGTCACGTTGAGAAGGATTAGCCCACACGTCAGGAGAACGGCGTAGTTGAACCGCCCGTGGCCTGTACAAATAACTTCATGACATAACGTAATAATAACGCAACGTAACGTGACGTGACGTAACATAACGTAGCGTAACGTAACGTAACGTAACGTATCGTAACGTAACGTAACGTAACGTAACGTAACGTAACGTAACGTGACGTAACGTAACGTACCGTAACGTAGCGTAACGTAACGTAAAATAACGTAACGTAACGTAAAAATTACGTACAGGCACATTCATTGCTTCTGGCCTCACACTAGGATACTCTGTGTCGTGGGAACCAGAAACAGCGACATCACAAACATGTAAACATCCAAGACCTGGGATTTATTTATTTTGTCGATTTTTTTGTCCCCAGCCGGGGTTCGAACCGGGGACCTCTTATATGGTAGGCAGATGCGCTACCGCTTCGCCACAGAGGTCGTCATTATTCATCATTATTAATAAGTATACTTATAGTCTATTTATTCTTACTTGTCCAATTTAGTAAACAAGATTCTACCCGTAAACTGTAACTTTTTAGTCCAAAACTGCCATATTTCCATAAATGAAGTAACCTGGAACACTCTTTTAGATAACACGCTGCCAATTTCATAAACATATTTCATGATAGTTCATGAATTTGCGAGAAAATGTCTAGTTTAGGAATCTAATCTCAATTTTAAGGTTAGAATCTTGTTTACTAAATTGGACAAGTAAGAATAAATATACTGTAGTCTGTTAGTTTTTAGAATATACCTCGGGCTCTAGAGTAGGCTTAGGTTTTCGCCAATTTTCGCCGGTTTTGGTACTGATGATCGAGTTCTGATTTCGAAATTAAGTGTTATATTAGTTCCGATTTCGAAATTAAGTGTCATATTAGTTCCGATATTTCTATTACACGAATATATCCGATTCTATCCTATAGTAGCCAAGGTATATTCTAAAAGCTAACAGACTATAATGATCTTTCACTGTCAAAATATACTCTCAATCGTAGTTTTTTTTTTATCTTAAAGTTACAATTAGACACAATATTTTTTGTATCACGACATCTATTGACTACATGAGAAGAGGAAGGGGCGGTTTCCCAAGTTAGCGAGTTTTATTCCTACCGTAATTTCACAAATGCACATGACTTAGAAACCAAAGTCATTGGTATATACTGGAATTCGAACCCATGACCTCATGATCGATAACCCAGGGCTCTGGCGCCCACATCCTCCGCTACCACGTCTATGCTGTCTATATAAAAAAACGCTGTTGTATTTGAACACCTCAGACCCTCAGGTTCCCTCACGATGTTTTCCTTCACAGTTAGCCAGTGATAAATTATATTATTTTTATCATAAAGATTAACTGCAGCATAACAGTTATACATTGAAAAATTTATAGACAAGGATCAATTATAAATGTCCACTTCTAAAACAACCATAAAAACTGATGTAACTTTAACATCAATGCAACATTATTAATATTATTGTTACATAAATACTAAAAAGTAATATATGTACTTAGGAATTAATTTAACAACAGGCGTGTAACTTAGTTAAATATTATGCGTCATATGATATAATCTGTCACAAAAAGATTTATGTAATGCGACAAATTTGCGTTCTATTTTTAGGGATCCGTCCCTCAGAAGGAAATACGGAAGCCTTATAAAATCACGTTGTCCATACGTCCTTCCGTCTGTCTGTCTAGACCCTTTACCTCGGAAACGCGCGGAGGTACCTATTGAGTTGAAATGAAAACAACATCTAAAGGTTCACACAGGTAATAACAGTTTATAACATATTTGCTCGTAAAGTGGTTGTAATTACACCAATTTCAATATCGTAATGTATCTCATTACGTACTTGTGCGATAATGTAATGTAAAAGGCACGTGTTTTTTTTAAATAAAGTTTTAAGATACTCCGTCTAAAAATGAACGATACTTTTAAAAATCTTAGCAGAGGTTTTATGTCAAGAAAGTGGTCAATATTTTATGAATAAAATTAACTTTGGGAAATAAAATATAACAAATAAACATTTAATTCTTTAATAATTAATTTTGACAATAAATTACAACCATTTATCTGTAACAAAAACACAAAAATATTAAGTTACTTTATTAGTAATACTGGCTGTTTTTGGACCTTTGCCTAAAAAAGAAAGTTGATGCGCGCGCATCGCTTATTTGTGGACAAGTAAAAATAAATCCGCGCGCTTTTTCTTTTCGATGTATTGTTTCTATTTGAAAATGTCGTCAAGTAGTGATGATAACAAAGTCAGAGTTTTATTAATTTCCTCGTAAATATGTTATAAAACGTCGTATGACATACGTGCGCTTTGAAAATTACAGCCTCTGCTTCCTTATAGCCCTCGCCGATGGCTCGGGCTAGTAATATCGCCTCGGCTGTAATTTTCAACTTACCGCACTTATATCATAATGTACTATTACAATATTATTGTACCTTCAAGTTGTAAAAAAATCAAATTTTAAGGTTAACGCAAAAAAAAACTGTATTACGATACTCAAGGGAATCCTACGATGCAGAAAGAGACCAATGTCCCAGCAGTGTGGACACACAAAAGGATGATATTAAGGGAGTCGAAATTGGTAAGATAATGCAAAAAAATGCAATCGTGTCAGTCGTAAAGATATTTTGACACTCAAGAGAAATCCAAATTCATAGGGTATTTTCCGTCGACTTAGAACTATGATATTTGGCAAGTAATATTTTACTAGAAATACAGGAAAAAGTCTTGAAACTACACATTTGTAGTGAAACAATATTTGTTTGTTTGTTCGTTCGTTCGTTCGTTCGTTCGTTCGTTCGTTCGTTCGTTCGTTCGTTCGTTCGTTAGTTCGTTCGTTCGTTCGTTCGTTCGTTCGTTCGTTCGTTCGTTCGTTCGTTCGTTCGTTCGTCTGTTCGTTCGTTCGTTCGTTCGTTCGTTTGTTTGTTCATTCATTCATTCATTCATTCATTCATTCATCCATTTATTTATTTATAGATATGGTAAACTAACAGCTATTACAAAAAAGATATAATCTTATGTGGGGAAACATAAAACCAATTACAGTTTCACACTCATAGAATTATTATAAATTATTTAGAAACAGATTTTAAACACTAAAACGAGTCTCTAAATTAAGCAGTTATAGTGCACGTAAGGATACATCGGTATGGAATAGCTTACAATAATAAAACTTCAATGATTGTAGTTCGGGATTAGTCAGAGAAAACTGCGAGACACGATTCCTAATCTATTTGCAGTATGTAAGTACCTACCTACAAATTTGTACGGAACTCTTGGTGCACGAATCTGTCTAGCACTTGGCTGTTTTTTTTTTAAGATTTATAACATTCTCGACGTTGCTATCTTGATATCTTATAATCATGAATATACCATCGTTGTTTGAATAAGATCTCAAAATCAACACACACACATACTCACACTGCGTATGTGTGTGACTGTGTGTGTGTGGGTGTTTGTTGATTCCCTGAATATCCTTGCATACGCTTCTGGATAAATGAACACCCGATAAATAACAGAATGTGTGAATATTCCTGTACAAAATTTTCCAGATTTGTCAACAAGAAAATTATATCGAGCGGTCGTCAACATTGGTAAGTACTTTGTTTACGAGTACATAGCGGCTTGTTTTGTATGTAAATAGGAAAAGCAACTTAATAGAATATTTACTTTACTTCACGTCACACACTTACTTTACAGAACAGTGACCATTAGATTTTTTTATCATTTTATCATACTTACTAGCTGTCCCGACGAACTTCGTACCGCGACAGAATCCGTTTATACGATTGTTTTTACCATGGAAGAAAGATAGACAAAACAAATATATTAATTGCGAATGTGAGTGCAAGGGCTGGTAAGGGACGTCCCAGGTGGACATACATAGACCAAATAGGGGATGTATAAGCAAAGGGGAATATAAAAAGTACCCGGAACCGGCGTGCGTCCATGCAACGACTTATGAACGTTGATGAAGCGTGTCAGGATCGTGGCAAGTGGCAGTAGGTACCTGGTCTCTGCCTACCCCTCTGGGATACAGGCGTGAGGTTATGTATGTTTTAACATGGGAACGCGTTAAATATATCTTAGAGTTTGACTTGAAAAAAGATTACAGTAACAATAAAATAATAGGTATCCTACGAGAACGCATTACCGGGAACAAGTAATACTTTTTTATAGACTTTTAGAAAGTTACGAAAGTTTTAGTTCAAAAATAATACTTTTTTATACTGTTTTTCAATAGAATTATGTAAATACGACCATGTTTGTTATTTGCCTCAATTTGGTCAAAAGTCTACAAAGCAATAGCAGTACGTCATATCAGCGGTATAACCCGCACAAATTACATAGTCATCCCTCGCGAAGAAGATCGAACGTGACAGGCGCCGAGTTAAGTGGCACGGGTTATTCCAATGCGATTGTTTACTAGATTACCGATAGTGTGAATGAAACGACCCTTACCGGACTAATATGAGTTTATTGGACAACTATGCATTTTAGAGACTCGCCCCCAGGTGCGATGACGATCTGCGAAAACCTGCAGGTAGATGCTGGATGCGGCATGATGAAGACAGGGGCCTTCAGCTTGCCTAGTCGGAGGGCGTCCTACACTACGTTTGCCGAGTCGCGGTCTCCACTCGAGAACACGTTTACTCCAACGGTTGTCGGTTCTTCGCGAGATATGGCCAGCCCACTGCCACTTCAGCTCGCTAATTCTCTGAGCTATGTCGATGACTTTGGTTCTCTATCGGATGCATTCATTACGAATCATATCCTTCAGAGAATAGCTCTCTCCATAGCTCGCAAAGTATATTACTTATTTATAGCGCTATGGCGCTCATGAGGGGAGGGCTATGTCCAGCAGTGGACTACTATAGCCCGAAGAAGAAGATGCCTACATATAGCATTGGGTGGCTATATTCTAAAGAAGAAGAGGTATTACAAGTGACTTGAAGGTAGACTACCTACCCTCAATATAATAATTAAGTGTACTAAACTTACATGACCTTTGTATTAATGTAAAAGATAAATAATTATTGTATCTTGTTGTCTGTGTTTTTGTGCAACCATTGTTATACGTATGAATGATAAGGTTATATTATTGCATTTAAGTGTTTTTCGTAACTGTCGTGATTTCTCGTGTCGTCACGCGCAGGCCCTGTCAGAAAACCAGTGGTCTCGGGTTCATAACCCGTGACAATATGCTGAGACAGCGGCCTTTTTATAACCATAACACACATTGGCATCAACCTATGTAATATTATAATAGTTATAAACTGTTTGTGTCTGCATGTTAGTCAAGTATATTATTACAGTCTAAGTATTTAAATCTTCCGTTCTATGTTGCCATTCATATTGTATGGTCTATTTGGTGTTATGGTTTATGAATAAACATTTCTTACTCTTACTCTGAAAAAAACTGGAATAAAAATTAATCGACCCCCCAACTGCTGAGCATTATTTTATTGAACTGAAGTTTTTATTCTGCTCTTTTTACTGTTTTTTTTTTCTTGTATTTGTGCCGATACGGAACCGATTGAGAGCCGATTTCGGATATACTTACACACATACATACATACATACATACATACATACATACATACATACATACATACATACATACATACATACATACATACATACATACATACATACATACATACATACATACATACATACATACATACATACATACATACATACATACATACATACATACATACATACATACATACATACATACATACATACATACATACATACATACATACATACATACATACATACATACATACATACATACATACATACATACATACATACATACATACATACATACATACATACATACATACATACGTACGAGCCAAACACATTAATACCTCCTTTTTGGGCTCCACCGCAGTCGGGTAATTATTATTATTATCTTGTCTTCAGAACTTAGGTTAGGTTGTATATAATGCTAATTACCGGTAAGCCCGCTTTTGCAATAAAGAATTTTAATAATTCTATTCTATAATAATTATTCCTTTTTTCTTTTGAGTAAAGCATAATAATTTCAGTATAAAGTCTTGTCTCAAATTTTAGGTCGTATAAGCTTGACCTATGTACAGTCTAATATAATTCATCAGCTCATAATAGATGCAATGGACGTCAGTCATAGGCCATCCACAAGGCACGCCAATTCCATCTGTCCTTCGCCATCCTCAATTAGCCTTTACCAGCAAACCTCAGGTCATCTGTCCAGCAAGCTGTTATGTATGCTACTCTACAAGCATGGCTCTTCAGTAGTTTATTACTCATCAACATCAACCCATTATGTCCCCACCGATGGGTACGGGTCCCTTCCCAGAGATACTCCACCACGGGGGCCAAGTCCGGATTGGCGGGGGCTTACAAGACTAGTGGCTGGTCTTACTGTCAGAAGTTTTCAAGCCGCCCTAAGGCCCGGACTTGGCTTAACGACTGCCGTCTATCGACGGCAGCTGGCACCAACTTGCGAAGCACGGAACCGCACGGAAAAATGCCACTAGCGTTAGTCATAGAGTTTACCCATCCATGCACTGAATGCGCCCTGTGTTGCTTAACCTTCGTGATCGTTTAAGATCACTCAGGCAGCCGGGGCTACGAGCGATTCTAGCTAATTACTAATAATTAAATTATTCCGTAATCTGATACGACTCCGCGATACCGTTTCTCGGCCATAGTTTGTTTACTTTTCGCCTGACTTTGACCTGGATGAAGCCCTATGATGTAAGGTAGATAAAACGACGTTAACTACAAACACAGTTTCACTAAGATAGAAGTACTTATCAGTGGAACGGATGGAACTCTACTGGGGGGCTAGTTATATTGCGATAAGATAATTCCAAGCCGTTGTAAATCTCTAACTTTGAAAGAGATTACCAGGCCACTCAGAAAGTTTTTCCAAAAAAAAAATTTTTAAGTATAAGACACTGGCCACTGCTGTGTCGTCAGGCACTGTAATTGTTTTGTAAACGTCGATTATTTAAAAGTAAAAATACTACAGTTCGATTTTCAAATTTCCCTCCGCATTTAAAAGCCAATTCAAATTTTCTTGTCTCATTAAAAATGGATCTGCATCGAGAACATTTTCGTGGTATGATTTTTTACGTTTTCAAATGTGGCTTAAAACCTGATGAGTCATTTGATCGACTTCGAAATGCTTTTATAGATGAAGGTCCTTCAAAAACAACCATTTACCGCTGGTATAGCCGGTCGTCTTACTTTGGGGGATGAACAAAGGAGTGGTCATCCTACGACGGCTGTCACCGAAGAAAGTGTGCTGGCAGTAAAAAATTAAATTGAAGAAAACAGACGAATTACGTACGAAGAGATTCAACATACACTGCAGATTAGTTCAAGAAGAGTTCACAAAATTTTGCACGAGCACCTTCGCGTAAGGAGAATACTTTCCCGCTGGGTGGCGCACAACCTCACCGAAGCTCAGAAGCAGGCCCGTGTGGATTGGTGCCGTGATATGTTACAAAAATTTGATGCTGGCTCGTCACGGCGCGTTTAGACATTGTGACAGGTGACGAATACTGGATTTATCAATATGATCCAGAAACAAAGCGTCAGTCGACAGTTTGGCTGTTTCAAAATGAACCAACGTCTACGAAAGTGAAGCGATCGAGGAGCGCAGGAAAAATTTTGATCGCTAGTGTCTTCACTTTGACGGGGTACCTAATTTCAATTCCACTTCGAGACCAAAGCAGCATCAACGCTGAATGGTATACCACAAAATGTTTGCAAGAAGTTTTTTATTGAATTGAGCAACAAGCGACCGAACACCGGGCTCCGCAGGGTCCTTCTTCACGACGACAACGCGCCCGCGCACTCTGCGATCAAAACGAGGGACTTCCTGGACTCCAAACCGGTCAGAGTCTTGGGACACCCTCCTTACAGTCCTGATTTGGCACCGTGTGACTTTTTTTATTCCTTAAAATTAAAAATCAGCTCAAAGGGATACAGTTTTCATCGCCGGAAGACGCGCTAGCAGCGTTTGAGAAGGCCGTGGAAGAGGTGTCTGCGGAGGACTGGAAAAAATGTTTTGAAAATTGGTTTAGAGGCATGAAACTTTGTAAAGAGGCTGGTGGAGAGTTCTTTGAAAAGTTTTTTTTTAAATATTTTTTTCATTGAAGTTAGTTTTTTAGTTTCTCAAAACTTTCTGAGTGTCCCACGTATTATATTCTTTTTTGTTTCTCTGACCCGTGCTAAGGACAATTTTAAAAACCTATACAGAGGCTAAAAATTCCCTCACGCCGCGGGTTCGGGTCCCGGCATGGGTGGGATTTTTAGCCTCTAAATAGGTTTTAAAATTGTACTTAGTACGGGTTAGTGCAACAAAATAGAATATTATAATCATGTGGGTACAGAGAGATCATTCCGATGTAAAACTTAACTACAAAGTAGGTACTTTGGGCTGCAAGTGACGCAAATTACTTCAGCCACATGTCGCTGCCTGTAAATAATACAGAGAATATTGTAAAGAGGTCCGAAATTTCGCTGATCCTGGTACTTGCATATTAGCTCAGTTGGGAGAGCGCTGGCACGGTTAGCCAGAGGTCGCGGGTTCGAGTCCGCATGGGTGGAATTTTCAGTCACTAAATAGATTTTAAAAACCTATTTAGAGGCTAAAAATTCCACCCATGCCGGGATTCGAAATTGTCCTTAGCACGGGTTAGTGCATTAAAAATAAAAATAGTATAATCACTAAATAGATTTTTAAAATTTGAAAGAGATTGTATAACTTTAAGTATAAGTACGTATATCAATCAAGACTCGTTCGTAGCACCGGCTGCCTGGAGTGATCTTAAACGATCACGAAGGTTTTAGTGGAATTTAAAGCCAGGTTTTCACTGTCTTAGTGCGCTCGGTCCAAGTGCGCCATCCGAGTAAACTAATGCTTCTGATTGGCTATTTTCGTGTTGTCACGAAAGACCGTCCAATCAGAAGCATTAGTTTACTCGGATAGCGCACTCACTCGGTCCGAGCGTGCTAAGATCGTGAAAACGCGGCTTTAGTCTCGTATGGAGATGCGCGTATGTTACTACGTGACAACTGGGTGACATTTCGCGCATCTCCATACATATCAACGTAGTGACGAAACAGTCACGGTGACCAAAGTAACCCGTGCGCGCTTAGCCTAAGACATACTCCTGCGCGGCGTTTTTTTGGCGGTAGGTCTACAAAACAGTTTACGTCTGACTAACCGTGTAGAAACTTGAACAAATGACTAACCCCCGGTTTCTCGTACACTAACAGTCTGTTAATCTACTGTTAACAGTTGTCAGTTGTTTTTTTTGTATGCACTTTGCCCAACTGACAGCTGTTAACAGTAGATTAACAACCTGTTAGTGTACGAAAAACCGGGGGTTAGTGTTTTTTAAAGCCGCGTCTCTTGAAAAAGAATATGACAGAAAATATTCTGTTTTCTTTGCGCTAATCATTTCGTGCTTCGCAAGGCACGTTAAGCCGCTGGTGCCGGCTGTCATGTAATGGCCGTCGTTAAGCCATGTTAGAGGCCTTATGGGCGGATTTATAGCCTCTGACAGTAAGGCTCGCCACTGTCTTACAACCCTCCGCCAACACGGACTAGGGCCCGGTGGAGTATGACCTAACCTTCCTGCGACGCAGGAAGAGACTGCCCATACAGTGAGGACATACATGGGTGGTTATCGAAATATTTCGGTGGCTAGGGGAAGCAATATATAAAAAAAAAATTAACACTGAAAATCAATTGAGTGTTCTGTGTAATTCAATTCAATTCAATTAACTTATTTCAGACAAATATTTGTCTACATTTCTAATTATAACATATTGTGTTAGTAATAGTTTTATAGTTAACAATGTTACAAAAATGTAAAATCACTCTAAAAACATGAGCAGGAGACGCAATTTTATAAAGACACGATCCCGCAAAGGTAGCATAAATACCTAATCTGGTTAAAAGAGAATCCGCTATTTGACTCTCTTTTCAAGTAAGTCTTAAATGGTAAATATCGCTTCTATTAGACCAAAACGTAATTTTACTATATTTTTTGAGGACCAAAAAGCAACAAAAAATACATTTTAAAACTTTGTTTGGCTAAACAGCCAAAAACGCGGTCAGCCATTTTTGTCGTTTCGAATAAAAAGCGGAAAATATTTTTTTTATCTGCAAATTTTGCAGCCATCCTAGCATATTTAATTAGCAAAGTCAGTATATTTCAGTTTCTTACGTTAAATACTAAAGGAAATATTCATTTATTGCGTCAAATTTGATACGAGTCAAGTAGCGGATTGTGGATTTAGACATAAGATCGTTGGCTTCACATGGACTGTATATATCATTGACGGGGCAGCCGGTCTCATTTTGGGGGCACCAGTGACGCAGCCGTTTGGCAAGCTGACTTTGAAACCGAAGGTCTCGGGTTCGATTCCCGGCCGGTTCAAGCTAGAAAACGAACTTTTGTAGTTTGTCTCGGGTTTGGATGTTATCTATGTATTTATTGTATTAAATCTATCGTCGAGTTAGCATCTGTAGCACAAGTCATTTAGTTGTACCTAGTATGGGGCTAACGGGATCTGTGTAATTATGTCCATGAATTTTTTTTTTTATTGTGATACCGGAGTGCCGGGATTATTGCAAATACATCCCGTTTTCGCTGATTTACCTCAAATTGTATATTTTATTGACAAACCTGATACTATAACTGTGTTTGCACCCAGATGCTGTAGTAGTCTTGTATTAGTTACAAAAAAAAAAAGCAACACTGTTAAAACTATTCTAAATCCCAGCTACAAAAAATTACGTTTTTATCGGAATAAACAAACATCCTATTCGATATCAACCTTTCCCCACTGCTGGGGCAAGGGTCTCTTCCTGCATCGCAGGAAGGTTAGGGCATACTCCACCTCGGGGGTCAAGTCCGGGTTGGTGGAGGATTGTAAGACAGTGGCGGGCCTTACTATTAGAAGTTATTAGGCAGCCCATAAGGCCTCTGACATGGCTTAACGACTGCTATTATGTGACAGCCGGCACCAAGGGCTTAACGTGCCTTGTGAAGCATGGAAGCGCTCGGAAAAATGCCACTTACGGTCGCGGGACGGTCACCCATCCTGCATCTGAACGCGCTTGTTGTTGCTCAAGTGATTCATTTCAATCACTTGGTTCGACTAGGCCACGAGCGCTTCTATCCCATTGCATTTCATAAGTTTGTTATTTGTATTTGTGAAATCCCTTTCTAGTATTATGTAGGTATATTTTTCGTTCATGTCCTATGTTTTTTTTTTGTATGTTTATTTTTATTTATTTCATATTTATGTACCGTTTATGTATGTGTATCAATTTCGTATTTATGTATCGTTTATGTATGTGTATAAACTATAAAATAATATGTTGTCTAATATTGTTTAGTTGCGCCGAATGCCCGAATTTCAGTTTCCGTTTCTTCTTTTCCGTCAATGGTTGTCTGGAAGAAATTACTTTTAGTAATAAGACCGCCACTTGTACTGTACTGTTATTTTTTTTAAGTCTCTTATGTAATCCCTGGTGTACATGCAATAAAGAATATTCTATCTATCTACATACTTGCTTGATGAACCTATAACTGTTTTTGCACGCAAATAGTATAACACTGTTAAAACGTTTTTTGTTGACAGCCGTAAAAAAAAACGTTTTTGTCGGATTAAAAACAAATCCTATTGCAAGGCATATTTGCTTGACAATTCTGATACTATAACTGTTTTTGCACCCAGATAGTACGAGTACCTGTAACTGTTTTTCTTGTATTAAAAAAAACCGGAACACCGTTATAACGTTTCTAAATCCCAGCTGCATGTATCCTTTGTCCTTTTCCCACGCTTACCTGTTAAATCGAAAGCTTCCTCGAAGCTCAGCTCGGCGAGCTTCTGCGATGCACTCCTCTCGACGTCCACCGCACTCTTTACACTTTCCTGCGAGCTCTTCATTTTGCCGCTAAAATACCGGCACATAAAAAAACAAATAAAAAAAGTCTACGTTAACTAACGTATTCCTAATTCAATCTTAGAGCCACTGGCTGGTTCAACAGTCTTTTGTTTTCAACATTTTTTTTAAAGAAAGATGTTACGAGTGCGTCCGCGCTGCCCTCGGGGTGTCTTTGAACTAAATATACCGCGCGGTTTGAGTTCGGGTGACTTCGGGAATGCTCGGCCGCGCGGGAATCACTCTTATCTATCGAGAGCGGCTAATACCACCTTTTGGCATCGAAACAGGCTGTAATTATGTTGAAGGGAATTAGGCTGTAAAAAAAAATATTTAAATTTTCAACAACAAAAAAAATTGTTTACTAAACTAAGTGTTATTATAGTAGCAATTATACCACTCACTAAATGAAGGAAAACATTGTGAGGAAACCTGAGTCTCTGAGGTGTTCAAATACTTCAGTGCTTGAAATTGTTAATCCGCGGTGGGCATTAAGCCTCTCTGAGAAAAGGCTTGTGCCCCGCAGTGGGACGTATCCATCCATATCCATCATAAAAAATATTACAATTGAAACAAGTATGAGGTAGACATTTTACAAATAATAATAACGTCTACAACACAATCACTTGACCTGGTCCCAAACGAGAATACCCTGTGCTATGGTAACCAGGCAAGGACGTCACAAACATGTAAATAGGTACACCCAGACAGAGGCCACATGTACAAATGTACGGCGGCCCCCAGTGGGAATCGAGCCCAAGATCTCTGTCTGGGTACCCAAGCACCTTAACGGCTAGACCACCGAGGCAGTAATAGAAGATACAATTTAGTTTAAATATTACAAGTTTACAGATTTCTCATTACCCTACATAGGCTGGGTCTGTGTCGTGGGCAAGGTAAGTTATAAAGATGTGTGTATTCTTTGACCTAACTAATTCAGAAAACAAAAAAATATTCAAATTAGCGTTAAGATCCAAACAATAAAGATATCTTTAATAAAAATATACACTAGCCTACAAAATTTACTTTTAATACAATTTTAAAAGTACCTACATAACTTTTTAAGTACACAAGATATACTGTCGAAATAAAAGAATTTAATTTTGTTACCAAAATACTTAAATTACCTACTATAGTTTCAAAGAAAGGTGATAAAATTTACCGCTTTTTACTGCTTCTCCGACTCTCTAAGGTTTGCCGGAAGAAATCTCTTTCAGAGATAAGCTCGCCTTTGTACATGTTATTTCTTATGTAATGTCCTGTTAAAATATGTTTAAGTATAATTAATTAAAATTTTCGTTTTTTTTATTGTCAGTGTCTAATTTCTACAGTTTTAAAAACCTATTTAGAGGCCAAAAAGCCTAACTGCAAGGTAGGTACTCGGGGCTGCAAGTGATGCAAATTGCTTCAGCCAGATGTCGCTGCCTTTACGTAATACAGAGAATGTTGTAAGGAGGTTCGAAATTTCACTGATGCCGGTGAGTCGCCCATTAGCTCAGTTGGAAAGAGCGCTAGCACGGATGGCCAGAGGTCGCAGGTTCGAGTCCCGGCATGGATGGAATTTTTGGCCTCTAAATAGGTTTTTGAAAATTGTTCTTAACACGGGTTAGTGCATTAAAAATAATATAATAATTTTTACTGTTCAGAAAAATTCGTTTTTAAATTTTGGCAAAAATACATTTTACATTAAAAATACAGTTCAATGATTTCGACTTGAATTTTGATCAATTTTATCTGAGACTGCTATTGAAGGGGCTTCTTCGCTAACTAGCGCCACAATTGAAAAAAAATCATAACTTAACTTATAAATAACACGTTCGTATTTAAAAGTGAACGTGAGAAATCTTAACAACTGTGACAACTATTTTTAGACCCTGTCTAGAACCATAATCAAAAACCAAGGACTTAAACACGAGTGATTAAGTTCTAGTCTATTGACCTTAGGTTTTAGAAACTGAGTCGCCAACTGTAACAATAGGTTTTTAAATTGTATTTCATGATGACACATTTTTTTTTAATTAGCCATGGCCGTGTCCCACTTCTGAGCAAAGGCCTCCCCTTCAGATTTCCACTCCTCTTTGCTGACGGCCAATGCTTCCCACCCAGGTAAATATTTGGTCAGATCGTCACACCATCTCCGCCTTGGTCTGCCTCGTCGTCGGTAGCCATCGCACGGGACCCAATCAGTGACGATTTTCGCCCACCCTTCCGGCTCCGTACGTCTGACATGGCCAGCCCAGCTCCACTTGAGCTTAGCGGTCGCAACTCCAACTAACCTACGGTGCTCAGACCTGGTCTTTGACTGAACATCAGAAGTTCAAACTCGAGGTTTGCCCAAGGGCAATGGAGCGCAGCATGCTTGGTGTAAAGAGGATTGATAAAATCCGGAACACCACTCTGCGCGCCAAAACCAAGATCAAACATTTACTATTTACAGAAAAACCTATCATCATCATCATCATTTCAGCCTATTGCAGTCCACTGCTGGACATAAGCCTCCCCCAGGGTGCGCCACAAGACCCGATCTCCCGTTTTCACCATCCAGTCACCACCAGCCACCTTTTTCAGGTCGTCGGTCCATCTGGCCGGAGGGCGTCCCACACTGCTAAAAAACTTATAGTTCAGTAATAAACTAAAGTTTAACGCAGGTTAAAGCCATTTTTATAAAATTATTTTTAAATCTGTGGAAAAACAGCTCGCAGTGTCATGGCGTCTAATATGACGTCACGCCTCGGTAAACAAACATCGTAATCAGTAATCATACATAACAAAGCACGGGTGAAGTTTACCTATGTTCACGCGTGACGTCACGCGGTGTGATTGGTGAGAACAGTATTATTAATCTTTTATTTTATTGAAAACATTATTTTTTTGTAATATCTTTTTTTATAATATTTAATCAGTGTTTTAAATCCTTTTAATATGTAATTTCCCCTAAAATCGTCAAATCTTTGATTATTTGATACTGTCGTCACGCCTATTCTAAATCTAAGAATGTTGTACAAAAATTCTCAGGCTTAAGAGTTTTTTTTTCTGGTTGGTCAAAACAAGTTATTTCTATCTACCTATCTATTTAATCAGTTCATCGCCGGAAGTTCAATATTCTTTCGTTGATAATGTAGAATTTTTTGAATGACAGGGTACGCAATAGTCTGATTAGAGAACGTTGTGGACTGAAATAGGATATAGTGACTAGAAAAGTAAGGAAGGTTGCGTTGATGTGGACGCGTGGAGAGGATGAAGGAAGAATTATTAACGAAATAAATATATGTTGCGAATGTGAGTGGAAGGGCTGATAAGGGACGTCCCAGGCGGACAGAGATCGACCAAATAGGGGAAGTATAAGCAAAGGGAAAGATAAAAAGTACTCGTAACGGCGTACGTGCATGCAACGACTTATGAACGTTGATGAAGCGAAGGTGACTTGTCAGGATCGTGGCAAGTGGCACTCCCTGGTCTCTGCCTACCCTTCTGAATTACACGCGTTAGGTTACGTATAAATTAAAATGGCTGCAAACAAGATATCTTGCACGATTCCAATGAAAAAAATTTAACGTTCTCCACATTTTCTTGTGACTACGCAAAAATATTGGACACAGTTATTGAACAAGTGGAATGGGCTTACCTGAAAGAAATTTTATCATTAATATTGAGCTGCAAAATTGGAAAAAATATTTGATAAGTGTAATCAAATCACCCTTAGCCTAAAGTTTTAGCAAGACTAACTAACAATAATTTTAGATAGATATTTTTTTTATTATTATATAGATTATACTATTAAGTACACTCTGTTAGCTTTTAGAATATACCTCGGGCTCTAGAGTAGGCCTCGGTTTTTGCCGAAAGCACACGAGTGTAATACTACTTTCTGCTCTGTATAAAACTTTTCTTCACTAATTAGAATAGTTATATGAAATTATATGTCATGTTATTGCCGATATTTCTATTATACGAATATCCGATTCCATCCGATAGAAGCCGAGGTATATTCTAAAAGCTAAAGACTAAAGACTAAAGCTATTCTAAAGACTATAACTCATGCCTGTATCCCAGAGGAGTAGGCTTTGCCACTTCCCGCTAGTTTCACAAAACTTTTGGAAACTCAGCTACCTTTTGCATCCTAGTAGTATCCATATTGGTATCCCAGTCTTGGATAAGGATAAGTGATTGTGTTATGCAGACGTTACTCCGTACGTAATTAAAGCGTATCAGCAAAACATTTCCAACTGTGAAGTTGGGCTGACTTGCACCATATTCTTAAACGTGGCTTAAATAAAATCGATTAGAAGGCCTGATCACCACATTCCGATGGTGGCTCTCGACTGGAAACCCGCCGGAGGCTCACGACGACCCGAAAGACCGTCACAGACGTGGAAGAGATCCGTTCTCTCTGAGACGAAGAAGGAGGGCAAAACTTGACTGGAGCTGCCATCCCTAGCCATGAACAGATATAAATGGAAAGCCCTTGTGTCAGCCCCAGACTCCACGGAGGAGTAAAGGGACCAAAGAACAAGAAGAAATGAAACGAAAAGGTTTTATTCAAAGTAGCGCAGAAACTGCGGCTTAATGAATGTTCCACAAATCTAACTAGGTGTCCATTTCAAAATCTATTGGGATAAAAAGTAACAAAATAAACTCAAAACTTACCCCCGGTTTCTCGTACACTAACAAGCTGTTAATCTACTGTTAACAGCTGTCAGTTGGGCAAAGGCTAGGTTTTAAGGCTAGGTTAAGTTATATGGATTTTGTATGGTCCGAAATAAACGATTTATATAAAGTGCATACAAAAAAACAACTGACAACTGTTAACAGTAGATTAACAGACTGTTAGTGTACGAGAAACCAGGGGTTAGTCTTTTCAAAATCCTTAATTAACAGAGTTTATATAATTATTATAAAACATAGAACTCATGCATTGTCTTGGCTTGCGCTCGTGGCCAAGGCGAACCGAGTGATTGGAATCAATCACTTGAGTTAAGCCACAACAGGCGCGGTCAGGTACAGGACGGTTGACCGTCCCATGACTACCTCTAGTGGCATTTTTCCGAGCGCTTCCGTGCTTCGCAAGGCGCGTTAAGCCGTTGATGCCGGCTGTCATGTAATGGCAGTCGTTAAGCCATGTCAGAGGCCTTATGGGCGGCTCGATAACTTCTGAGAGTAAGGCCCGCTACTGCCTTACAATCCTCCACCAACCCGGACATGGCCCCCGTGGTGGAGTATGGCCTAACCTTCCTGCGATGCAGCAAGATACCCGTGCCCTGCAGTGGGGACATACAAGGGTTGATAACGATAACGTACTGGCTTTAATTCCAGACATCATTGTCATCTCATTAATTAATCCCTACGTTACCTTTTGGCACAAAGTGTACACAACTCATTTTTTTAAAACGCGTTTCATGCAACCTTAATATATCTAAACGGCATATTAACTAAAATTCTTGATACAAAATTATATTTACATGGCAACGTGACGTACTATAAGAGGTGGTGCAGGTTGGTATCATCAGGTTGTCCCAAGTATCACAATCTTGATAATAATATCTGTTAAGCCTCCGACAATATTATTGCACAAAGTTATATTATTATGTCTTCAAACAGATATCTACCCTCTTATTTACGTTTTGACATGATTTATAATACCTGCAATAGCGACAGCAGTACACAGAAGAGAATTGCGCTAGAATCCGAGAGTTTATCATTAATTGCTGGTCTTACACCATCGGCACTAAGGGATCGTCCAGTGAAACTCGTAATGTAACATGGACTCGCTGGTTCCAAGGCGAGCATGTACAGCTGGACTAAGAAGAAGACCGCAGTAGGCCTACAAATTATCAAACTGTTAACAAATGGGGACATCCGAAGCTGTAATTTCTTTGGAGGCGTGGGTGTTTAGGATTTCACTGATTCCATTAGGCCATCACGATTATCAACTACTAATAAAGGAAGTGAGGTATTAGCCAGTTGAGCGCAAAATATGACAACATAGAAGGGCCACTGTGAAGAGTTAGTGCAAGGGCATTATTATACTTTGATTTGATTTAGCCTAGCCGGATCAAAGTAAAAAAATCTTCTTCATGTGCCATCTCCTGTCACAGATTTGCTTATTATTCCATTAATGCCAATACTAAGATACGCCAATGGGGATTTTCAATGAGGATTAGTGGAATAACCTAGACTTGCAACCATTCGGCTATCTTGCTTTTCGAAGATGCAAAAAATAATATTACAAAAAAAAATGAAACCTATTTTTTTCTGTTTCTACCTCTATGTTAGATGATTTATAGAATATCTAGTGACCCCTAATACGTATACTATATGACAGATAAGGCACTCCTACGCTGTAGTGCCCGAGATGTATTTTTGGAATAGGCTTATCCAGCACGGTACCAAGGTTGGTATAACTTGGTGGGAGTACACGCTAATCTTTATTAAAATTATATGTAATAACGCCTACTTTGGCTGAAAGAAAGTCAGTATTAAAAACATTTTGAATAACTAAATGTGACATGAATATAATCCTACGATTCCCTAATTTTGGTAGGTATGGATATTTTTTTTATTATTGCTATATTTTTTTAATTTTCATTCATGATTCCGATGTTTTTACATGTGTTTAATATGTTAAAATACAATAAACTCCGTTATTATCGACGTATCTAAATTATTATTGCAATAAATAAATAATATTAAGTTATGTCACATGTTTAAATCATTATTATTATGTTTAGTTTACCTTCCTGACCTATACCATCCTCTCAGCATAGTTTGCTTGAATTCTTAGGAAATACCATTTGAACACGCGCGTGTGGAACTAACTATTAGCGAGAAGTATTATTACTACAAATTATCAATTAGAGATATGCTGGGATTTGAACCCATGACCGTGCAGGTTGAGGTTCTACCGATAATATTTTAGCAGTTTACTGTACTGTTAGGGAGTATGGCATAGTACGTATACCAAATAAACTATTTATATTTGTATTTCTTACTGTCATTTGTTCAATCACCAGCTGGTTTCCCAGATATAAACAATATTGTTAAATATTGTTATTTCGATATCGCCATAAAAATTACCATTTACAGGGAGAAACTATGTCAGTTTTTTATAAGTTCTGAAATGTTTTACAAAAGAACTAGTTTCATAGGTATAATAAGAAAAGTCATTTAAAATTCTACATATTTACACCATGTACAGAATTTCATGCAAACAACCCCGATGCAAATCATAATGATAATTACGTTAATGCGGAAGTTAATCTTCTTTTAATTATAGAACGGCACTGACTTAATTCAGGAACACACACGATCTTTCGTAGATTAAATAGTTGAGGCTTATAAAGACTCGTCCTAGCATGAGTTAGAGCACAGAAATTCTCGAATAGAGAGAAAGCATAGATTTTGGCTTAATCACCACGCAAACCCAAAGCGGATTTGCGTTTTCAAGCGTTGCTTGCGTTTTCGATTTCTCTCGACATTTTTCTTCCACTTTTGCAAGTGATACAAAATTTACCTACCTTTGACTTTTTATAATTACGGGTAGAAACAATACAATGATAATTCTTGTCTAACAATTAAAGATTCCAAAGACACATACTGGTTCGCCTAAATTTATCATCTGAGCACAAATTCACAAATGGCAAGCGTTGCTCCAAGCAACAATATGCGCCACTAGGTCTGTTAGCTTTTAGAATATACCTCGGCTACTATCTTATAGAATCGAATTTATTCGTGTAATAGAAATATCGGAACTATTATAACACTTAATTTCGAAATCAGAACTCGATCATCAGCACCAAAACTGGCGAAAATTGGCGAAAACCGAAGCCTACTCTAGATCCCGCAGTATATTCTAAAAGCTTTCAGACTATCGCCATACATTTAACGCCCACTGCAAGATATTGTAGCGTTATTTATTTTTTAATGAAATACGCTACTAATATTAGTATATTTTCTATTTTCCAACTTTACGTTTTTTCAGTTTCACAAAATTAATATTTTTAGTTCATTTTCTTCTTTACTCGTCTTGGCCACTATTTTCAGCCCTCTTTGAATGAGTGATTATCTGTGGCAATCACTCATTCAATACACTCATTCAATACTTTTTCACTCACTCATCTCGGCTCTCGCAGCTCATTGAAATTTGACCACGGAAGGAGTTGGGTGTGCGCTCTGTTACGCCGCCATTCTCCAACCGCCCTAGCGGCCATTTTTTAATCAGTATTTTATATTTTCTTGTCTGCGACCCTTTGCCCCCGCTTTTGGGTGAGTGTGAACAATTGTCTGTTTCTATTTATTACTAAATTGTACGTGTGTTCCTGTATATTTCTCTTATATGTGTAAATATTATTCATATTTAGGCTTTGCACGTGCGCTATCCACCGTTTTGCCTATTTGAGTGTACCGCCACCTTCAAACTCCTTTATGGTGCTTTCCGGTTTGGGTGGCGATGCACAGGGGCATTGTGATGGCCCTATTCTAATACTGGACATCGGTTCCAGGGTTCAAGGTCCCCTTTAAAAATTCAGAGTCCGGACTAGCTTCTTCCGGACTCATTTTGAAAGAAGCCCAGTTGCCGCTACGGACCGCCGCCTCTACCTCCTTTAACGCCAAGTCATGGTGTGGCTTCCCGGAGGGATCGGCGCCGGCCTTCTACGTTGCTATCGAGGCAACACTGCTCGTCATCGCATCCACCCAAGGGGAGTACCTTTCGGCAGCGTGAACTGAACTAAACTAACTGGTGTCGGGCACGAACCTACTGATTTCCCACAACCCACTTCATTTCTTTTTGTAAAAAAAAATTTTGTAAATATTGTAAGTATCTTAGATTATTATTTCTAACCCTGTCTTCCCGAGGCCATATAGGCTTCCCTATCATGTCTAAACTAAATCATTTGACGACTAGATATTCCATGTCAAAAGGCTCCACAAACCTAACACATCATAAAGTAATTCTCTCTTTATGACAACAGACCATTAATTAAGTTTTCAAAAATGCATTAAATCGACAAAATAGTTCTACTAATGTGATTTGAGATCTAAAGTTCATGCAAGTTCGAAAACAGGTCACTGGGGTGAAGGGGGGCTAGAGGGTGGATCCTCCCACATTATGAAAGTCATGCTTGTCCAAGTACAGTAGGTAAGGGTGGTATTACACTTATCAAATATCTTTGTCCAATGTACGATTTTTTCAAAGAAATTGGAAGAAATTGGACGACTTTGTCAAATGTCTTGGAAACACCGATATTTGATCAAATATTAATGACACTTAAATCAAAATGGCTGCAAACAAGATATCGTGGACGATTCCAATGACAAAATGTTTAATAAATACTTTTTTTTTTGACTTTTGGTTTTTCATTAATAACATAACGATAATAATAGCACCACTTAAAGACGCAATAGCGGCACATGAAGACGCTCCACGTTCCTCCATTTTCTTAAGACTATGCAAAAAATATTGGACAAAGTTATTGGACAAGTGGAATGGGCTTACCTCAAAGAAATTTTATAAAATATTTGACAGCAAAATTGGACAAAGATATTTAATAAGTGTAATATCACCCTCAGGTTGGGTTGGGCTTGTGGTATTATAGGTATCATACAGAGCGAGCAAAGCAAGCGGAGTTGTTCATTCGTTGCCAATAAGTGCTTCAGACAAAACAAAATTAGTCTGCGATCGGTTACTTTAAAAACCGAATTAAATTGGTAAGTATTATCTGTGGATAATCCTACTAATATTATAAACGCGAAAGTTTGTAAGTATGGATGGATGTTTCACGTAAAAACTACGGAATGGATTTTAACGAAACTTTACAATAATATAGCTTATACAATTATACGTCTCAATAACACATAGGCTTCTTTTTATAAAAATATTGTGTGAATTGTCCAAAATATGACGATAAGTGTCACGTGAGTAGGAAAAATCTACCATCTGCGAGCTATCGCTATCAGCTCGCACCAGAGAACGCCTAAGATAAGTATATTTGCACAGTTCTTTACGCATGTATTTATAAACCTCTAAAATTATGATTTTGTATGTTTGCACAGCTACTTACTTCTCCAGTGTATTAGTCCAGTCCATTGAAAGGTTGTCTGGAAGACATCGCTTTTAGTGATAAGGCCGCCGTCTGTACTCTTAGGTTAAGAAATATCATTGTAATTACCATTTTTAAGTTTAATAAAGTGTTCTCTGTCTCTCTCTCTCTCTCTATCTATTGCAAAATGCATTATTGTTATCTGCAATTGATAATGAAATTGTAAATAAAATTGAGATTGTAAATAGTTGTATACATATCTGAATATATAGTTTTAGACAAGTTGCAGTGCCCTTACAGGGTTTCGTGTGGAACAATTTAGTTATATTACCTATTACCACCTATACTATTACTCAGTGGGTAGTACCATGGACTGGCATGCGAGAGCCCCAGGTTCGATCCCGAGTGCGGGCATGTACCAATGACTTTGTTTAATTTCAAAGTTACGTACATTTGCGAATTTGCAGTCGCAATACCACACGCTAACGGTGAAGGAAAACATCGTGAGGAAACCCGCGGCTTGGTTGGCTCCGCACGTATTGACTAGTCTTTCCTGTGGGCTAGGCCGACCAAGTTGTCAGGATGGTATAGGTGCTGGGCAAGCCTACACCATCTATAAAACCATGACCCAGGCACTACAGCGTCGGAGTGGTCCCTTCACCCATCTAGTGTGAGTGAAGATACCACTGGACGCTATATAAATCATCTCATTAAGTAGATGCAAAAAGGCCAATACTTTACTTTATTACCATGACATGCAATAAAGAAATGTATATGATTATGTTTACATGTAGGTTTGTCTTTTAAACATATTTTAAATGTGAAGGTTTGTAAAGATATTTGGATGTTTGTTGGCAAAACTACCGTTGGGGAGAGTTCCCCCTCTGAATGGCCAGGCTGATGCACTGGCCGAGGGAGCTACTAGCTCTTGGATCGCCCGATGAGCCGATGAGGCGCGTCGATATTTCTTTGTGGAGCTAACGCGTCTACATAACACAACACAACACAATACAACAACACAACATAACATAATGTAACGTAACATAAGGTAACGTAGCGTAACATAACGTGACGAAAAGTAAAGTAACGTGACGTAACGGAACGTAACGAAACGTAACGTAACGTAACGGAACGTAACGGAACGTAACGTAACGGAACGTAACGGAACGTAACGAAACGTAACGTAACGTAACATAACATTACATACAGGCACATACATTGCTTCTGGCCCCACACTAGGATACCCTGTGTCGTGGGAACCAGAAACAACGCCATCACAAACAAAAAAAACGTCCACCTGGGTTTTTTTTTTGTCCCAGACGGGGTTCGAACCCGGGACCTCTCGCATGGTAGGCAGATGCGCTATGTCGTCCATAGCTAACTTGAACAATCGGCGCAGTCGACTGTCTACAACTTAGAAAACAATGTCATTGGTGCATGCTCGGATTTGAACCCACGGCCTCCCGATCAAGGAGCCGGCGTTCTACCGCTCCTCTACCACCACATTCGCCTTTGTCGCCTAATGAGACGATTAGTACTAGAATGCTGAAAGGCATATATAAAATTTTTAATCTATTTTTTTGGTGTACATAACTACATTTGATAAGTCTGAGAATATTCTTCTTCTTCTTCAGGCTATAGGTATTAGTCCACTGCTGGACATAGCCCTCCCCTAATGAGCGCCATAGCGCAAGGTTATGCCATCATTGGGGGGTAATGCCCATAATCCCCACGCTGAGCATGCGGCTTGGGATCGCAGTTTGGTGGAATTGTACTGCAGGGGGCGCTGCTACCCACCCCCCGGTTTGTGTCCCATAGTCGCCTTTAACGACACCAATATTGTTATGACAATTGTCGTAGGCTTTATGGAAATATGGGAAAACAACACAGGTTCAGACGAATTGGGTGTGGAGTAAGTAGTTTGAATGAGGTATGAACTCCTTGGATAGAGAAAATGAAAATACTGGCTGGCACAGCTCACTTATTAAGCGATAGATGTTTAAACTCCTTCGATAGAGAAAAACAAAATACTGGCTGGATAGCCCGTTTGTTAGGCGATAGAGGCTTAAACTCCTTGGACAGAGAAAACGAAAATACTGGCTGGCATAGCCCATTTGTTAGGCGATATAATAAAATCAAAAGAGGTTGATGATCTTTTGTTTTTTTCGATCATTCTTACTTTTGTTCTGTCGCAACGAGTAATTAAAATTGGATACAATTGTACTTCGCGCGGTAATTAAATATGTTTGGAAAATTGTACTTGTGCCTTAAGTAAACAAAGACTTGCAATATACGTAGGGGATTCATGCTTCTCCGTATTCTACGATTGCGTGTTGATGTGCTGAAAGGTGACTATGTTGAAAAGTCTAATAATATTTGAAGTTATTTCGCAGGTTTGCTACCCAGTGACTATGTATATTTGTGAAGTTTTTGTAGCAATACCACTCGCTAATAGTGAAGGAAAAGGTCGTGAGGAAACCTGAGTTTTTGAAGTTTTCAAATACCTACCCTGAGGTAGCTCAGGCTAAAGCTCTGAAGCTTGAAATAGCCTTTACCCACCAACCCAATCCTCGGTGGCCGCTCGTGGTAATTAAGCCCATTTTCTCTCTCTGAGAGAAGGCCTGAGCCCTGCAGTTGGACGTTTATAGGCTACATAAAAACAGTTTTTACACCTCCCCTACACCTATTTTAGGGATGTTTTTTCTCGTTCATCCCATAAGGAAGGATATCGTTTGATTGGTAATAGTCAAAAATTTTGTGAACGTAGAAAAACCATTTTGGTATTCAATGATCCTCTATATCTCTTTCTATTTTTCTGTATCTCTCTCTAGTCCCACATAGTGGTGGGGTCAAGGTTTCCTTATTTAGTCTCTCAACTTCACCCTAACCATGACCTCGTTTTGATTCAGGGATCCGTTTGCAAAATATTAAGCTATAAACGCGCGAGAGCTCGTGGCCTAGTCGAACCGAGTGATTGGAGTCAATCACTTGACTTAAACAACAACAGGTGCAGGATGGGTCACCATCCCGTGACTACCGCTAGTGGCATATTCTCCAAGAGCTTCCGTGCTTCGTGAGACACGCTAAGCCGTCGCGGTGCCGGCTGTCATGTAATGGGAATCGTTAAGCCATGTCAGAGGTCTTTGGTGGGCGGCTTGATACCTTCTGACAATAAGGCCCGCCACTGTCTTACAATCCGCCACCAATCCGGTCTTAGCCCCCGTGTTGGATTATGGCCTAACTTTCAGGTGATGCAGGAGACCCGTGCCCAAGCAGTGGGAACATACAAGGGTTGATAATTATGTAAGCTTTAAGCAGCAAATTTTTGTTAGAGTATGGCGTCCCATTTTCCTCCCATTTCCTAATATTGTCCGCCTAAGATACAGAATCTACGCCTGCTCTAACCTTGTGCACTTACGTCTGAACAATTCCGTTCCGTTTTGGCACAACGCCCGTTACGTAATCGTAAAAGTATAAAATCACTCATTTCGTCTACCATTGATTTATCCGCAGGGTCTAGGGATGAGAACTTACGTTGGTAACAGGCAATGTACGCCGAGTGTGAAACTAAAGTCGACGCATTTCAGTCCATTTCAGTACTTTCCACGCGCATTGAAAGAATGACAGTTTATTACAAGCTCAACGCAGACTGAGAAGAAAAAACGCTTGGAGTTATTGAAAAACAGGATCTTTTTTTACACGAAATTATCACAAGTGCATAAACTCTTGCCACGCGATAAGACTGCTGGTGGACCGGTGAATACTAGAAGAGTAAAAAGCACGAAGATTGTTAAAGCTTTGGCCTAAATAGGACTCAGGAAAGAGTCAGGTAAGTCCTGAAAGTTTGTTATCACTTATTATGATTAGACATTTTCTGAGCATTATGGTTGTGAAAAATTATACAACGTGGTCCTGAAATAACGCAATACGTGAAAACCGTTTCTTAAGAATGGATAATTAAAACCACTTTCAGCAAGCCAAAGTTGAATGATAATTTTTTTCTATTTTTTACATACAATCTCGAAGCTATGCGCGGTCGATTTGTATGATAAAAACATGAGTGTTTTGTTAAGAATATTTTAATCACATTATACAATTTTTTTCCGCAAAATAGACATATAGTACAAATTTTGGTGTGCAATTATCATCCTTATATTCTTTTCAATGCACTTACCCGTGCTAAGGTAAAAAGGGGTTCGAGTACCGGCATGGGCGGAATTTTTAGCCTTTAAATAGGTTTTTATAATTATCATCCTCCTTCGCTCCTCTATATCTAATTTAGAAAAATGTCGTGTCAAAGTGTTTGTTATCGAACTCCTCCAAAACGGCTTCACCGATTTTACGATTTTTTTGTGTATATTTGGTAGGTCCGACAATAGGTAACTAGTGTGGAATTTGACACACGATTAAAATCGCTCAGGATTGGGTGCACATAATAAGGCTCCTGGGGCATTATTATGGAAGTATCCACTGAGTTGAGTGACGTTGATTTTTACTTTTTTAAGCTACTCCGGCTGTCAAATGCATACATTTTTTGACACTTAGAGTTGTCAAAATGCTTCACTCGATACAGTGGAATGCTATGTAATAGGAGGGCTGGAGGGCGGTGGTAGCGGAGCGGTGTAGAACGCCGGCCTCTCAATCGGGAGGTCGTGGATTCAACCCCCGGCATGTACCAATGACTTTGTTTTCTAAGTTATGTACATTTGTGAAAATAGAGTAGCAATACCACTCGCCGACGGTGAAGGAAAACATCGTAAGGAAACCCTAGTGTCTGAAGTGTTAACGTACCCCAGCGCTTGCCACGTACAATGGCCCAACTATGAGGCTAAGTGCAGAAATCTCAGGTCTAACTAACTATAGGAGGGCTGAGCGGCAGTTTTTTCAGCCACCTCAGTGTGCGTGCAGCCTAGCCATGACTTTGAATTGGCACGCGAGCTTTCATTCAGTACGCGACGCGACGTGGCCCCGATGGTCGCGACTCACGAAGAACCGACCTCGGTCGAAGACGCGCTGGAAGCAACCGGTACGGCGACCGATACACAGTAACACAAACCTGAAAACCGTTTCATTATTATTCTCGATTGATTCCCACTAATATTACAAATGTGAAAGTTTGTGATGTGATGATGTTTGAATGTTTACTACTCAATAACGAGTGATGGGGTTTACGAGAAACTTGGCGTGCATATAGACGAAGATCTTAATTGCGACATAGAATGACGTTTACGGGGTCGGCTAGTATTTCATTTCATTTATTCAATGCAGTCATGAGCAATTAAAAAAGATACAGTAACGTAAATAATTGAACATGAACATAAGGTTATGGCAGATTTACATGTTAGCGTAGGTATATATATATATATATATATATATATATATATAAAGGTAATTATAAATCTTTATCACACATATAATATATTCACACATAATATTATGTAAAAATCTCGTGTTATCAAACATCTAATTTTATTAATTAAATTCTGTGTATTTCGTAAGTGAGGGGTCGTAGGCTATTTAATTTTGCATAACAATGTTTGTGAGGTCAGCTAGTTCATTATAGAACTATTTCCAATAGGCAAGAGTTTCGTATTTTCAATTTTTTCGAAGGGAAAAGACACGATTCTAAAGAATGTCTACTATAAAATTGTGACTCACATATCTCATTATTTGTCTTTTAATGCAACCAACGTTTTTACAATAAAAAAATTGAATAATCTCATCTGAAAACAACACGATTCCTTAAAACACTCCTCAGAGGCAGTTTAAATGTCTCTTCGTCTTTCCATTGAAGGTGCATATAATGATTCAGCAGAGTTTCTGTAATGAAATTTAAATGTTTCGTTGTTTTCGTGTACGTTCGTGAAAGTGACGTGACGAGCTTTGTTCTGTTTCAGGAAGTCATGTTGAGTTTTGTTGTTGACTGGTATATGATCTATCACGATATAGACAAACGGTTTAAAGGCTTCGGTTGTAAATCCGACACTATAAAGTGATTAGAATAGAAATAGACTTTTTTAAATTAGCTGTAAAATAAATAGTTAGATAGAGAAAACTTTATAGTACAAAAAAAGAGGAAATTTCACAGATATTTCGTAACCTAAGTACATATAGCGGCCTTTATACCCAAAGATTTAAGATTTTTTCCAATATTAGCGCTAGGCCTTTAACGCCTTGTCTTAAACAAACCGTTACTAGGTAATCCTATTGGCAGTTTAAATTTGCCAGTTATAACTTACCTCAAAAACTAACCGACTAAAGGCTTGCGGTCTCACTATCTTAGTTATAAAACACGATTCCTCAAAACACCCTTCATCATAACCAACAATCCATTAGGTCCCCACCGAGGGGCACGAGTCTGTTCCTCGAGGAAGGTATAGACCATTCTGCACCCGGTGGCCCAAGTCCGGATTGGCAGGTCCGGCTAGCAAGACCAGTGACTGGTCTTACTGTCAGAAGTTTTCAAGCCACCCTCAGGCTTGAAAATTTCTGTGGTAAAGAGATGTAACCACAGAACTCTTAAACTGCCTCTGAGGATAATTTTGGAGGAATCGTGTGGTTATAAATGACACTGTGTGAGTTTAAAGCGGTATTCTATGCTTGCGTCCATTAATGGAATGTGGAGGTCTAACCGAGGTACAACAGCTTTTCCGCGATATCGTTGTTTTCCCCATAGTAACTGTTCGTATTGAGGAACGGAACTGCCAATTCTCAGATTTATAAGGGGTTTTATTAAAATCAAATCAATTATTTTTATTCATTGTAAAAACAAAAAAGTTTACTTAATGAACATCAGAGTTGTTTGTTTCACAGTTTATCGATTATGTGGAGAAGAAGCTAACAAAGTAACTCCACATATTTTTTTTAGAATATTAAACCTGTATTTGTTTTTATTATCCTATGAATGCCTTATATTATTTTTAATGCACTAACCTATCGCACCCTCAGAACGAAAGAGGCCTAAGTCAAAAAATAGTTTAAATACTCAAAAAATTCTCAAAAAATTGAGTACCTAACAATCATAGAGAGACATAAAAAGGTATGCTCTATCCGATGAATAGTAAAACAAAGGCACTTATTGTAAAAAAAGAGCATAGCGAATCTTCCGTCCACGGCATACCTTTTTATGACTCTATGATTGTAACTCAATTTCACTATTTTTTGACTTACGCCTCTTTCGTTCTGAGGGTGCGCTATGCTAAGGACAATTTTAAAAACACGTAATACAGAGAATATTGTAAAGAGGTTCGAAATTTCACTGATGCCGGTGAGTCGCCCATTGGCTCAGTTGGAAAGAGCGCTGGCACGGATAGCCAGAGGTCGCGCCCACTGTGGCTCGACCGACGTGCATTTGTACCAATTGCCTCAGTATGGGCGTGTTTCCATGTTTGTGATTGCCTTCACAGGTTGCCATAGCAACCCTAGTATCCTAGTTTGACACCAGTACAATAAATCGTGTTGTGTGGAAGTGATTTGCCCCACAAGGCACCGTGCAGGACAGAGATAAGTGGCGACTTCTTGTGTCGGAGGCCTTGACCCACTTCAAGTCGCTAAGCCAGCGGAGTAATTGCATTAAGCCCCACAAGCATCCCTCACTTTTATATGCACCAACTCTATCAAACCCTGACGTTTGGCAACCAGGCAAATACATCACAGGCATGGAACTGCACCCATCTTGACGCCATTTGTATTTGACATTTGACTATTTCTAACACAATATCATTATTATTTATTATTTCTAACAGCCTAGACTCTTATTTATCCGCTACTGGATTTAGGCCTCCCCCAAAGCACGCTACTTCTTACTGTCCCACGCCATTCCCGACCAGGCGCTACTCCCAAAAAGCCTCTGATCATGGGTTGATCAGAGGCTTTTTGGGAGTGATCTGATGAGCTACTTAGACTGACAATTTCTGGATTAAAGACAGTCTTTAACCGAGAAACTCTGTACCCGTCAACAAGATCTTTACATGAATGGATTCCCACTTTTCCCATACGTATAAATCCTGATTACCAAAAATTGTACATATTTAGTCTTTTGATACCTCTGTTAGAAGGAAAGTAATAAATTAATTACTAAAAATTATATTCTTTTTAATGCAATAATCCGTGCTAAGGACAATTTTAAAAACCTATTTAGAGGCTAAAAACTCCATCCATACCGGGACTTGAACCCGCGACATCTGGCTAACCGTGCCAGCGCTCTACCAACTGGAAGCTAATGGGCGACTACCGGCATTATTATTATTATTAATACTTTATTGCACCATAAAATTGTACAATGCGGCGAACTTAATGCCATAAGCATTTTCTACCAGTCAACCGCAGGAGGTAGAACGAAAACTTGGCAGGCGTGCAAAAAAAAAAAAGGAAAAAGACAACCTTCCACATTATTATATACTTACACATATAATACACTAAACGTATATATTTCAATAATAGTATATAAATAAATAAATATATATATATATATACATACTCATCACATTACATACAAATATATATATATACATAAACATCACTATAAAATACATATGCATCAATGAAATTTCAAAACTCTTTTCAATACTCTCTGTATCACTTGCAGCACTGAGAAACCTACTTTGCAATTAGGTTTTACATCCCACATGACTATATTCTTTTTAATGTACTAATCCGTGCTAAGGACAATTTTAAAAACCTATTTAAAGGCTAAAAATTCCACCAATGCCGGGTTCGAGTTCCGGCATGGGTGAAACTTTTAGCTTCTGAATAGGTTTTTACTAAAAATTACTCACTAGTTAGTTAGTTAGACCTGAGATTTCCGCACTTAGCCTCATAGTTGAGCCATTGTACGTAGCAAGCGCGGAGGTACGTTAACACTTCAGACACTAGGGTTTCCTTACGATGTTTTCCTTCACCGTCGGCGAGTGGTATTGCTACTATAATTTCACAAATGTACATAACTTAGAAAACAAAGTCATTGGTACATGCCGGGGTTTGAACCCACGACCTCCCGATTGAGAGGCCGGCGTTCTACACCGCTCCGCTACCACCGCCCGCCAAATTACTCACTAATTAAGCGATCCTTTCTTAAATGCAAGAAGATTATGAGCACTTAATCCGCCGATATTGTGACGTTTGCGATAGCAATCAATTTGGAATTTGGTTAAACGATTACAATCGTTCAGGATTTGGTGCGCGTAATATAGTTCCTAAACCCAGTGCAGCATCAACTTGCTTGTCAACAGCCTATGTTAATCTCCTTAGTTCTGTCGTCAATTGACTCATTAATTTTATATGGTATACCAAAGAAATTCCGAGCATGGTGCATGCGTTCCACATCAGGTTCACGCTGCGTTTGAAAGTTCGTGGTATGTACTCAAGAACCTTTTATCTTATTGGCTATCGGTTTTTCGGTGGATGTGACCAGGCCACTACAATGAATATCGCAGTATCTTTAACTAATTGAACCTCTGGGGCTTGCAGTGAAGTACATTTGTGCAAGTATGCTGAGCATTTCAGGCAGACCGATCTGAATACGCTTATTACGTACAATGATTCTTAATTGCAACCAATTGAGACGAGTCAATGTGTATGTCATGATTTGTTTTGTGGAAAACTACTGAATTTAATTAGCTTTCAAGTCGTGTGTCTTCTGTTTGACGGCCGCGGTGGCGCAGCGGTTTGGCACGCTGACTGTAAAACCGAACGTCTCTGGTTCGATCCCCGGCAGGGTCCAACTAGGAAAGGAACTTTTCTAGTTTGTCTCGGGTCTTGGATGTTATCTATGTATTTATTGTATTACATCTATCGTCGAGTTACCACCTATAACACAAGTCATAGTTGTACTTAGTATAGGGCTAACGAGATCTGTGTAATATGTCCATGATTATTTATTTATTATTATTTATTCTGTGCCGTAGCTATAGTAATGCGTTTACACGTTTCACTGCAGGTAATGGTCTTCTCTCACACAGAGAGAGAAGGAGCTTGGGCTTAACCACTTCACGTGTCCACCGCGCTTTGAAGATTTCAAGCGCCGTGATATATTAACGACTTAGGCACGACGTTTCCACACACTATTTTTCATACATTTAGCGACGAATATGCAGTCGTCCGCACGTCAACATTTACTTACGTGCACTATAATCATTTACGGACTAACTACTTACAAAATTGCAGATTTTTTACAATGACATACGAAGGGTTAGGCAGATCCTGACAACCTTCTTCTGCGTCATCAATGTAGCACGCTTTTTTGCACACAACTTATAACCTTGCCCTCCGTTAATGAATGCTTTATCGAAGTATGTCCACCTGGGACCTCCTTTTCCACTCTTTCAACTCGCATTCACCGAGTGTATTTTATATTCCTACACTCTTCTCCATATTTCCAAACCAACACTTTAAAACCTACCACCAACTAACCAACCAATAAACGTCGCAATATTCTGAGATTTAAATTATTAACTTCCACACACCATAATCACGTATATGATTCCAAACCACAATACCCAACCTTTACAAATCAAGATTTAACTTTTGGCAGTCAATAGTTAGCAGACATATGTTACCGTTCCAGGTGATGGCCTCTACAACAAAGGTCTGGTGTGCACATGCGCGCTCATCCTGCTGGGCATTGGTGCAGACTTATTTGGTTTTACCCTGGTGGTTACAGCCGCCTGTGACCTCAACATCACCGTAGCGCAGAAGGGAATCCTCACCTCGCTGCCATTTGTGGGTAGGTTTTGAATACTCATAATTTCTCACCGAGCTGGCTATCAATCAATGAGCCCTTACTCGTCCACTGCTTGACATAGGCCTCCGCCAAGGCAATCCACTTCTTTCTGTATTCAGTCATCCCTATGCAACCAGAAGACTGCTTGGGATCGTTACTTGGCGCTATTACAATAATTCGCTAACATACAGGGCCGCGATCATAAAAATATAATTCATAGTTTATTATGAGTCTTCCTGCTTGTTAATGTTTTGAATTGTTACAGTATCCATGAATTTGTAGTTTTATAAAATGAGGCCCTGATACAAGGTTATTATACACGATAGCAGATATGAAAGTGTGAAAACCTCAAAATAGGGTTTGCGGACTCCTGGAGTTATGTATTTCATGCGACGGATATTAAAAATCCGTTTCAACAACAGTTTGACAGTTTGTAAGGAAGCTATGAGCTAACCAACATTTATTCATGCTAACTAACTGACATGCTGGTTGAAATTGGTTGATATATGTCAAACAAACTTGGCTTGACCTGTATAGCCAGGATTGCGATGGCATCAACATGCTTCTGCGGCATTTTGTAAATACTGATTATCATATCAGCTGCATGAATAAGACAATGGGACATAACGAAAGAGGCGTGACAAATAACCTTTTAAATTTTCTGCGAATTACTGTATTTCTGAAATATCTCCTAAATACCTATACGTTAGGTAAGAAAGTCTTTTGGATCTCAAGAGTCCTTGCGTAAATTTCTGTTTATCTTTCTTCAGGTATTCTCTTGGTGTGCTATTTCTGGGGCTACGTGTCGGACACACGCGGGCGCCGCTTCACGCTCGTGCTGTCTATGCAGGTCGGCTTTGTGCTCTCAAGCTTCTGCAGCCTAGCAACTAACTGGATTGTCCTGGCTTGCATTAAGTTCCTCTCGGTCTGCTTGTAAGTAACGTAAAGACAAAAAAGGTTCCGGGTCAAAAGTTTTGGAATTATAATCGAGTTTGGTGCTTAGCAAAGCTGTATCTCATTATGACCAGCTCATGAATACATATTATTTCGTCTATTTTCTCTCATTTTGCTATACTCCTCGTCAAATGGCTGGGTTTCTTGAAATCTATTCCATGTAGATCTTCCCCATTGAGATAAAGATAGTCTACTGTGTGTTAACACTGTTATTCAGGGCCAACTGATATTTGATTTGAAAAGAAACAGATTTAATAGTGTTGATTAAAGAAAGGACATATATTTGCCTCTTACTCATACTATATTGCCAATTAATTATGTGAGGAAAAAAATCTGATAGAGTTTTCTTATTTCTTATTATTATGCTGTTCGTGTGTCTGGCCGCAGCACTTGTCATGTTTTCACGACCTATGTAAAAAAATTGAATAATGCCTTAGCATTTAAAGTTATAAATGGCAATCATGGAATCTTATGCGTATAGGTGGTATCTAATGTATTAGATTTAAGAGGACTTGAGAAAAGATGGTCAGAGTGGAGTTTTTTTTTCTCGCTGCCTTTTTCTCCACTACATTACGACCCAAACGCGGCGGCTTTCACTTTCATGTTACATTGTACTTTGACATTCAGCAAACAGAATGTAAATTCTTTACGTTGAAATAAATTGAATTGAATTATATTTTCTAACTTCACTGTGCTAAAATAAGGCTACTACTCAAGTTTGAAGTTTCTTCTGGGTTCATTTCACTCAGTGCTATCTTTTTTCTGATTTCAGTTCCTGCGGTGCTAACTCCACCGCTTACACAATAGTGGGCGAGTCCTCAGTCAAACGGATGAGAAACAAGTATATGCTTCTCATGACGTGTCTGCTGCTGTTTGCACCAGCTGCTGCTGCAAGTTGGTGCCTCTTTATAGTTTTATAAGATTAAATATAAAAATAAAAATTCATTTTTATAAGTAGAAAGATAGATATAAAAGTATATATAGCTGCGTAGGGTTGCTAAATTGAGCAATGCCTGAAAGGCTTCGAGCAGAATTTGTTTTCTACAAAATTTTTTGGTGTGTCGTTTTTTATTGATATTTTAAAACTGTTTTTATACGGATTTATGCTCGTTTATTACATTTTTACAATTTTCCAACGTTTCGGCACTTTTTCAGGTGCCGTGGTCCCGGATGACTGAGGTGACAGGTGTCTTTTAGAAATCATTAACGGTTAGTTTACTACCCTCGGCAAAAATTACAAAAGTTAATTATGAAGTAACGTTCCAAAATAGACAAACCAATTATTTTTTTATATGAAGTCAACAATATTGATTATTAGTAATTGAAGTTAAAATTAAATTTATAAACTAATTACTTTATATGAACATTATTAATTGAAATTAAATTGATTTTTTATTATTTATTCTACAGTCACACTTCTAGCAAGGGGGTCTCATGCACTTAAGCACTGGTTCCCATGCTACCGGTATGTTCCAACCATGATCTTTATTAAAATTTGGATGCCGGCGGATCTCTATTGCCTCACGTATCATTCTAGGGAAGAAATGGTCTTCTCGGGCTAGAACTTTAACTTTATCGAAATGTATAAAGTGGTTGGTACCGCTAAGTGTATGCTCGCTGACTGCAGATCTACCAGAGCGCTTATGTTTCACATCAGCGATATGTTCCTTCACCCGCTCAGCTATGGTACGCTTCGTTTGACCAATGTACGAGGAACCACATTCACAGTCAAGCTTGTATACTCCTGCCTCTTGTAAGGGAATCCTGTGCTTGACACTTCGCATGAATTGGTGTATCTTTCTTGGCGGCTGGTAGATGGTTCTGATTGAGGCGCGTTTCAAAATACTCCCAATTTTGTCAGTCACTCCTCTCACGAAAGGCAGGTAGGCTGGAACTCGCTCGACTGTGTCCGGTTTGACACGTCCTCCGCGACGGACACGCGGAACTTGCAGCTTGTTTGCACGAAGTACTCGTTTGACATGCTGGAGTTCCGCAGGTAGATGGTCCTTGTCGCAGATTCGGTGTGCCCTCTGTAACAGAGATTTTCCAACGGTAGACAACTGACACGGGTGATGGTGAGACTCACCGTTTAGGTACCTATCAGTGTGGGTCTTTTTCCTATAAACTGTATGTCCTAAGGTTCCATTTGGATTCCTGATGACTAAAACATCTAAGAAAGCTAAAGAACAATCTGCTTCTAACTCCATTGTAAACTGGATCTTGTTGTTTATAGAGTTAAGGTGGTCTAATAAAGCCGTTATTCCACTAGTAGGTAATATAGCAAAAGTGTTATCGACATATCGCTTATAGAACCTTGGTGGGACGGGAGCAGTTCGCAGGGCTCGCTCCTCGAAGTCTTCCATGAAAATATCGGCTACAACGGGAGAAACAGGGGAACCCATGGCTACCCCGTCTACCTGCATGTAAAACTCACCATTCCATACCAAGTAGCCAGTTGTTAGGCAGTGATCTAACAGCTCTGCATATTCCACAGGTAAATCATGTTCATTGAGCCTTCTCTTAACAATCTCAATGCAATCCTGTATTGGAAGACAAGTAAACAAGGATTTAACATCGAAACTCACCATTGTTTCTTCACTAGTCAAATGTAGGTCATCAATTTGACTAGTGAAGTGGTAGGAATCCTTGACGTGGGCTTCAGTGTTCCCCCTCAGCGGTGACAGGACTTGCGTCAGGTGTTGGGCTAGTTTGTAGGTAGGTAGTTTGTTTCTCCCGTTGTAGCCGATATTTTCATGGAAGACTTCGAGGAGCGAGCCCTGCGAACTGCTCCCGTCCCACCAAGGTTCTATAAGCGATATGTCGATGACACTTTTGCTATATTACCTACTAGTGGAATAACGGCTTTCTTAGACCACCTTAACTCTATAAACAACAAGATCCAGTTTACAATGGAGTTAGAAGCAGATTGTTCTTTAGCTTTCTTAGATGTTTTAGTCATCAGGAATCCAAATGGAACCTTAGGACATACAGTTTATAGGAAAAAGACCCACACTGATAGGTACCTAAACGGTGAGTCTCACCATCACCCGTGTCAGTTGTCTACCGTTGGAAAATCTCTGTTACAGAGGGCACACCGAATCTGCGACAAGGACCATCTACCTGCGGAACTCCAGCATGTCAAACGAGTACTTCGTGCAAACAAGCTGCAAGTTCCGCGTGTCCGTCGCGGAGGACGTGTCAAACCGGACACAGTCGAGCGAGTTCCAGCCTACCTGCCTTTCGTGAAAGGAGTGACTGACAAAATTGGGAGTATTTTGAAACGCGCCTCAATCAGAACCATCTACCAGCCGCCAAGAAAGATACACCAATTCATGCGAAGTGTCAAGCACAGGATTCCCTTACAAGAGGCAGGAGTATACAAGCTTGACTGTGAATGTGGTTCCTCGTACATTGGTCAAACGAAGCGTACCATAGCTGAGCGGGTGAAGGAACATATCGCTGATGTGAAACATAAGCGCTCTGGTAGATCTGCAGTCAGCGAGCATACACTTAGCGGTACCAACCACTTTATACATTTCGATAAAGTTAAAGTTCTAGCCCGAGAAGACCATTTCTTCCCTAGAATGATACGTGAGGCAATAGAGATCCGCCGGCATCCAAATTTTAATAGAGATCATGGTTGGAACATACCGGTAGCATGGGAACCAGTGCTTAAGTGCATGAGACCCCCTTGCTAGAAGTGTGACTGTAGAATAAATAATAAAAAATCAATTTAATTTCAATTAATAATGTTCATATAAAGTAATTAGTTTATAAATTTAATTTTAACTTCAATTACTAATAATCAATATTGTTGACTTTATATAAAAAAAAATAATTGGTTTGTCTATTTTGGAACGTAACTTCATAATTAACTTTTGTAATTTTTGCCGAGGGTAGTAAACTAACCGTTAATGATTTCTAAAAGACACCTGTCACCTCAGTCATCCGGGACCACGGCACCTGAAAAAGTGCCGAAACGTTGGAAAATTGTAAAAATGTAATAAACGAGCATAAATCCGTATAAAAACAGTTTTAATTATGTCTACTGCTCGTGTTAACCTTAAAGATAAAGATAAAGATAAAGATTATTTATTTGTCAAACATGAGTTATAAGTATAAGGCTGTTAAATAATATTAAATAATATGTCCTGTGCATGTTTTGTCCATTGGGACTTACAAAATTTTTGAGAGAGCACCATAAGTTGTCTTCTGCATATGTCAAAAATGTGATAATAAATAAAATTCAATAGTAAAAAAACCAGTTCAGTCAGAAGATAATAATAAATTAATGCCTATCCTATAATTAAACATTTTTAAAGGGTGCACACAAGGTCAATGAAGGTTAATAGGTTAATATGTCTAATAAAGTAATTACTTATGTCAGGGTATATAATTCATTCAGTCAAGAATTCCATTAAATTATAATAACATTTATCCAACAGCATTTTTTTCAATTTAAATTTGAATTGGTCCATATCTAATTCTCGTAGAGATTTTGGTATTTTATTGTAGATTGTAGGCCCCATACAAAATACACTCTTTTGCATAAGTGCAGTGTTGGCTCTACGAGTACAGACTTTACTTTCGTCTCGTTGTAAGCGAGTGCTGGCGAGCGAAACCGGTTGGAAAATATCTGGGTTAGATTTTACAAAGAGTCCCATCTCTAGAATATACATTGATGGAAGTGTCAGAATATTGTTGTCTTTAAAATAAGATTTACAACTGTCAGTCTTTTTTAATCTAAACATTGCTCTTAGACACCTTTTTTGCGCTTTAAACGCTATATCTCTGTCAGTGGAATTACCCCAAAATATTAGACCATACCTCAACACAGAAGCTACAATACCATGGTAGGCAGTAATTAGAGCATCTGTATTAGTAACAGGAGCAAGTTTATAGAGAAGGTAGGCCGATGAGCTAACTTTTTTGCAGAGTCCCGCAATATGCGCTTTCCAATTTAGATTTCGGTCCACTGTTAATCCTAAAAATTTTGTAGTCACTACTTGCTCTATTTTACTATTTTCATAATTTATATCTAAGTTTACAATCGGTAACCTTTGACTTAATTGCATTAAATTAGTTTTAGTTAAATTTACCTTTAAATTATTATTATTTAACCAATTTATGATAGATTGTAGAGTCTGGTTTATGTCATATTCGTAAGATGTTTCTTGGTCACATTGGATTGTTTAGAAAATACTATATTGATATTTTGTTAATGATATCTGCGTTTACATTTTGTATTCAATTCCGGCTTTAGCTGCTTTATGCACCCACCGGTAAATCATCCTCTAGCATAAAATAATGTCCTAACTGGATCTTAGAGATTATTATCCAGACGGCACCACAAAAAAACCGTAAAACCACATACAAGTTAAATTAGAAAAAAAATTGGTACATTCATAAGCTTTAGGAGAAAAGTCATGTGTCAGTTTTAGAGGTAACCCTGTTCAGTAGATAAAAAAAAATGTGTGCTGAAAAAAACGCATAATTATAAATATAACTATCTTCTACATTATAAAACTAAATAGATTATCAAAGTACAGTAAATGAAACACTAGATATAATGAGAGATGGCATTTGGGGGAAAAGGCCTATACCAGCAGTGGGCAGCGGTGGGCTGATGACGATGATGGTGAAATTAAACTAAGAATGTTAGTAGAGAATAGATGTCAACACGCTGCCGTCAGCCAGTAAAGTGGCGAGACCCACCTGCTACCCCAAATTGGTACCAGCCCTCGGGTCACCCAACGCATCGTCCAGACGCGCTGAAATCTTTACTTTTTTTTTTAAATTAAAGACAGTACTTATCCGTATTCCGTTAATTCCTATTAGTTTAAAACCATGATTTTACATTGTATTGAAATCATTTTTTTTAATAAGAAATGTGCTTAATTTTGTCCTCTATCTAGCTTGAGTATGTCTAGGATGGAGAAGAGTTTGCCCAGAGCCTCTTCACACACATCTTAAAGATGTTCAGGTTCAATTGTTTGGGAAAACGGACGACACGGCAAGGTGTTCCACACTTTGGCTGTGCGCATCATGAAGGATGACGAAAATTGCTTATTGCAAAGGCTCGGAATGTCAACCAAGTGCGAATGGTAACCTGCAGCCCGCAGTACACCGCCTATGATCGCCCTCTATGATATGCTTTGTGATTTGTTCTGAAAACAGCTCATTTGTCTATCTGCAGGTTAAAACATCCTTGTCTGCACGCGAAGTTTCATGGTCCTTCCATCAGCCATTATTGCGTGATTCAATTCAATTTATTTCAACCTAAAGAATTTACATTCTGTTTGCTGAATGTCAAAGTAAAATGTAATATGAAAGTGATAGCCGCTGCTTTCGGGCCGTAGTGTAGTGGATAAAAAGGCAGCGGGAAAAAAAAAATTCACTCTGAAAGTCCTCTTAAATCTAATACATAAGATACCACCTACACGCATAAGATTCCATGATTGCCATTAATAACTTTAAATGCTAAGGCATTATTCAATTGTTTTACATAGGCCGTGAAAACATGACAAGTGCTCAGGCCAGACACACGAACAGCACTCGTTCACGAGCATAACGCAGAGGTCAACCATCATCAGTCTCAACCATTTTGGAGGGAGATAGATGATCCGGCCATCACGCCACCATTCGAATGACCTTTAGCAAACCTGCAGATTAAGTTTTTGTCATTTATAGAATGTATTTATTTACTATTATGCAATCACGTCGTCTGCAAAAACTTAAAATATGACATAACTAACACTGAGGATTGCAGTGATTCGGTTGCTACATATAAAATATTTATTTAATAACTATGATTGACTCGTTGTGGAACTGAGTAATGAGTACGGTGGATTGAGTAACAATCATCAAAACATCTTCACAAAATTTCACATTTATAATATTAGTAGGATTCGATATCAACCCCTGTATGTGCTCACTGCTGGGGCACGGGTCTTATAATATGATTGTAATAGTACAATTTATCTCTTTTCAGTTCTTGCCTACCCAACTCTAAAACTAGACTTCGCGACCCCAATTCCATTGCTCGGGATCGTCTTCCGACCTTGGCGGCTTCTGTGCATCATACTGGCTTTGCCTTCAGGGCTTGGCAGTATCGCCATATACTTCTTTCAAGAGTCTCCGATGTTCCTGGCCAACTGTGGCAGAGAGAAGGAGGCAATAGAAACGTTGCGTAGGATCTACGCTGTCAATCATAGAGGAAGTAAGGAGGAGTTGAAGGTAAAGTGTTGTGTAACATAGTAAATATTTAATTGGCCGATACGCAGGTGCTGATTTAACTTCAGCGCTTAGCATAAACTATATCTTGAAGCTTGAATATTGACATTTGCATTTACGTAATGTGATTGATAGGTGATCTATACGTCCAGTAGCACCTTCACTCACACTAGACGGGTGAAGGATCACTCGGACGTTACAGTGCCTGGAACATTGTTTTTAGATGGTAAAGGCTTGCCCAGCACCTATACATCCTGATTGCTCAGTTGACCTAGCTCACAGGAAAGACTAACCAATACGTACGGAGCCAACCAAGCCGCGGGTTTCTTCACAATGTTTTTCTTCATAGTTAGGGAGTGGTATTGCTTCTAAAAATCGTAAATGTACGTAATTATGAAATTAAAAGTTACGTACATTGCATTAGGCACTGGGGATCGAAACTATAAAATTTTTGTAAGTCGCTCTGAAAAGTGCTCGTTGCGCCTGATATTCTGGAGGGGTAGAAAAATACCAGTGATTGTCATTTGTCACGATCCTGTTTATCACGAGTTTACCCTTTAGTTTCATCAACACTCATAAGCCGTTGCATTTCGCAGCAGTTGCAGTTTCATTGAATTATATATCTATTTTAAATATCCAATATCAACCCATGTATGTCCGCACTGCTGGGGCACGGGTTTCTTCCTGCATCGCAGGAAGGTTAGGTCTTACTCCACCTTGGGGGAAAAGTCCGGGTTGGTGAAGGATTGTTGGACAGTGGCGGGCCTTACTGTCAGAAGTTATCAAGCCGCCCATACGGCCTCTGACATGGCTTAGTGACTGTCAAAACATGACAGCCGGCACCAACGGCATAACGTGCATGATTGGTGAGTTAAACGTCACTTTCGCGATTCGTTACATGAGACAAAGACCACCTTAGCGAGAAGCCACAAGAGATTAGGTGACTTTCGTAATTCGTGACATTATCACGAAGTCGCATACTGCATTGGTCACAATATGAAACTGACAGATTCGTATTAACCCACATTCTTAGTTTAGTTTAGTAACAGTTAGGAACAAAACTCCCTTACTCCTTGTCATACCACTAACTTGTCAATCGGCATTAATTTCTACAAACGCGCTGCGAGCTGCGGAACAGTTGTTGGGTGTGTGATGGTGATTAGGCAGTGTAGTGCTTTGGTTATTGTATTGCCAATGGGTCTAGGTCACTGCGCGACCAAATAACCACTTCTTCTATGGTAAAAGTAAGGGATTGTATTTAAAATTCAATAATTATTTGGGAGCAAATTACTTTAGATCTTATTTTTTTGAAGCTACCTGCAGAAAAACAAACATGGCGCACAGAAAGGAAAAAAATGACGTTTCAGACATTATTATTTTTACCCAGTAAAGTCTTTTTATCAACACCCGCAACGCAGAGGTTTCATAATAAGTGTCTATCTCGAAATCTTAGGTATTATTATTATACTTTATTGCACACGAAACATTTAACAGGACATTACATAAGAAATAACATGTACAAAGGCGAGCTTATCTCTGAAAGAGAAAAGGTATGTTGGCAGTAACTGTACACTCGTCCCTAAAAGAAGAATATGGGTTAGTACGAATATGTATATTTCATATTGTGACCAATCCAGTATGCGACTACGTGATAATGTGACGAATTACGAAAGTCCCCTATATCTCTTGTGGCTTCTCGCTAAGGTGGTCTATGTCTCATGTGACGAATCGCAAAAGTGACGTTTATCTCACAAATCGATTAAACTAAGCTAGAGTGCGTCAAACTTATCTAACCCGGTGACAGCGTCACTTTTCTCTTATTAAACTTGACGTTTCCATACAAAATTTGACACCTCCACCGGGTCAGATAACTTTATAGCACTGTAAGGCTGTTTGTCCACCGCCGCCGTCACCGTCACGTCACCGAGAACGAGATTATTTCGGGCCGAGTTTAATATGACGTGACGGCGATCGTTTGTCCACCGCGACCACCGTGACGTGACGGCGATGGTTTAGTTTGCTCCAACTGTTCCAAAAATTCTTTACTTTCTATACCTTCTATTAATCTACTTAATCTACTTAATATAATCGTATTTTAATTTTTTGGCCATTTTTATTACAATGAGACAAAATAATAACTGAGCTCGTGTACGGTGCGACGGCGACGGCAGTGTATGGACAAGTTCATACGTGTTTTGTATTGCCGGCACATCGGCTCGTCAAAATCTCGGGCGACGTTCTAGCGGTCACGCCGATCTACTCGCAATTTCGGCGGCCGGGATGACGGCGCTCGGGTGACGGATGTGCGGTGGACACGCGGCTTAAGTAAATGTATGTACCGCTACTTCGGCGCCGTCATCTCGTTCTCGGTGACGTGACGGTGACGGCGGCGGTGGACAAACGCCCTAAGCCCTTTGATTATGTTAACTCTTCTTATAGACAATAAACTTTTTTTATGTATTTATTAAAAGGAAAAACCATATGTTTAAAGGACAGAGTAAGATGCTTGCGGTTAAGTGAAATTCCGCTTTGGTAGCGCGACTATTAGAACAGACAGGATATGCAAGTATTCAATATATTTCATTAACTTTGACAGTATACATGAAGAACGAAGCACTAGATGCAAGCAATTTCGATGCTAGTTTCTATGGATGTCTGTCCTGATCCGTCGGGTTTCTTATTCGTTGTAGTGACGGTGGTTACAGTTTTGAGTTTCTTTGCTGTACCATTTTTGTCGCAAAACTTTGTTTTGACAATTTTAGTCACAATAATTCGTTGTATGGTTTCGCCCTTCTCCTGAACTTCCTCAGTTTTAGTCGATTCATTTTCTTCATCTTTTCCACATGCCTTCAGGTCCTTTAGTGCTGCTTCTACTTCTGTGTTTACTGGTGAAGAATCAAGCAGTTCTTCTTCAAGAGAAATTTTCTCGCTAGTTTTGGTTATGACTGATCCATCCGTGTGTGTATCTTCGATGACTGTTTTGATTGTAATTTTTGTGAGTTTCGTAGTTTTACTAGCATTGTGGTACACTTCTGTGGTAGTAGTAACCTTCGTTTTCCTTTTGATGCTTTTGCCGTCTTCTTCAACAGTTTCTTCATGTATTTTTATGTTTACATCGGGCTTGCCCACTGCTTGACACCCTTCGAGATACTGTTCAATGGTTTTAGCATTGTCGGTCATTCCGTCCAATAGGATTCTTTTTCATCTTCTTGGTAATGCTGCCTTGTAAATTTTCCTTTTTCTAAAGCAAACAAGATTGTATTTGAAAACAACGGCCATACAAAAAAAATCAAATCAATTGTGTTGTGCACTGACAGCACAAAGAAAATATGACAGTTGCTATCACGTAGTAGTTAAATTCTCTTTGGTTGCTATTCACAGAGAAAAAAATCGTTCCCTTCACATGGCTTTACTGTATGAAAAAAAATACGAAAAACATTCATACATTCAAACAGTGAACTCATGCGGAAAGGTGAAAAAACTCGACAGAACTCGATGGATTTTTTATACAAAATATCGGACATTTTTGACCAGATGTATTTTTTTACGTAGCCTCTATGTTTGTGTCCCACTGCTGGGCAAAGGCCTCACCCAATTCAGTCCAGAGTGTATTATGTACTAGCGTAGACAATATAAAAATTGGATCGATGTTCTCATCAACTCATCAACGTTTTTAGGTGAATTCGGGTTTAAAATTTGGAAGACTCCCAATGACTTCAACTCGGTCGATTATTTTGACTCTGTTACCATTCCGGAGTTTATTGGCTCGTTCTTCTCAAACAAAATTCCGTTTGCCGTTCCAGGTGATGTCTCTGATGCCCTCCCAAAACCTGCCGGTGGCAGGACGCTCGCTGCTCCGTAACTTGTGGGAGCAGAGCGCGCCGCTATTCCGTGCCCCCTACCTACGGCGGACTCTTCAGCTGTTCTTCATCGTCTCCGTTGTTTACATCACGTGAGCTCACATAGAACAGATATAATACATGTTAGTTATTTGCACAAACGCATGGCCGTTGTAAATGAAAACTACTATATTATGTGTATCGAGATTATGCCTATAGTTCGCATGCCAGGAGTCTCAAGCGGTTTGATGTTTGGTGAGATTTGATGCTGAAATTTCAGATGCAAGTAAGCAAAATAATGTTTGTTGGTCAATCGCAGCCTTCTGTCAAAGTGTTCTAAGTGCTTAATTTGTGTTCTAACTTTTTACTTACCTTTTTGGACTCCTTCCAAACTTTCAAGAGTTCTGCATAATAGAAGTTATTTGCAAGATAAAAAAATTCCGAAATTTATTAATATTTATAAAGCACAAGCCGAAAATTAATGTTTATAAAACACAAGAGTTTGTCAGGATCGTGGCAAGTGACACGCACTCTTGTCTGCCTCTTCCAGATACAGGCGTAGCGTATAGTATTTATGGGTATGTAATAATCTTAATATTTGTTCCTAATAGCTCCTAGTATACCATCTGACGGCATAGGCATCAAGGTCATTTTAACATTCCTTCATTTTAACATTATTTTAACATTCCTTCGTAACTGTTCAACCAAAACCTCAACGGATAATGTAGGTGTTAACTCTTTTCACAGAAACAACAGTTTCCTGGTGTGGCTGCCACATATATTGAATCTGCTGCGTCTCTCTCCGAAGACGGGCGACAGTCGGGGAAACATTTGTAGTCTCATCAGCTCCTCACCCAACACCGTATGTAAACGACTACACAGAAGATTCTTTTGAACTAATTCAAATGCCTTATTGTCCTAGAGATGACAAGACGATTACCTATGCAGTTGTTAGGAAGTGACCAAGCACAGGGAGGATTTGAGAGCCGGATGGGAGGCTTTAGACCAGCAGTGGGACTCAATCAAGTGTAATAAAAAAACTACACCACTTTCGTGCTTCGCAAGACACGTTAAGCCGTAGATGCTGTAATGGCAGTCATTAAGCCATGTCAGAAGACTTATGGGCGGCTCGTTAACTTCTGACACTAAGGCCCGCACACTGTCTTACAATTCTCCACCAACCCAGACTTGGCACCTGTGGTGGAGTATGTCTTAACTTTGCTACGATGCAGGAAGAGACCAGTGTTCCGCAGTTGATACCACAGCACTGTGTTTTTGTCCTTTCAGCCACCAGCGCCTTGCCGCGGCACCGTCGAAGACAATACCATTTTAACTCTCATCGCTTCCCAAGCAGTCTTCTCGTTCCTCAACCTGGTCATCTCCTACCTGCCCAACCGACGACGCGTCGTGCTAATATCAGTCTTAGCTCTGTCGGCTTCGAGCGCAATATTGATCAACTTGATGCCGGAGCCCATTTCCAGCGTCTTCTTCTTTGTGGTGTTCACGTGTACCTGCTTGGGCATGGGAATACTGGCGTCATATTTTGTGGATCTGTATCCTACTTCATTTAGGTAAGTAGGTACCTACGAATATTATACAAAAAAACATACTTTTACTGCTAGACAAATGATAAATATAGGTCACTTCAGGGTACGTCCAAAAGACATGCTGCAAAAGGCATCAGCATGGGGGGCAAGTTTTTTTATGCTTGTGGGATTTTTGGCGGAAAGTAATTATCACATTTTAATGCTTTTATGGATTTCCGCAAAGTAACGCCTGATTCTATACAATATCTGAAAACTTGCTCGTACAAGTACGAGCCTTTTCTACGCTCTGTGTGAGCAGCTATATCTGCGCCTTTGTTGTTAGACATTATAATACCCTAGAGCAACGCTATGTATAGGCCTACTTTATTTCATTCAGGATGATAAAATACAGCACAAGGAACTTGTTGTTAGTGGACCAATTAACTAATATTTTAGAAGAGACACTAAAAACAAATACGGGTGTGCGCTGCCAAAAAAATGAGCGCAATGTTTTGTCTAGTTTAATAGACATGTGTGATAATACTGGCATGTAGGTACGTATGTGTTGGAATCGAGCACTAGGGGCACAGGAGCATAGCGAAAAAATAATCCTGCCTGGTCTGGTCATTTTTACGCCCCCCAGATTCTACGCCGTGTGCCTGGGCACCGATGTGACGTGACGACGTGACCAGTTATTCGGTATACGGCAGATTCTGAATTCGACAGAATCGAGATTCGGCAGATTTGCCACACGACATATTCTTGGATTGGACAGATTCAGAATTCGACAGATTAGCTACACGGCAGAAGTACAGGCAGTTAAGAGGAATTGGAATTTTTATTAAAAACACGTTAAAGTATTTAAAATTTAACGTAATCAAACAACAGAAAATGAAAATAATTTTGAATCAATTCTTTAGAACTTAAAATAAAATTATGTCTGAATATGCATTTTATTTTACACAGTCGTTTCAGACATTCTCTTACACTTATATCCGGTGTTTTCTCGTGGTCCCATTATTTTGTCCCGTTACCCTCATCAACAGAGTTATCTATATATGTATCAAAGTAGTTCCTATGGACTTCTAAATTAAAAAAAAATCCATATCCACATCCATGCATTCATAATATCAGTATATTATGAATGCGAAAGTAACTCTGTCTTTAGAGGAATTTTAGTGCAGAGCTGGCTTGGAGGTACTTAAGACAAATTGTGCCCGACTGTACTCTTTCTGCCATATAGCGATTCTGCCAAATGGCGATTCTGTCGAATAGAGAATATAAAGAATCTGCCGAATCGCGATTCTGTCCAATTCAGAATCTGCCATAAACCGAACAAACGAATCGTGTGTGCAGATGGCACTGCGAGCGTTACATGTAATGCTCCTAGTGCGTCCTCACACGGGATTCGCATGACATTACAGGTTATGTTACATTACACGGTACACGCGTCTGGACCCGGCTTTAGGGTTCAAGCGGCAATGAAGTGAAATCACCGCCTTCATACAGTTATCAATCACTGTTCTAGAGAATATAGGCCCTGAGCCATGCAGTGGAAGTTATCAAGGCTGATTATACCTTGCACTTATCTTAGTCTTAAAAACCTATTTAGAGGCTAAAAATTCCACCCATGCCGGGACTCGAATCCACGACCCCTGACTAACGTGCCAGCGCTCTTCCAACTGAGCCAATGGGCGACTACTCGGCATCAGTGAAATTTCAAACCTCCTTACAATATTCCCTGTACTACGTATAGGCAGCAACATCTCACTGAAGCATCGGGGCTGCATCACTTGCAGCCCCGAGTACCTACTTTGCAGTTAGGTTTTACATTGGAATGATATCGCTGTAACCATATAATTATATTCTTTTTAATGTACTAACCCGTGCTTGTGAAAATTATAAAAACCTATTTAGATGCTAAAAATTCCACGGGTTAAGATAAGATAAGAATATTCTTTATTGTACACACCAGAAAATAATTACAGAGACAACAGTTACAAAAGAAGAGGTACAATTGGCGGCCTTATTGCTGATAGCAATTTCTTCCAGGCAACCTTAAATCGGAAAGATTGCTGAAGGAGAAATTGAGACGGGTAGTTGGTGCTCATCGAATATTTATATACATACGTATATGTAATATACGTATGTATATAAATATTCGTGCATTAAAAAGAATATAATCCTCTATTAGTCACGTATCAAATTTGACGCGATAAATTAATGAATATTTCCTATAGTATTTAACGTAAGAAACCGAAATATATTGATTTTGCTAAGTAAGTATGCAGGATGGCTGCAAAATTTCAAAGTTAAAAAAATTTTTCCTCGTTTAATTCGTAACGGCGAAAACGCTATCCGCCATCTTGAAACCATCTAAAGTATGTAAACAAACATCTTTCAGCCAGAGCCAGTGGACATTGATTATTATAGGACTTACATCAAAGTGATCTTCACATAAATACACCAGAGTTTCAATTGATAAAGACTCGGGGTCTCTTTTGGCAAGTTTGAGCCAAATTTTTGGAATGTCAATTTCACTGGTTACACGAATCCACAACTTCGCGGGAGTCTTTGTTGACGTGTTTTTACATTCTCGAACAATGCAATAATGATAATTGGTATATTTTGGATGTAAATTCGATGAAATCATGGTTGCGTTGTTGTTATTTCTCTATGCTCAGAGATCACTTACAGAAAATTGAATGTAAAACTTTGTTTACAATTTTTTGGACTTCAAACCATAGACAAAAATGGCTGACCGCGTTTTGGCTGTTCAGGAAAATTAAGTTTTAAAATATATTTTTATGTTGCTTTTAGGTCCTCAAAAAATATACTAAAATATTTTTTGGTCTTATGGAAGAGTTATTTACCGTTTAAGACTTACTTGAAAAGAGAGTCAAATAGCGTATTATCTTAGTCTTCTACGTGTCTTTTCAGAGGCATGATAGCGTGTCTCAGCATCATGGTGGGCCGCAGCAGTACATTCATTGGCATCAACATTGTCGGGAACCTGCTGTTCAACCACTGCGAAATTATCTTCTATTTGTGGTCGCTTCTTCTTATTGGTAGGTACGTTGTTTAAGCACCCATTCATTCTTTGTAGAAATTGTTACAAAAGCTCCATGGAATCTGAAAAATATTTACTAATGGCAAAACTTTGAGAATTAATTAAATCATTTTCATCACGGACCCACATGGATCGTACAAATTGGGACAATACAATAGTGTTAGTAAGTGAAATAAATATTCTAAAAGCAATTTTTTTCACGTTTTTAGGGTTCTAACCTAACTGGATTTAAAATGAGTGGACTGTATATTCACTGGTACAAGATATAATGGTTAGTAATGCAGGCAGTGGTTCATATACCTACTCCGCATTGAGCCTGCTCGGAAACAGAATGCGAAAAAATGCCAGATGTTTCACACTATTAATAACAAAAAGAGAATAGTATTTTGTCGTTTCACGTTTTTGCCTCTTATGCATGCCTGGCACCTGGGCCAGGCACGTTCAAAAAAAGATCTCAACATCTTTTCAAATCTTTCATCTTGATTATAGGTATCTTAGTCCAACATTTTTACCATATTATCTTTAATCACACTACCTTTATAGTATTTTCTAAGGTTAACACGAGCAGTAGACATAATTAAAACTGTTTTTATACGGATTTATGCTCGTCAGATGACTGAGTCATCCGGGACCACGGCACCTGAAAAAGTGCCGAAACGTTGGAAAATTGTAAAAAATGTAAAAACGAGCATAAATCCGCATAAAAACAGTTTTAATCACACTACCTTTAATAAAAATGTGATTTGACCGTAGGCCGTAATCTTCTGCATTTTGATGAAAATTCGATAAAACTTAAAGGATTTTCTTTATCTGCCATAATATAAGTGGCTCAGTATTCCCTCGGCAGCACGGCATAAGTAGTCTGTCTCTTACCCACTATAAATCTTTTAATTATCCTTATTGATATGTTTACAATTTTCAGGTAGTGTGATAGCAGCTTGGTTTCTTCCGATGGATAAACCGAGAGAAGAGATACCTGTCAAAGTCTAGCTCACTCCAGTTATATTGCAACGGCCAAAACTCTCGTGTGAACCATAGGGCCCTCGTCCATGGAGTTTTAGTTTTCAACTCTCGACAATGTTCAGTTCAAAACAATCATTAAAATAACATCACTCGTTAAATTTTGATTCACATAAGGGCTGATTTTTTGCCATAACATAATTTTTTGACATAATTGTTTGACATAATTTTCATACATAAGCTGTCAAACGGCCATTTTTATTCCTCAGATAAAAGTTATCTGACTATTGAAAAATCAGCCCTAAGAGGCTAAAAATTCCACCCATGCCGGGACTCGACCCGCGACCTCTGGCTAACCGTGCCAGCGCTCTCCCAACTGAGCTAATGGGCGACTCACCGGCATCAGTGAAATTTCGAACCTCTTTACAACACTCTCTGTATTACGCCCATTAGCTCAGTTGGGAGAGCGCTGGCACGGTTAGCCAGAGGTCGCGGGTTCGAGTCCCGGCGTGGGTGGAGTTTTTAGCCTCAATAGGTTTTTAAAATTGTCCTTAGCACGGGTTAGTGCATTAAAAAGAACATAATAAATATATCCATTTATGTGAATTTCCATACATCTCAGTTCCCTTTAGATAATTGTACGTTTGTGTAATAGTACATTACACAACTAGGGTGGTAATACAAAGAAAGGCCGAGATCGCAGAAGTTTGCGGCCCGAGCTGCAAGCGAGGGACGTAAATATGCGATCGAGAGCTTTCTTTATTACCTCCCGTGTTGTGTACATCTTTTTATGTCTACACTTGGCCAGAAAGCGGCTTTTTCCGTACGCGCAGCGTGATATAAAATATATTTATTATTTTAAATATAAAATATATTTATGCCACACCTGGCAATAAAGTGGCTTTTTCCGCACGCTGCGCGTACGGAAAATGCCGCTTTCCGTACGCGCAGCGTGATATAAAATATATTTATTATTTTAAATATAAAATATATTTATGCCACACCTGGCAATAAAGTGGCTTTTTCCGCACGCTGCGCGTACGGAAAATGCCGCTTTCTGGCCAAGTGTAGACATAAAAAGATGTACACAACACGGGAGGTAATAAAGAAAGCTCTCGATCGCATATTTACGTCCCTCGCTTGCAGCTCGGGCCGCAAACTTCTGCGATCTCGGCCTTTCTTTGTATTACCACCCTAGTTGTGTAATGTACTATTATGGGTCACTTACAATTTGCAAGTGCATTAGGAGAGTGCGTTACGAGAGATGAATCATTTACTCTTCTGACTATTCAACTAAAGAGAAAAAGGAATCCTTCTCACTCTAGTTTGAAAGTTTTACTTCATCAAAATCAAAGATACAAAGTAGATGCAAGTGTCTCTGTAAGACGCCTGAAACTGAAAATTCCATGGACAAAGTCCTGCAATCAAATCAAAGTTACTAAGTTTTACTTCACGAAATCAAAATTACGAAGTGTTACTTCATCGAAATGAAAGTTACGAAGTAAAATATGTAACATAAGTGTCCCTAAAGACTCCTGAAACTGTAAATTCCATGGACAAAGCCCTGAGATGAAATCAAAGTTAAGAATTTTACTTAATTAGAAACAGACGCAAGCGTCTCTGTAAGACTCCTGAAACTGGAAATTCCATGGACAAAGCCCCTATTTGTTTTTATGCATCGCCGACCGCTTAGTGGAATTACTTACTTTAGTTAAGTGCTATCTGTGATGTTAGGATTATGTTAGAGTTTTTATACACTGATCTTTGCATTATTTACCTGAATTAAAGAAAACTTTATATTAAACTTGTACTGTGTATTGTTCTAATGCCCTTGTCGATATGTAACATAACATTTACATACAGGCACATACATTGCTTCTGGCCCCACGCTAGGATACCCTGTGTCGTGGGAACCAGAAAAAGCAACATCACAGACATGTAAACATTCAAGACCTGGGGTTTTTTTTTGTCCCCATCCGGGGTTCGAACCCGGGACCTCTCGCATGGTAGGCAGATGCGCTACCACTACGCCACAGAGGTCGTCGCCTCCACTACGCCAAAGATACATAATTATGTCTCTTAACTTACTGTTTTATTTCTTAGGCAGTCTACAAGGCTGACATTCAGAGACGACTGCCAAGTTCATGCTTAGAGCTGTCTTAGCAAAGTAAACTAAAGTCATACTTAGTAAAGCGCCGAAATTTTCGTATCCACATTCGATCGGGAGCCGGAGCCATTGAATTAATTCAATGCCGGAGCTAAGCATGAGCTAAGGGAAGAACTGTCTTAAGAAAGTCTTCTATATTGTCTATTATTTTTTAGTGATGTAGTTCTTACCGGTTTTTTAAATATTATATCGCTACACGAGAGCAGGACAACATCATACAAGTTTATGTATGTGAGAGTGAAATAAAAAGCTCACAGATAATGCTCGTAGTACATCATTGAAATGACGTTTGGAATCGTCTGTGAACGAAAGAATTTTTACTTTCTTTGGTTGGTGGTTGGCGCGAGTTTTATATAAGTTGCCGAAAATTGTCCATACCTATTCTCAACTCTGTAAATTATTATTCAGTTTCGTTAATTTTTCATATACTGTCACAGAAAATGACTGAAAGAAAAAGGAAAGCTCCTTTTACCGCGTTTCCATTGGAATGGGAAGACCTCTTTCTGTCTGCTCGTCTCTTACAGCGAACAGGGACATTATAACATCTCTTATAGTTTCTTTGTTGAAGCGAAAACGATCGCGAAATTCGACGTTTGAATAAAATTCAAACGGATTTTTTAAGTTTCTTAAGTGGATATTACTTTGCCTTGGAACAGCGGCTCCATCATCCAGACCTAGGTTTCCCAAGGCGTCCACTTCTTCTAAAAAGTCTATAACTTTAAAGTTTTGTGAGAAAATGAATCTTCTCACAAAACTTCGCAGTAAACACAATGCTAATCACAAACTCTAACCAAAACACTACGACAAAAAGGTAACCTCACAGTGAAGAGAACCAAATGACAGTTCTAAGTTCACGTTAAGTCACCAATATTGGCTACTTACACTTAGCTAAGTACCATTTCATACTCAACTTCTAACTGAATTTTATTGAATTAGGTATCACATCACACTTCACACTAATACCTATTATGCAGGCATGTCAAAGGTACTCAACTTGATAAGATTCTATTCTGAATACGAAATATTTCTAAACTACGTGATTTTGACATTTCTGAGACCGGTCCTATCTTAGTTTTCGTCTCTCAATGTCAGCCTAAGTAGTCAGTGGTAAATGGAAAAAGATCTTTTTTTAAATAAGGTCTAACTGCCATGGATGCTAGTCTTTTCGTTTTATTACTTTACTTTGTGATCTGTCAGGATCGTGGCAAGTGGCAGTCCCGGGTTCTTCCACGTAGTCAAACTATTTTGTCAAACTATTTTGTTAAACTGATTTAACCACGTGGAATTATCTTCCCGCATAGTCAAATTAGTAAAATGCCCTTATTCCGTACCGACCAACTAAACGAATCAACTAGTTGTTCCGATCGGAACTCAATAGATGGTTTTATTCCTGTCGGACTTCTCAAATCAACCATATTAAGCTTATATAAGAGTTCCCAACGGAAACACTATGAAGTTTTATTCTTTACGGAACAACTCGTTAAAAAAACAACAAAATAATAAACTTCATGCTTACTTATCTATTTAAATAAAAAAATTATCAACTTAACTAAACTTACATCTTTGTGGCTTACTAAATTCAGTACATAGGTATTAGCGGCCATTCACTACAAGTAAAAAAAAATCAAACATGTAGGGACTTATTGTTATCCCTCGTGGTCCCGTTAGTAAAAATGATGGCTCCTGTGTAAGAATTTTCACTGGCCTTTCGCGTTTCTCTCCTCATCCCGATACTCACTTTCCTGAATATTATTTGTTTAATTGTTACCGTTTCATTTTAGAAATGAAGTACTGGGATTGCATGAAGCCATGGATAGATATTGTATATTTGATTAGTCAGAGTCGAGTTTCGATGTTGGAAAAAGTACTAGGCTCTCACGGAAATGTAGGAGTTAATTTTTATCAATAGTTTTTCTATCCTAGAATTTAAGAGTATTTTTTTTTATGATTCGCGATGCTCAGTTATACTCACGAATGCCCAGCGTGGGGATTATGGGCATTACCCCATATAAAGAATAAGACTTTATAGTTGTTCCGTTGGGAACTCTTATATAAGTAAGCTTAATATGGTTGATTTGAGTAGTTAGTCCGACAGGAATAAAACGACGTACTGAGCTCCGATCGGAACAACTAGTTGATCAGTTTAGTTGCTCGGCACGGAATAAGGGCATTTTACTAGTTTGACTATGCGGAAACATAATTCCACGTGGTCAAATCAGTTCGACGAAATAGTTTGACTATGGTTTGACTGTACTTTTTGGCATTTAGAATCTTATACAGGAAGGATTATTACTTTAATTTGACCACGAGGAACGAATTTTCCACGTGGTACAATCAGTTTGACAAAATAGTTTGACTACGTGGAAGAACCCGCAGTCCCTGGTCTCTGCCTACCCCTCTGGGATACAGGCGTGAGGTTATGTGTGTATGTATGTACTTTACCACTTTCACTATTTACACTCTTCACTATTTACAACGTATGTAGGTATTATTCGTGTTCACTATGCATTTACAATCAGAGATGAAGGATTTTGGATCGGCAAGAAGTTCTTGAAAGCGCATTAGAATATTGTTTTCATAGATTGATTCGGTTTCTGTTATTAGAGTTAATCTGTGATAAAATAACGAAAACACGTTACCACAGATCATTTAAACGTAATCATAGATTTGCTGGATTTGCTTTTTTTATGTATACCTACCGTAGATAGAGTAGAACTATAGATCAAGGCACAGTGTAACCGTTTTCACGTCGGTGAATATTATTTGTTTGTGTGCGTGAATGTTGCCACAGTAAAAGTGAATTGCCGTAATGAGGGATAAAATATTTCAGTCGTTTATAGGCCATGAATAAAAATGCAGATTTAGTTTTGAATTTTATTAATCATACATATCTGACAATTGTTTGCAGAACGTAGCAAACGTTTTATAAACAATTGTCATTTTGTATAATTAAAAATACGTTTTATTTTACACGTTTAAATTTTACAAGTTAAGGCGCTTAGGGACGCTATTTAGGACCACCAATGGAATACAATCATAAACTGTTTTATTAATAAGTTTTTTTCATATAAAAATTCACCATATAAAAAATCTTTTGAAGGGTACCTCAGACCACCAAAATGTACATTTTGTCGAAATGTAGAGAGCATATTCGAGCATTTGATGTAGGTGACCAGTTCTCTCTTCTAAATGCTAGCACCCATATTTCCAGAACAGAACTATTTTGAAGAAATCTGGAAAAGAAACATTGCTAATATTAATAAATATTGTATTACATTAAAACATAATAAGTAATAACTTTAGTATTATTATTTTCGATACTCATACATAGCTGTTGTATATTGAACGGGTCGATTATTTATTAGGGAAATAAGGTAATTAAGTTTTACCTAATAAACGATCGCGGCTAGACGGTATTGTACGAGATTCATTGATACAAATTCAAATTTGAATTCTATACTGAATTCAAGGGCACATTGCTTGCGGCAGAATGCACAAAAACACCGAAAGGGTTCTTGCGATAAATTCGAGTTGACACATTTCTGCTGAGTGGAATGAATGCTGAAAAATTATATGGGCAACAAGTCACATAGGAAGGCGATGCAGCTATCTAACAAAGCATCAGGATATTATATTTGATAATTCAGTGCTGTAGCCGTTATGTTTCTGTCTCTATTGTTTTTATTATAGATTTCGATATCAACCCTTGTATGTCCATAACTCTGGAGCACGGGTCCTGCATCGCAGAAAGGTTAGGCCATACTCCACCGCAGGGGCCAAGCCCGGGTTATAGTTTTAGGTACATTTGATTTTTAATAACGATACATTAAGTATTAAAGATTCATAATATATTTTGATTACGTTTGTAACTTAATATCTGTACAAGGACAAGCCGTCGAAGTCTGGGACTTCGAGTTAAGTAATGATCACGCAGCGTTGCCAGATATACGATTTAAATCGTATTCATACGATGTTTTACATTTATGTTGCATATACTCGTACGATCAAGGGGCAGAAATCGTACGTAAACATATGACTTTTTTTAGATTTTATTCAACCAAAGTACTAATACCAACATAGCACGTCACTATTTATTCTTTTACTTACTAAGTAGCAACCCTTAAGGTAAATCTAACTAATGTGCGAAGTTACCGGTTACTCGTTTTTGTGACACAGATTATGAATGCTGCTTCAGTTCAGTCAACCTTATTAAAACAAAGATCCGAAATAGGCTGAGCAATGAAACTCTAAACGGCACACTTTTGGCAAAACAACATATTAAGCGCTATGGGTGTTGTGTGGATTTTTCTCAAACAAGAGCAATAATATTAACATTACAGTAAAACCCTTTACGGGGATAAATAAAAACCTAAAAATAGTGTGTTTATGTTTAATCGATTGTTTACTTTAAAGTAATAAAACAAAGGTTTTGAAAACGTTCTGTTTTTTTAGCAGTCTTCTTTGGGAATACTACTTTTTATTTTCCCATCGTACGGTCGCTTATAACGTCTGCCAACACGGTCAAGTAATGATCGGGATTTTCGACATAAACGGATGGCAACATTTTTTTACTCTTCGTTTTTTAGGTTAGGAAAGAAAATTCTATTAAATTGCTTTTCTTACGGACTAGTTGCAAAGCTACTAGTTGAAACTTAACTAAAATACTCAACATAAGGCAACTTTGGGCTTAACAATAATTGAAACACAATAATTACTTACCTATCAAAGGAAACTTCCCCCAAAGCTCTTTCTTAACGATTTCTGCATACGAGTACACTACAATTCACCATACTTTCTCTATTTAGGTCACTTTTAATATATCATTTCACAAATACACGGTTGCTCTTCGAAACGGCTAGCGTAGCGTTAAATATGATAAAATTTTCCAAATCTTGTCGTTTGTTTGCCCCCAAAAACGTCAACTTGACACTGGGGGCAAACAAAAAAAGCAGTTACACTTTTGCTGTTTACTCTCTTTCTCACCCATGGTCGCTACGAAGTTTGTTTCATTTAAAACTTGTATGTGTGCGCTGTGGCTTGCTCTATAGTTTTACTCCCTCTACGATACCTACCCTTAAATAATTGAATTGAAAAATATTTCGAATTACATTTTCAAAGTCGCAACCAATTAAAACTGCCTCTCGAACAATGGCCCGCGGACCCGCCGCACGCCCTGTAGGGTGGCTACTAGTGGTTTTGACAGAATCGTGTTTGTGTCGAAACACGTTGGGAAAGTGCCTTCATTGAAAAAAAACTAGCTATTCGATAGCTATTTTTAAAGCACATTTATTTTGCTACAGATTTCAAACCACTAAAAATTCATTGTATATACACATGAAAAATACTTTCACATTCAGCATTTCTAGGTAAGTCTTCAAAATATCACATTTAAGCTTAAGCTTTTCATTCACCCTTGTGGAATGATTAATCCCTCGATTAATCTTTTACTAATTTGAAACCTTGATGTGTGATGTATGTTACGACTGCGACCACAAACTTTGTATAAAATATAAAAAAGTATTAAGAAACTAATGAATTTCATTATAACTATTAAATTACTAAGAAATTATTACTATTTTTTATAACCACGCACATAGCTGAGAACCAAAATGATCAAAATCTTACTTAGAGTCGTCCCATAAGCCTGCACCTTGGGGAAGTCTACTAAATTTAAAGAAATATTTCTCAGGCACTGCAGCGTCCGAGTGATCACACATCTAACCAATTCACTGAACAAGTACTTATCAAATACTTACTTATCTATATAGGGATAAACATTTAACGAGCTATGTGACAAGGTTATCAGTTAAGGATGGTTCTTCAAATACATGGTGCAAGACATTTTATGCATTTATTTACTGGATAGAGCTCACCCCTGGATAAACAGATAGATAGCGTTGCTGCAACCTAAGTGAAAAAGAAAATATCGTTTGATAATTACATATCTTATTTATATAAACCTTATTTTTGCGATGATATGTATTTATCAAGCGATATTTTCTTTTGATTGCTATCCAGGTCTATATCTTCAGCAGACGGATCTTCCTCTGTGCTCGTCTCTAGCTTGAGCATCATGATGCCAGCAACGGACACTGGAATGAGAAAATTCGAAAATATCAACCCTTGTGAGTTCCCACTGCTCGGGCACGGATCTCTTCCTGCATCACAGGAAGGTTAGGCCATACTCCACCACGGGCGCCAAGTCCGGGTTGGTGGAGGATTGCAAGACAGTAGCGGGCCGTAATGCCAGCAGTTATCAAGCTGCCCATAAGGCCTCTGACATGGTTGAACGACTGCCACGACATGATAGCCGGCACCAACGGCTTAACGTGCCTTGCAAAGCACGGAAGCGCTCGGAAAAAATGCCTCTAGCGGTAGTCACGGAACGGTCACCCACCTATCTAAAAAAATCATAACTTGTTTTATAATATGCTTTTATCAAAAAGTAAACATCATAAATCTAGTTTATAAAATACAATTTAATAAAAGTTGTATAAAACAAATTAAGTAGTGTAGGACGCCCTCCGACCAGGTGGGATTATGAACTACGAAAAACTGCCAGCAGATGCTGGATGCGGCAAGCTGAAGATAGGGCGCTCTATGGCGCTCATTAGAGGAGGACTATGTCCAGCAGTGGACTACATAATATACCCTGAAGAAGTAGAAGAAGAAAACAAGTTATGGTTTTTATTCCATTGGTGGCACTTGTTACCACCTCAAAACGATTTAATACAGTGTGGACACTAGTCCAATACATGTGTGTAGTTTCCCCATCCCTCAACCCACCTGCAAGCAACGCAGCGACTGACACGAAGGGCGCTGGGCAGGAGTAGTCGAGGAGTACTCCAACGGCCAAGTTGGAGACCAAGCCGCCAGCGCGACCCCACAAGGCGCCCCAGCAGACACCCAAGGAACTGCAGAAAAAAAGTGCGGTTGAATAGGTATTCCCCACCGGACCTGTCCGCGGGCGTAGTGAGTCTTGTGTGTCGGCCAGCTGCAAAAAACTAAAAGTGACTACCCACAATAATTAACTGTACTCGCCACTTCAGTCTACCCGAGACCACGGCAACTGTAACGCTGCCGAAACGTCGGGAAATAAGGTAATCACGTTTTACCTGTGACGGTTGTACTAAAACAACTTAAAAAAGAAAGTCTCTAAATCTAAAATACAATAATTAGGTACCTATCTACTTATCTAATAGACGTATTTACACTTAATCATTACTCTAAAGCTAAAATAAAACATAACAAACTAATAACTAATTAATATTTCAACGAACAGACAAACATTCTAATTCCTTATTCATATTAGATAATAAAATACAAGCGTAAGCGATCGGAATGTGCGGTGGTCACACAATGGAACATTTGAGAATATTCGTTGGTGCAATGTATTGATTCATTCTGAACCTACCCGTCTACCAGAGAACACACCTCCCTGTGGATTGATTTCATTGCAACTTGTCGCCGCACACGGGCCACACGCGACAGCCACAAACGCCGCCACGAGAAGCTAGAAGCGGCTACAAAGGTAGCTGAAGCGCGCGACAGCTACTTGTGGCCGGTGGTCGACACTTGCAGTCGGTGGCTGCTACTTTTTTTAACCCTTGCGTGGCGTGCAGTATCATAATGGACTCTGACGAAGAAGGTTTAATTGCGCTACTTTTGATAAAAAGACGTCGTCGTAGAAGACGAAACTGTAGTTATTGGATACATCCAGTTTAAACGAATGTACACAAATGCAATGAACATTTCGATAATCTTCTAAACCATTCTAAAAAGTTTTTCAAACATTTTCGTTTAAGTATAGGTACGTTTTGGGAACTACATGCCTTATTATATGCTGGATTAAAGCACCACGACACCAACATGCGGAAAAGCATCGCACCTGCGGAAAGACTAGCTATTACATTAAGGTAAGTTTCACAACAATTTCAATAAACAATTCGCAGATTTCTTCCCAGGCCTTCACTTTTTCTCCTCTATTACTATAACTATCACTTTTTGAATCCCAAATCTCAGGTCGGGATTGTATCCCTGATATAAATAATTATATATCCATATTTATCTACCTATATGAACCACATACTACCGTACCGTGCGTTACCGTCGACTTTACAGCACAGGTTAACTGAGGCAAAGGAGAGGGGGGCGCGGAATCGCGCGAGTGGCGTGTGGCGGCTTTTTGTGTCGACGTTTAGTGGCCGGTGCGAGCCACAAGAAGCAAGCTGCGACGATTTGTAGCGTGTGGCCGCCACCGGCGCCAACCGTGTGCGGCGAGTCCAAAATGTATGAAAATTACAGGAAATATGCCAGTGGCGGCGTTTTGTGGTTGTGGCCGGTGGCCCGTGTGCGGTGACCCTAATTACCGAATTTAAGCCATCCAGGCATTTTACAAGTTATAGATTGCAGTGCTTAAGGTAAAAGTGTTTCTGTGAATTTTCCCCGACTGGGTGAGTGTTGTAATTTAGTTATTCTAGTTGGCCTAGTATTTATTTTGTACCCGCAATTTTTATTTATTTAGACTGTAGCTGATTTCTATGTTATAATTGTGCTAAATCCATCGAAATCATGTAAGTACTAACACGATCATTCATGCCCATTGCTTAGTCAATTGTATGGGGCCTGTCATTAGATAATAAGTAATTTGTCATTTTCATTGTACATCCATTACGTAGCATTTCTTTCATATAGCATCCAAGCTGATTTCGCCTGCACATACCACATCATTGATCACTATCTAATGCTTAATTGGGTCCCACTAGCTTCTACGTGAATCAATCTCATGAACGAGAAAAGTGGTTGCTGTGTTGCAGTGCGTAACGTAAATTCGGACATTTCTAAAAATGTCTATATTTGCCGAATTCAAGGGCCCTTGTTGCTGGCCGAGTTCTACGCTCTCAAACGAAGGCTGCCCTTCGCCTGTTTCTGCTGCGCCGGAGTGTGACCCTAGACTGCCGTGGCGTCTACCCGCAACTGTGCAAGCTAAGTGGACTAACCCAAATAAACAGTGCAAAGTGTACTCGATCCATTAATACGAACTACGACCCTGAGCAGAGCTAAAGACTATTAAAGCTATCATAGTGTTAGTAAGACTAAAAACTAAAGTGTATTAAAACTAAAAACTAAAGCTAATTAAAATTGTAAAAACCTAATTAAAAATTATAAATATTTAAAACTATCTTTTCCTAACTAAATTAGTAACCTAAACCTATTTACTGTAACAAACTAAAAAGTTTACAAAAGACCTAAAAGGTTACATACCTTATTAATAATTGCGATTAATTGCGACCCCTTTAATATATAAGTATGAATGGGTATTATCCTAAATATCGATAATCTAATATACAAATCTCGTGTCACACTGTTTGAAAACCATCTCCTCCCAAAAACTCCCCCGGAATATGCGCATGCGCACCAAATCTTAGGTGACGTTTTATTTATAATAATTCGGGTCACAGAGGTTTCAGACTCCTCCGAAACCATATCAATTATTTGCGTTGAAATATTTTATTGATTTCTTAGTCAAGAATTAGTAAATTTGGACGTTAAATGATTCAGTTTAGGTTCCCCTTTGTTCCCCTTGCAGTCAGTCTCACTAGTTACCTCAGCTTAGGCGGTAGTACATGCAGCAGCAGTCTGATCAACAGCACATTTCCATTCAGTGATGCAGCGTTCAATACAGCAGCGGCACCAACTGCCAACTGGAGAATATTAGTCGATTAGTGGCGATGACAGCTAGATTAGATTAGATAAAACTTCTTTATTGGACAAGCCTGGGTAATCCGATGGCACCATTTTTGCCACGCGTTTTGACGCAATGAATTGTTAGGATTCAAAAAATATTTACTGGAAAGTCGCGACTTTTTAGAGTCATCTTGTTACACCGGCAGGAAGGTAGAGTGGTGGCCAAGAACTCTTCGAGGGTCAAGGGGTATAGCAACAGCCTTAAAAACGGACGACGAGGTTTGCAGAAGGCAAATGTGTCACTCCGAATCAGAAGATCTAAAAGATGCTGATGGATCTATAATATAAATATGACCTCGAATGTGTTGGTAAGCGCAAATCTCGAGAGCAGCTGAACCGATTTAGCTCATTCTTTTTTTAGAGTATTCCTTGAAGTATGAGGATGGTTCTTACGGAGAGAAAAAAAAATTAAAGAATCGACTGTTAGGCGGTATGAAGTTCGCTGGGTCAGCTAGTTTTAAATTAATTTCTTTCATTCTCTCTTTTCCTCCACATTTCTTTCTTTCTCAAACTTTACAATATTACTAGAATACGCAATGGGCAGTGTCCTAAATATTGGCAAGAGTTAGAAATTATACACAATTTCAAAGATCAGTAAATACAATTTTATTCATTAATGATGATATCGACCTTTATACAAAGAATCTCAGTTGATAACGTATACTTCTGGTTCTTTTGAATCGCTTTAAAAATTAACTAAAGCAGCCCAAATTTAAATACTCCGCCTTTGTACTCAAAGTTACCTATAATATCTCGAAACGAAAAGAGGACAATTTTTTTCACAATGGTTCTTCGAGAACCAGCGCTTACAGTTGTAGATGCCCCGCAGGAGCAGACGCAAGCGGCGAGCACCGCGCAGGAGACTGCGCAGGCGAGCGCGCAGGTGGCGGCGGCGCCGCGGACGCCTCGCCCCCCTCCCCATGTGCACACGAGCGCGCAAGCCGCGTTGCCCAGAACGCTTATTGCGCCCACTATCAGCCCTGATGTAAACACCTGCGAGAGACGATTTGATATGAAATTATATTCATTTGTTTACTAAATTTAATGCCCTATTACAGAATTTAATGCTTAATTAAAGGAAAGTAAAATGGGTGGATGCTTCGAATATCAGTTAATAATCGAATATCAATAAATCAGTTTCAATGGAATCAACAGACAAACATACATACGAGAATACTGAAAACATTCTGTGTGAAAATTGGCTTGTGAAAAGACCTCTAAGCCCGAGTGAATTCTTAAATCCCGACCGAAAAATTCTTAGTTTTTATTTTTCGGCGTTGATATAAGTCTTATTTCCTTACGTAAGACGCAAACTGGCAAAAATGTCCTAAATAATAAATTAAGACCATGTAACTAACATCTTCGTCTAAAGTATCATCGCAAGTCTCGTCATCGTATGTCCCGTAGCTCCGAATTCCTTGAGCCCCGTACTCGTATGCATTGATGGCCGGTTCCTGCCAGACAGAGTTCTTTATGGGTGCAAAGAAGCGATCGACTCCGAGCTGGGAGACCAGGGGGCAGTCGCTTTCGCGCATGCGCAGGAGGAGCTCGGGGATCCAGAAGTTGAGGCCGAAGCCACTGGAAAGGAGAAAATAAATCTGTAATCGAATGCTGATGCCGATCGAAACACTCAAATCAAAGTATAGGAGATGTACAAGTGAGTTTGTGTTTATGTGGGTGTGTGTATATGGAAGTTGAGTGTGATGAGTGACTTCTCAGGTATTATAGTTATTATAAAGGATTATTTGGATGACGCGCTCGTGGCCTATTCGAACCGAGTGATTGCAATCAATCACTTGAGTTAAGCAACACAGGCGCGGTCAGGTGCAGGATGGGTGACCGTCCCGTAACTACCGCTAGAGGCATTTTTCCGAGCGCTTTCGTGTTCGCAAGGCACGTTAAGCCGTTGGTGCCGGCTGTCATGTAATGGTAGTCGTTAAACAGACAGAGGCCTCATGGGCGGCTTGATAACTTCTGACAGTAAGGCCCGCCACTGTCTTACAATCCTGCACCAACCCGGACATGGCCCCCGTGGTGGAGTATGGCCTAACCTTCCCACGAAGCAGGAAGAGACCCGTGCCCCAGCAGTGGGGACGTACAAAGGTTGCTATCTATCTAATTTAGATGACAATGAGGTCTGAAATTAAAGCCAGTACAATGTATGAGTTCTATGTTTTTAAGAATTATCTAACTATGTTAATTAAGAACTTTGAAAAGACTAAGTTTGGAGTTTTCTTGTCCATTTTTTCTCCAAAATGATCTAGATTTTGAAATGGATACCAAGTTTGAATTGTAACGTTCACAATTTCTGCGCTACTTTGAACAAAACCTTTTCATTTCATTTCATTATTAATAAGATGTTTACAATTAATAAGTTGTGGAGGACCTGGAAACTATGCAGCGACCACGCCTAAACTCCATATTGACATTAAAGTTATGTTGAAGAACATAACACATGTTCAGTCGTTCGGAATGTAGTATTTTAGTGTCAACCTCGTTAAACGCCTTTTCTTGCTTGGACTTTTCTCTAGTGTAAGAGACCATCCATAAATTACGTCACACGTTAAGGGAGTGGGAGGGGGTCGAATGACATCGCAGTCATCTAAACACGAGGATTTAACACACGATTTTAACACCGTGTTAAAACACGAACTTTGTTCTGTTAATGAAACAGGTCCTCAACATATTTGCAACTCTTGATATAAAACTAATTTCGGAACTGCTGTTTGAATTCAATCTTCTTCTTCTTCTTCAGGCTATAGGAGTCCACTGCTGGACATAGCCCTACCCTAATGAGCGCAAGGTTGTGCCATCGTTGGAGGGTAATGCCCATAATCCCCACGCTGGGCATGCGGGATTCAATGCGGGATGAATTCAATAATTTATGTCGTCGTCAGGCTGTACTAGTCCACTGCTGGACATAGCCCTCCCCTAATGGGCGCCATAGCGCATCATCATTAGGAGTAATGCCCATAATCCCCACGCTGGGCATGCGGGTTGGGGATCGCAGTTCGGTAGAATTGTACTGCAGGGGGTGCTGCTGCCCACCGGCCGGATTGTGTCCCTTAGTCGCCTTTTACGACACCCGCGATTTTTATAATTTATGTAAAATTGCAAAATATGTGACTTCACACTATATAGGACCCCGAGAAAACACCGAAAAATACATATATATCTTGGTGACTCACAGAATATACTTGATTGACTGTTAAATGAATTCTCTCATATACCTAGCTAGTAACGTAAAACCAAAAGAGTTAGTGAGCTGGTATAAAGTACTTACGCTGCCATATAAGCAAAGAATACAAAAATGATCAGGCCGCACTTCACAATGTAACTCCTGGAGACGAATGTCCGCATATCCAGAAGCACGCTCATGAACAACTGTTTAGTCTGGGACATATTTTCATTCGGCAATGCAGTGCTGCCTCGTAGTAGTTTGCTTATCTGTTGTAGATACATACTTAAGTTAAAATAACTGTTATATATATTATTCCGATTCCGAAACAACATTTAAAATAAGTAAAAATAAATTTCCTAAGATATTACTTATACTTATCTGAGTATTTTCCATTTTTTGTACAATACAGTGTTCTCTATATACCTATAAATGTGAAAATAAATATTACATTAATTGCCTATACGCTTCCGTGCTTCGCAAGAAACGTTACGCCATTGGTGCCGGCATTCGTTAAACCATGTCAGATGCCCCGTATTCTGACATTAAGTCCTGCCACTGTCTTACAATCCTCCACCAAGTCGGACTTGGCCCCTGCGGTGGAGTATAGCCTAACCTTCCTCCGATACAGAAAGAGACCCGTGCCCAAGCAGTGGGGACAATCAAAGGGTCGATATCAATTCACATCAGCACCATACTGATTTAAACACCGAAACTATGGCGACCAACGTTGATAACGGTGGTGACCGAAAAACGAAATCCGATCTAGTGTCCAATTTTATATAATTTAATGATATGTTTTAGTTTATAAGCAAAAAGCATCCGCTGCCAAACATGGCATAAACCTGAGCGGAGATATTTTTGGTACATATACATAATAATAATTAAGTTTTAATATAAGTATGTTAAGTTTCTTTTATTGTTATTTTATGTACCAAGTAAAGATTGTTCTATTATATTCTAATTATCAGAATTTAATGATCCTGTCACTTATTATAAAAATTGGTATTTTTAGGGCACGTCAAGAGAATTCATTGATAAAAGGAAGGGCAGGAGAAAAATGTCAAGCTTGTGCAATGTCAAAGAGTGGACCGGTATTAAAACACCTGGGTAGTCGTTCAGAATTGCACTGAACACAATATAATGAACAGAGACCGCTGTAAAGAGCTGACGGCCAACCTGCAGTGATGGAGAGGCACCTTGCGAAGAAGAGGCGCATGGCATGTTTACCAACTACCCGTGAATATAATGACGGGAAAAGTGGAGGGACCTGCTAAATGTTAAAGAGTGGACCGGTATTAAAACACCTGGGTAGTCGTTCAGAATTGCACTGAACACAATATAATGAACAGAGACCGCTGTAAAGAGCTGACGGCCAACCTGCAGTGATGGAGAGGCACCTTGCGAAGAAGAGGCGCATGGCATGTTTACCAACTACCCGTGAATATAATGACGGGAAAAGTGGAGGGACCTGCTAAATGACCAGATCACTAAGGGAACAACAGTTAAATTCCATTCGTTGGTTCACGCAGCGGACAGGGTCCAGATGGAGGACTTTCTACACCCCTGTCATAGCGGCAGACATGCTGGGGCATTGAAGCATCGACTAATAATTAGTGTGGATCAATGTGCATCTAACTCTGTATCCAATTCAATTATTGGATCGGATACAGAGTTAACCTACTTTACGCAAAGCTTCCACTAACCGTATACTCCCCCTCCCTTCCCCCGTTATCCATGTGTATCCGCTGCAGGATCTTCACCGCTTCATCACCTCTATTGGTATCAGCCATAAGCCGTGGGCTTTCTGGCAGGGACATCATCCATAGTCCAGATATAACGCCAGGGATGCTTGCCAATGCTAGGTAGAGGCGCCACGAGTAAATAGGCAAGATGGTAGGCTGTGCCGGCCTGATGGGCATTATTAGCCACGCCATTGCTGGAATTAAACACCTTACCATTATACTCGTAACACTCTTTTTCACACCCACACACACACACACACCCTCTCTCACACACACACACACACCCTCACACACACACACACACACACACACACACACACACACACAAACAAACACAGCCACATACACAAACACACGCACCATAAGTTGAGCCCTATTAGTATGAGTTATAAATTAGTATCACAATTGTGTTGTGGTATCCAAGTTTTATTTCACTTTGCATGCGTTGTTGTTTTTAATTCCCATGTAATATTTACTATTTATAATACCAAACGCATAAAAAATCTCTTAATTTGTCTAAGTTAAGTATAATACAAATTAATCATTTAGTGCTTCGGGGTGTTACCAATGAAAAAAAATCATAACTTTGTTTTTAATAAGAATAGTTTTTATTAATAAACTAGGTACACAGTTATGCGGCTTCCTCCACTTTGGTAACCATGGTTTTGTTACCAGTTACCAAAGAAGAATTTATTTTCGCAGTTTTGTAACCAGTTATAAAATAAGAAATATTTTTCCATATTCGTTAATCAAAGTAAATCCTTTTTCGTAACCAATGAAAATCAAAAGAACATTGAGATAAAACCTTACCATCACAGCTGTCCGTCTGTGGAACGATCTTCCTCTATCAATGACGCGCTCGCCGTTCCATGCTATATTTGGGTGTTTTCTCTGGTCCCATTATTTCGTCATCAATGGCTCCACGAGGGATAAACTATTTCTCTCGTGGTCCCATTAATGAATATGATGTCTCCTGTATAAGAACTTTAACTGGCTTGCCGCGTTCAGTGCCACGTTTCTCTCCTTCTCGCTTTGCTCCCTGTATCCTTCTTCCGTTGCTCATACAACTTTCCTGAATTAAGTATTACTGTTACATTTTGTAAAAGAAAGTACTGGGATTGCATGAGGTCATGGGTAGCTGCATAACTTATTAGTTAAAATGTTTCGATTTTGGAAAACGTACTAGGCTCTCACGGAATTGTAAGAGTGGGTAATTTTATAAATAGATGGAAAAATGTGTGATTTAATCACCCCTATAGGAGTCTCGGATGCTTCTGGAAAAAAGTACTAGGCTCACATGGAGATGGAGGAGTTGATTGCGTTTTTTACCGGGTTTTGAAATACACAATTCCTGAATATAGTTTTAACACAAAGTAAATAACACATAGGTGTATAACACATTAAGGTTATTACCATTGTCTATCATTGATGGCCTGGCCAAGCCAGGCTTAAGGAGGATAAACTATTGGTCCCGGCTACTCATCCACATTCGTAACTAACAAATAGTTACAAAAGTGGAAAATTACTTCTTATTTTATAACTGGTTACAAAACAGCGAAAATAAATTCTTCTTTGGTAACTGGTTACAAAACCATGGTTACCAAAGTGGAAGAAGCCATTTTAACAGTAGACTCCACCCTAAGCTCATAGCCTGTATAGTGGCGGCCGTAACAATTAGCTTGTGGTTTACATGGCGCACGAGATTTATACTTATATTACGTATAAATCGACTAATTTAATTTATCTACGTAATTTATGATACGTTTTTATTTAAAAGTGAACGTGAGAAATGTTAACAACTGTGCTGTTCTTAAAATAGTTGTCGCAGTTGTTAAGATTCCTCATGTTCACTTTTAGATAAAATCGCATCTATAATACAAAAAATATTCGCCGAATGTGTTGGTAAGCGCAAATCTCGAGAGCAGCTGAACCGATTTCGCTAATTCTTTTCTTAGAATATTCCTTGCAGTACATAGTAGGATAGTTTTTACGGAGAGAAAAAGAAAAAAAAATAAAGAATCGACTGTTAGGCGGCACGAAGTTCGCTGGGTCAGCTATTTAATAATAAAACAAGTTATGATTTTTTCCATTGGTAGCGCTAGTTAGTGACCCAAAACGCCTTAAATTTTATTTATGCTGTGAGCTTCTTGTTATTGAATAAAAGAAAAATGTATGGTCTGAGTGAGTTCATAAGTTTGAACTTGGGTTCTTACCAGGTAATATAAGCCAGGCCGCGACAAAAGCCAAGCCGGTGATGTTGAGGTAGAGTTGCCGCCGCTTCTCGCCGATCACGTCCGACACGTAAGTCAAGACCAGAGTTGATGAACAGCCTAGAAAGAGATGTAGCCAGCAATTATTCGATATCAACCCTTGTATGTCCCCCACTGCTGGGGCACGGGTCTCTTCCTGCATCGCACGAAGGTTAGGCCATACTCCACCACGGGGGTCAAGTCCGGCTTGGTGGAGGATTGTAAGACAATGGCGGGCCTTACTGTCAGAAGTTATAAAGCCGCCCATGAGACGTCTGACATGGCTTAACGACTGCCATTACATGACATGCGGCACCAACGGCTTAACGTGCCTTGCGAGCATAGAAGCGCTCGGAAATATGAAAAATGTTGTTGCTTAACTCAAGTGATTGATTGATTGATTCCAATCACTCGGTTCGACTAGGCCACGAGCGCTTCAGCGCGCAGTAATTATTACAAGAAGTTAATGACGACGCTGTTTGACGATACCAATCAAATCATTATCAACCCATTATGTCCCCACCGAGGGGGACGGATCTCTTCTCTGGATGAGATCCGGAGGAGAAGGAAGAAATAGGCCATACTCCACTATAGGGGCCAAGTCCGGATTGGTGGAGGTTTACAAGAATCAAATCAAATTGGTTTTATTCAAACTTAAAATTCAAAGGGAAACAGCGGCTTACAAAGTCATAGGTGCATGCCCGCACTGGGCATCGAAACTGAGTCTTTCGTTTTCGAGTCTATTGTTATACCCACTGCACTGAACAAATTAAAACAAATTTCTTGTTGTGATAGCGACTGGACTAGGAAGGCCGAGCGAGGGTAGGGCTCATGAAAAATGTACTTACCTTTAATCCAAACCAATATCGAGTCAGAGCCGTATGAGTTGTCTACACCCAATTCAAGCCACGCGCAACCTTACATTATGTAATTTTCGAGGTGACCCGCGCATAGGCACTACAGCCAGCGGCTGATCTAACCGTTGCCTGGGAGAAATTAGTTTTAGTAACAAGGCCGCCAATTGTACTGTACTATGTAACATAATATTGTTCAAGTCTTTTATGTAATTCCTTGTGAACCATAAGGAATATTCTATCTATCTATGGAAATACAATCATTTTAACGAGAAAGGATATTCTATGTAATAATATTACCCATAGTATTTTCTATATAATATGTTATCCTGGTTATTTAATAGAGACCTACCCATTAAAGGTTACCTTTATGTAAACTAAATTTTCGGCAGCCGGACTTTGCTTTGGACTCGATCGACCATGTCATGGCTTCGAGTAGTCTTAGGATATACAAAATAGATTGTTTGCGAATTCGTAGTTAGCACTACTCCCCAAAATTAAGAGAGATGTCGTTAAAAAAAAAAACGAGTGCATTTGCTACGTAAATTAAACCTGTAGTGCTTCCTGCATGGAGCTTTCGCGCGCCTCACGCGTGCTGGCCAGCGGAATACTCTCGCCACCGCGCGACACTAGTATCATACAAACAGTCACGTCAAGTACAGTACTACACATCATAAAAGTCCCTTCGGGAATCTACGTTCGCGCAGACTAGGAAGAAGTGTAACGAAAGTACCCGAAGCTATAAGAAAATTCAACATGATCTATAACCGATAAGGACAAGGGGCAGAATTGATTGCCGCAGTAGCGCTACCTATTTCGCTCACGCTAATATTGCCAAACGAATAGTCACCTGCCTCGATGACGTTGAATCAACCAAAAACAACAAAGGCGCGCGGCCTGCCATAAAATAAAACTATCTGATTGGTCGATCAACTTGCCGCACATCCAAAATTTGGTCATCTGCGCAGGTACATCCGCGAGACTTATTTCTTGTGTACCATTGTAACTCGTTTTTGCTGTCACGAGTTTTCTGGCGCACTCAACCTATATTCCAAATATTCCTGCTGAATCCTAAAGCCATATCATTTCTTTGTTGAGGAGAAATAGGATCCCTCCTCACAAACCTTCATACTATGAGGTTAAGTGTGGGAATCAGTTCTAACAAACACCTGGTTTTCGTAGACAGCAGTAGATCGATTTGTACTAAGAAAAAAATAACCCGGCACCGTCAACTCACCTATAAGAAATCCATTGATTGTCCGCGCAGCCAATAGCATCCGGTAGTCGAAAGATGTGCTCTGTAGCAGTGTGATAATACCGTCGGCGAGAAGCGTCCAGCTGAGCACCTTTCTTTTACCGAACACGTCGCCAGCCATGTACCAAAAGAAAGCACTGGCGACACCGCCTAGGAGAAAATATTACGTTATGTACGTTTCGACGACGTTCCAGTCATCGTGGTTACGAGAAAAAAAATGGGTGCCAGCCATCTTCTCGCCTTCTCGTGACCACGATGACGGTAACGTCGGTTGAAACGTCGAGGTAAAATAGCAATAAATTACTAAGCGATTAAGCCCCGAAAATATTCTATGTGTTCAATTCGCTAAAGTTTAAAGTATGTTAAGCGCTCGTGGCCTACCCGAACCGAGTAATTGGAATCAATCACTTGGGTTAAGCAACAACAGGCGCGGTCAGGGTCAGGATGGGTGAGCGTCCCGTGACTTACTTCAAATTCAATGCTACCACTAGTGGCATTTTTCCGAGCGCTTCCGTGCTTCGCAAGGCACGTTAAGCCGTTGGTGCCGGCTGTCATATAATGGCAGTCGTTAAGGGGGCATTCCGTGCGTGTGTGGTTGACCGTCTGTGACTAGCGCTAGTGGTATTTTTCTGAGCGGCTTCATGCTTCGCAAGGCACTTTAAGCCGAGTCCAACGCCTTAAAGGCGCCCGGCTGCAACTGCTTAACGTGCCTGGAATGCGCCCTGTGTTGCTTAACCTTCGTGGTCGTTTAAGATCACTCGCTACTTGAATTGCTTTTTTGATTAAAAAGACTTCTTTCCTATTCACTTCCATACAAAATATACTCTAAAGGACGGGATAATACAGAATACAGAGAATATACGAATCGCTCGTGGCCTTTTCGAAACGAGTGCCTTGCATAGCACGGACGCGCTAGGAAGAAATGCCACTAGAGGTAGTTATGGGACGGTCACCCATAGATCTAATCTGTGCCCATAGTGCATCTGACCGCGCCTGTTGTTGTTTAACTCAAGTGATTGATTGATTCCGATCACTCGGTTTGACTAGGCCACGAGCGTGAATGTAATGTATTAACCTGTGGTAAGGCCAAGATACAGTTCTCTTTGCCATTAATTGTGGAGCAGTTTCTCAGTTGGAAAGGAAAAAGTGCAACGGCAATTCATTCAGAGGAGTTTGAAGAATTATTTAACATTGAGGCACGTAAATGTAGTGAATCGATTGAAAAAAAATAGGTTGACTGTTAAGAACTTAATCCCAGATTTACTTACTCGAAAGACACTCTCAAAGACTTACTCGAGACAGTAAAAAAATAGTAACGTACAGTCTTTAAACCTATTTAGAGGCTACAAATTTCACCCATGCCGGGATTCGAACCCGCAATCTCTGGCTATCCGTGCCAGCGCTCTACCAATTGAGCCAATGGGCGTTGTGCGACTCACGGCATCAGTGAAATTTCGAACCTCTTTACACTATTCTCTGTATTACGTACAGGCAGCGACATCTGACTTAAGCAAATTGCATCACTTACAGCCCCGACTAATACACTAATATTCTCTGTACGTAATACAGAGAATAGTGTAAAGAGGTTCGAAATTTCACTGATGCCGTGAGTCGCCCATTGGCTCAATTGGTAGAGCGCTGGCACGGATAGCCAGAGGTTGCGGGTTTGAATCCCGGCATGGGTGAAATTTTTAGCCTCTAAATAAGTTTTTAAATTTGTCCTTAGCACGGGTTAGTGCATTAAAAATAAAAATTGTATAAACGTACAATCTCTTAGCTTTTAACTCACCGCACATGAAGGCCATGTTTATCAACCCCGCCCGGTAGGTAGTGAGGCTGAGTTCGCACCAGGCGGCTGGCAGCACGAACGACGAGAGGCAGTTCTCCATTCCGGCGGTAAAGAAGGCGCCCACGCACCCGGCCAGCACTCTGCGGCTGCACCGCCCGTGGCCTGCAAGTGCATGAAAAAATGAAAAACCGCCGGCGCTGGATTTAAATTTGAGAAAAAAGACTCCCAGGTCTTGCATATTTGTGATGCCACTGTTTCTGGTTCCCACGACACAGGGTATCCCGGCGTGGCGCCACGAGCAATGTAATGAATAAATGAAAGAAAATTCTTTATTGCACTAAAAACATAATTTGTACAAAAGCGAGCTTTTAATACAAGATAGTATTTTCTTCCAGCTGACCCAAGATGATGCGGACAGATGAAGGGATAGTGCCAGTAAACAATATATGTGTCTTTATGCCAATGTTATGATATTTTAATTTCGGCCATTACTTAACCTACCTGTATTTCCATTTTTATGTACCATAAAGTGTTTTCTATATCTTTCTATCTACCTGCACGTATCCGGTAGACTATTCGAGGGGTTTCTGAAAACTAACTCAGTTTTTTCGTTGGTGTTTAATAAGTGCTCAGAAAGCGATAATTTTTAAATGTTTCGTGTATTTTTCCGACAAAAGGCAAATAAATATTCCTTTTTAAAATAAACCGACGGAACGCTCTTGAGCAATATGCACAGGAATTAATGACGTCACTGGTCCGTAAATAAACTAACTTCAAGTCAACTCTCGGGTTCTCGGGTCGGTAAATTTACTACTAAGGCAGGCTGTTGTGTACAAGTGTTGAAATCCTCGCCTAAGCTTCCTGCTATGCAAGAAAAGACGCGTGCCCCAGCAATGCGGACATACAAAGGGTGGATAACAACTCATTGTTAAAAATAAGGAAAAGTCTAACAATTCACATAAACACAAGAAAGAACCTGTACCTCCTGCGGGTTCACTGGTAGAAAATGCAATCAGCATTAAGTCCACCTTTTGTACATTCTCTTTTATGGAATAAATAATTAATAATAATAGATCATACATAGGTAGTTACATATAAAACGAGTCTAATCGCGATTATTTATTAGGTAAAACGTAATTACCTTATTTCCCGATCTTTCGGCAGCGTTATAGTTGCCGTGGTCTCGGGTAGACTGAAGTGGCTGACTGTACTCGCCAAACGAAACGTCGGGATATAAGGTAATTATCAGGAAATAAGTTATCAGTTAGTTATCAACCCTTGTATGTCCCCACTGCTGGGGCACGGGTCTCTTCCTGTATCGCAGGAAAGTTAGGCCATACTCCACCATGGGGGCCAAGTCCGGATTTGTGGAGGATTGTAAGACAGTGGCGAGCCTTACTGTCAGACGTTATCAAGCCGCCCATAAGGCCTAACATGACTTAACGACCGCCATTACATGACAGCCGGCACCAACGTCGTAACGTGCCTTGCGAAGCACGAAAGCGCTCAGAAAAAATGCCACTAGCGGTAGTCACGGGACGGTCACCCATCCTGCACCTGACCGCGCCTGTTGTTGCTTAACTCAAGTGATTGATTCCAATCACTGGGTTCGGCTAGGCCACGAGCGCTTCGCTCGGCCACGAGCGCTACGCTAGGCCACGAGCGCTACGCTAGGCCACGAGCGGTACGCTAGGCCACGAGCGCTACGCTAGGCCACGAGCGCTACGCTAGGCCTCGAGCGCAGAAAGTTATTACATTTTAACTATTAAATAATGTCGATTAGACTTCTTTAATAAATAACTAAATAATAAATCATTCCAAAACTTGGGAGCCGCAAGCCCAAATCTCTGAATAGGTTCCTTGCCAGCAGAATGCAGAGCAGTTTCAAAATCTGCAACTTCATCCATCGACGCTTCTTGACTCTCGCTGTTGACAATCCCGCGATCTTCAATCAAAGAAAACGTAAGGTTATTACCCGACTTTATAAGAGAAGGATCCGTAAAATTGCAGCTGCAATATCTATCGCTAATTGTGAAGAAAAACATCGTGAGGAAATTCTGACCTGTTTGACTTGAATCACAGAACATAAAAAAAGAGTAGAAGTAGCGACATGACACATTAGTACGAAAACCAGTGTAACCAAACTGATACACATAAACCAAACGCACACTACGAATGCCAAGCTGCCATTGGTAAATAATTCTGTGACTTGAATTAAGTTAAGCCTGTAATGAAATTAACAAAAGGTAACAAAACCCCTTTTGTAGCCCCGTCGTCCTATATATTTTTGGTAAAGATGGCCAGACACCGATGGTAAAAATTATGATTTTTTTTATTATAATTCATTTTATATCATAATTTTTTTGTAGCCTGGTTTTTGCTAAAAAGATTTTATCGCTGTAAAGTTTTTGGTAACGTTGAAAAAAACCAGGCTTCATTAATTATCTTATTAAAATCAAAACGAGACTTACCATTCGCAGCTGGAGTCGCCCTGGAAACCATTTTTTGTATTTTATGTTTTTACTTTATTGATCACCGTATAATGAACACGCGGCCAGAGAAAGAGAGTCAAACTTTTAAATTAATAATTCTTTTTTTTATAATATTGGAATTGACAGTCTACTTTCCAAAATGTTTGTTTATTTTATTTTTCTTCTTTATATTTCACCATCTATACTAATGCAGCCAGTGCGTATTTTAAAAATCAAATTGGCTATTAAAATTTGGCTTTTATAGAAAAATTTATGAAGCGTTCGATTTTCAAACGGCTTTCTAGATCCGCGCTCCGCTCGATGCGAGCGACTCTGCGCAGACACCGATCGAATGCAATGTTTATTAAGGGTGTTCGGAAGTTACAGAATAGATATGGCTCATAAGGAATCCTTCATTATTCACGTGAAGCTTGAAGAAGGGGGGGGAGGGTCTCGGAAAAGTACCACAAAGGAGGGAGAATTGTAGTGAGTTTAAAAAGGCTGCTATAAAACATCACATGAATAATAACATGAAGTTAGTCAACACCAGACTTATTATACTCTATGGTCAACACCACAAAGTGAAGCATATTGCTATTTCAAGTAAGCTAGCTAACAAACCAATTATGTTAACTGCTTATAAGCTTGCGATCAAAGAACTGTGTCAACATCTAAGTAAATAAAATTACCGTCTATATCTTTGGCAATATTTGACCAGTTTTAAATGTGTGAAAATATGACTGAGATTTGTTTATGATTCATTACTTGAGTGGAAGTTGTTGGTTGGTGTCGCAGTATGGACGGAGGTCGATGTGCTGCCAAGTATGATAAGTAAACGAAATTTATTACATTTTTATCTAAGAGAGTTTTGGGACCCAAAGTACGGCTTTTTTGACGGGCAAGTCCCATTTTTTTTAGTTTTGGAGACGATAACGCTACCGACACAATCGGCCCCGGTGGCGCAGCGGTTCGGCTAACTGTAAAACGGAAGGTCTCGGGTTCTATCCCCGGCCGGTTCAAACTAGGAAACGAACATTTCTAGTTTGTCACGGGTCTTGGAATTTATCTATGTATTTATTGTATTAAATCTATCGTCGAGTTAGCACCTATAACACAAGTAATTTAGTTCTACTTAGTATAGGTAACAAGATCTGTGTAACGTGTCCATGAATATTTGTTATTTATTGCGCCATATAGTATCAAATCTAGACCACCAGATGCCATACAATAGACTACAGAAAACTAACTTGAAGTCGATGCAACCGTACCTTTGTATCCAAGATACATCAGTCATAGAGAGCGTATGACCGAGGCTCTCTCCAGCCGTATGAGTCGCGGTAAAAATCCTCATCATATGCGCATCTTTCTAAGATCGCTACCCTGACTTAAGCCAACCCGGAGTTGCACGATTTTCAAGACTTGTGTATTCGTCTTTTGTTTGAGCATCGCCGGCGCGTCACACAAAATAAAAAATAATAATATAAAATATATATTCATGGACATATTACACAGATCTCGTTAGCCCTATACTAAGTACAACTAAATGACTTGTGATAAAGGTGCTAACTCGACGATAGATTTAATACAATAAATACATAGATAACATCCAAGACCCGAGACAAACTAGAAAAGTTCGTTTCTTAGTTTCACCCGGCCGGGGATCGAACCCGAGACCTTCGGTTTTACAGCCAGCGTGCCAAACCGCTGCGCCACCGAGGTTGTCGTTACAACTCTCGATTATCGATTTTACACCTACTGCCCTCACGCTTCTGTTCAGCTTATGTAATAATATATCCATTTTATTAAGGTTTACTAGCAATACCAGTCGCTGACGGTGAAGGTAAGCATCGTACGGAAATTCTAGCGTCTGGAAAATAAATGCACCTTAGCGCGTGATACGCACAATGGCCCAACTATGAGGCTAAGTGCGGAAATCTCAGGTGTAACTATATCTATATTTTTATTTACGAAAGTATACCCCGACTTTCGCAAATTCGACTTATCTTAACGTGGTAGTCACTCAGTCCCACCTATCGTTTAAAATCGGGATATGAGTCAATCCTCTGTACTGTAATACTCCGTATTACTGTACAGAGTGTTGGATATGAGTACAGTAATACCCCGTACTACTGTTCAGATTATTGTACAGTAATGACCATTGTACTTGTAATAATAAATACGATCTCCGTCAATTGATCCTGCAGGGATGAATACAAGGCCACAAAAGACCTGACCGTATAACAACTCACTGGCTGCAAAACCTGACTGTATGGTTTCTGATAGGCACAATCAATTTGTTCCAAGCCACCACATCACGGGTTAAAGGAGCCAAAATGATAACCGATCTCCGATAAGATATGGCACCACAAGATGAAAATAGATTGTTCAGATAATGTATGAAATCAGGCGTTACTTTGCGGAAATCCATAAGAGCAAAAAAATGTGAAAATGACTTTGCGAAATTCCGCCAAAAATCCCACAAGCACCATGCGCAAAAAAGCGCATTGTCTCACACAAGTATTAGTGTCGGTGGTGGTGAGTTCGTGACTTGCTTCTGCTTGAAAAAGTGGGAGGGAGGGCTGTGCATTGGCTAATTGCATGGTGCTTGTGGAATTTTTGGCGGAATGGCAAAGTAAATTTACATTTTAATGATAGCATTCAGAGACGAAGGAGACCAAGAGGAGACTGAACAATCCATAGGGATTGTTCAGTCTCCTCTTGGTCTCCTTCGTCTCCCCGTGCATCATCATCATCATCACCAACAGCCATTTGACCCCCACTGCAGGGCATGGGCCTTCCTCATGGTTTTCCAAGCATCCAATCCAATTCTCAAAAATAATAAAATAAAACAAAACTAAAATCCAGCAACTCCCCGCCACCGTCATCCACCTCGACGCTCTGTTATCTGGAATTCTTTCCAGATGAGCCACCTATCTAATCTAATTATTGTAGATACTATAGATTTATAATCATAAATCTGTTCACTATCAACCTTATCATGTAAATGACTGTCCAGTCATTCGTGATCCAGTAAAAACCCACCGGGCGTCTCTAATTTTAACAATCTCGTATTTCGTCGATTAGTATTATGATTAGAAAAACCGATCAAGTGCAAGCTGGCGTCGCGCACCGAGGATTCCCTGTAGGGAATAATGTATTATATCTACAGACGCTTCCGGGTGTCTACTAGCGACTGGAAAAAAATCATAACTTGTCTTATAATACGATTTTATCTAAAAGTGACCATGAGTAATCTTGACAACTATGTTTAAAACCTACAGAGTAGTACCTAGAATCAACAACCAAGGACTTAATGGTGCAAACCTCTTTGCAGCATTTTATTGTATTTCTTTAATTCTATCATTTTCAAAAAATTTAAATTTTGTCACACATTTTAGAGATTTCAATCATTTTTATTTACTACTTCATATCTTACACTATTTTTATTTTTAATGCACTAACCCGTGCTAAGGAACAAATTTAAAAACCTATTTAGAGGCTAAAAATTGGCTCAATTGGTAGAGCGCTGGTACGGATAGCCAGAGGTTGCGGGTTCGATTCCCGGCATGGGTGAAATTTTTAGCCTCTAAATAGGTTTTTAAATTTGTTCCTTAGCACGGGTTAGTGCATTAAAAATAAAAATAGTGTAATCATGTGGGTACAGTGATATCGTTCCGATGTTAAACCTAACTGCAAAGTAGGTAGTCGGGGCTGTAAGTAATGCAATTTGCTTAAGTCAGATGTCGCTGCCTGTACGTAATACAGACAATATTGTAAAGAGGTTCGAAATTTCACTGATGCCGTAAGTCGCCCATTGGCTCAATTGGTAGAGCGCTGGTACGGATAGCCAGAGGTTGCGGGTTCGATTCCCGGCATGGGTGAAATTTTTAGCCTCTAAATAGGTTTTTTGTACTTCATATCTTGACAAGACCTGACATATTTTACCTGCTTATTCCATTTGTATCCAGTTTTCTGTTTAAATTGTAAATAAAACAATAAAACAAGTGCACTAATGTAATGTTGTAAAACTTTTAAATATTAAATAATAAAATTGGAACGTCTTTAACTTTGTGCTTTATTTATAGTATATAAATATTCATGGACACATTACACAGATCTCGTTAGCCCTATACTAAGTACAACTAAATAACTTGTGTTATAGTTGCTAACTCGACGATAGATCTAATACAATAAATACGTAGATAACGTCCAAGACCCGAGACAAACTAGAAAACTTCGTTTCCTAGTTTGGCCCAGCCGGGGATTGAGCCCGAGACTTTCGGTTTTACAGTCAGCGTGCCAAACCGCTGCGCCACCGAGGTCGGCGTCGTAGGTTTTATTTACAATATAAACAAAAAACTAGATAAAAATGGCATAAGCAGGTAAAATAGTCGGGTCTAGTCAAGTTGTGAAATAGTAAATGAAAATGAGGGAAATCTCGAAAATGTGTGACATCATTTAAAATTTTTGAAAATGATAGATAGAATTAAAGAAATATAAAAAAATGGTGTAAAGAGGTTTGCACCGTTATAACTTTAATCAATCTCCGACAAAAACGGCCGTTTTCTGGTGATCTGGTGAAACGGTGATCAGTCAGGATCGTGGCAAGTGGCAGTTCCTGATACTTTACCCCTCTGGGATACAGGCGTGCGGTTATGTTATGTTTTTAATTGTAATTTATTTGCGTTCCCAACTATTGGCTGCATTGCATGCAACATGGTCGCGGGTAAACTAAACACTCGTATTTGGGGATATTTTTCTGCGTATAGAGTTACTACTTTCATAATCAGATTATGGTCCATAGCTGCTCATGATTAAAGAATAGAGCCTTACATAAATCAGACGGATAGAAAGACATTTTAAGCAAAGGGATTAATAGAAACCCATTTGTACGGTTGTAGTAGCTAGACCACTTGGTAACAGGCTGTTAATGAAAACATGAATGACTGAGGTGTTGGAGGTTTTTTTGTCCATTTTTTCTTCAAATTGATCTACATTTTAAAATGGATACATAGCTTGAGTTGAAACGTTCATTAAGCCGCAGTTTCTGCGCTACTTTGAATAAAACCTCACCGTATAATTTTCATTTCATTTCAACTCAAAACTTGACATAGCCTATCCGCGGTGGGCACGCGTAGCACGGGCCTTTTCTCTATCTGAGAGAAGGCATGTGGGACGGTGCCCTGGTGCCCTAGCATGGTGCCGTGCAGTGTGTCGTTTTTAGGTTACATAAAAATAGAGTTCTGTTAGTCGCCCTCCAAGCACGTGATCCTGATAAGTTGATAAGGCAACTGCGCGGAGTCATTAGCCCACAATCACATGTAAGCAAATTATCTGCCGCTAAGCCGAGTTTAGTCTCCATAATCGCTGCTGCATTAAAATGAATTATTTATCCAATTTGTATTACCCTCTGCTATATGACATCGAGACACGAACGCCAACAAAGGAGACTAGACAAGGTCAAAGTTTACAGTTAGCCATGCTGTAATGAATCCAAGAATGAATAGGTACCTAAATATAAATTCAGTCCCCCCATCTCGGAAAGAGTATTTTTAATACAGTTGCTCAAAAAGTGGCGTATTGCTTCAGGGACGTATAGCGTTCGGAAAGTGGGCTATTACCGTAGAAGGATTTATCTACGGCTATTACGCACTCGTGCTTTTTTTATTTTTACCTTTCCCGCACTCGTGCGTTTTCTTTCCCAACTGTCAAAATAACGTCTTTTAAAAAAGAAAAACCAACCATGAAGTTTTTACTAAAAAAATCATAGAAGTTTTTATGATTCATGCGAATACGTATATTTCTAAAAAGAAGCTACTAATTTGTTTCAATATCAGATTTAATGATTTGATTGAATGAGTTAGGTTAGGTTTCATTTCATTTCATCTCGTTAAATTTATTTTCATTTCATATCAATAAAAAAATTCTACTGAAGACTTGGCTGTATGGGCAGTTCCGTTTGCCTACCAGAATGGGTAAAGAAAAAAAATCTCTGCTTTATATTCTTTTACGGTTGGCGCCATTTTCCAAATAATTTTTCTTTAAAATTAATAACCCTGAAACTGTAAAAGATTTACGCCCAATTAGCATTTTGCCTTTTCTCTCTAAAATCTTAGAGAAGGTTGTATACATACAGATGGCGGCCTATCTTGAACGCAATTGTATTCTACCGGAACTTCAATCTGGCTTTAGGGTGGGAAGAAGCACTAACACTGCTCTCTTGGATGTTGTGGATGATATTTTGTCTGCTCGCGATAGGGGTCAAGGTACTATATTGACTTTGTTGGACTTCTCCAGGGCCTTTGATTGCATTAACATAAAGCTAATGCTTTCTAAGCTTTCATACTATGCCTTCGATACCAACACTGTCAGGTGGTTCAGCAGCTATCTTTGTGATAGAAGTCAGCAAGTAGTTTTGGATAAAAACAATGGAGTTGGTCTGAAGTCTCGGCTTACCCCTACTTGCTTTGGTGTGCCACAAGATCTATACTGAGTCCGCTCCTTTTTATCCTGTACTGTAGTGACATAATACACAGTATAAAAAACTGCCAGTACCACATGTATGCGGATGACTTACAAATTTACATTAAGTGCTCTCCTAAGAATATGGAGGAGGCCGTGCAAAGGCTTAATGGTGATTTGGAAGGTATCTCCGCGTGGGCAGCAAAGAATGCTCTTGTACTGAACCCTTCAAAATCTAAATTCATGATTCTAGGTAGCACTCATCAAATCAAGGACATTTCTCTGTTAAATCCTTCTGTTTGTATTGGCTCAGTACAACTGGAACGAGTACTGGAGGCCAGAAATCTCGGAGTCATATTCGATGAGGAATTGCGTTTCGAAAATCACGTTGCAGAAATGGCAAGAACCTGTTTTTATCGTCTTAGTGTCCTTTATCGTGTTTGACACTTTCTGGATGAGGACCTTCGCATAAGACTTTGCGAGGCACTTGTACTGTCCAAGTTAAATTATTGCATAACCGTCTACGGTCCCTGTTTATATGCAAAGACTATTCTAGTCATCCAACGTGTTCAGAACGCTTGTGCCTGGTTCTGTTTTCGCATACCACCGCGTACACACATTACACCGTTTCTTAATCGCGCAAATATACCTAATATGAAGAATAGATTGAAGTATTACTTGGGATGTCTAATGTTCGGCGTGATCAAAATGAGGTCTCCTAGGTATCTATATGATAAGCTAGAATGATCCACCTCATCGTATAGTCAACGTCCAGAAAAACTGGAATGTATTCTATGCCCCGAGCACAAAACGGCAGCTTTCATAGGCAGCTTTAGGTACGCTGCCTCGAAGTGCTGGAATAATATTCCTCCGCCTGTACGTAATCTAAAGTCAAAATACACTTTCAAGTTAAAGCTCAAGCTTTATCCCATCACGCTCCAGAAATCTTGAAAGTTCTAGTCTGTCTCATAATTAGTCATATTTTTTATGTATGGGGTTTTATTCATTAATTAATTTAACAGTATTTACATATATATATATAACAGTATTTATATATATGTAAATACTGTTAAATTAATATATATATATATATATAGGCAATAACCTACACAACACGAGAACTCGTCCAGTGAACTTCGGCAATTCTTCTGATGAGATGCTTGAAAGAGATACCCTATCTTACATATATATATATATATAAATTTATATATATATATATATTAATTTATATATATATATATATATATATATATATATATATATATATATATATATATATATGTAAGATAGGGTATCTCTTTCAAGCATCTCATCAGAAGAATTGCCGAAGTTCACTGGACGAGTTCTCGTGTTGTGTAGGTTATTGCCTAACCACCCCTTTAGCCTTAGCCTTGAATATGATCTTTAACCCTTACGGTTAAGGTGCAGAATTGATTGCCGCAGTAGCGCTACCTATTTCGCTCACGCTAATATTGCCAAACTAATAGTCACCTGCATCGATGACGTTGAATCAACCAATAGCAACAAAGGCGCACGGCCCGCCATAAAATTAAACTATCTGATTGGTCGATCAACTTGCCGCACATCCAAAATTTGCTCATCTGCGCAGGTACATCCGCGAGACTTATTTCTTGTGTAGCACTGTACCCCTTATTTTTATGTGACAAATGTCTAATCCTTCGAATATTTTGCATCTACTCTTTTAATTCACATGGGCGAGAATGGCTCACAGTTCTTCAAATGATGATGTACCCTGCTCTCTAAAATAATAAATATCTGTGGTATTGGATAAAGTGCCTGGAAAGGTGGTAGCAGAGTGGTAGAACGGCTTGCCAAGCGGGAGGTCGAGGGCTCGAATCCCGGCATTTACCAAAAACTTTGTTTTATACATTATGAACATTTATGAATGTATAATAGCAATATACCACTCGCTAACCGTGAAGAAGAACATCGTGGGGAAATCTTAGTGTCTCAGGTTTCCCCACGATCATTATTCGTAGCAAGTCCTGAGGCTAATTATTCGTAGCCTCAGGACTTGCTACGAATAATTAACTAACCCAACAATGAGGCCGCCGCGCTCATAAACGTCAATTATTTATGGTGGGGAATATTATACCATCTCCTAGTAAAGGGTTAACTATTTAGGTACGTGAATTAAAGACACATTTTTATTTAAATACGACTGTGTATTCATAAAAGCTTAATCCATACTTATGTCTTAACTTACCATTTTATATTTTAAGTAGGCACATTTTAGGATACTTACGTGATATACAGTACTTTAATATCTTAATACTAAAATAACTTAAATTAAAATAGTAGCATACTTATAAAATATAAAACATGCCGAAACTAAGATACAAATACTTTCACGTCTATGGTTTCAACTCGTAAAAATCTAATTCCATTCAAAAACAAAAAGCATTCAAAAGCTTATAAGATGACTTTAGTAAATCTAGAATTATTTGTAACAATATCACATCAAAAGCACCACATAAACATTCGGCATTTCTGTAACGTATGTACTAAAAAATATTTAACTCTGTCAAAACGAAAGAGAAAGAGAAAGATAAAAATGTTTAATTAAACACAAAAACATAAAAGAACGGAAAGATTTTTATTGTATGTGCACAAAACAAATATCAAGGTAAAGTGCATGCTAGAACTTACATTAAGAGAAATCTCAGAAGTCTTAAAAGTGTTTTACTTGTCAATAAAAGCTTTTTGTGATGTGTCGATCGGCTTTAAATTATTCAACCTAGTAAGAATGCTAGCTGCCAATCAGTCAAATAGTTCATATGAAAATAGGTAAGCAAAGTTTGTAGCAAATAAAATATCAGAATTAACGTATATGCTAGAACTTACATTAGGAGAAATTCTAGGAGTCCCCACACTAGGCTACGCCTGTTAAGTGTTTTACTTGTCAATAAAAGCTTTTTGTGATGTGTCGATCGGCTTTAAATTATTCAACCTTGCAAGAATGCTAGCTTTCAATCAGTCAAATAGTTCATATGAAAACAGGTAAGCAAAATTTGTAGCCAAAAAATATTAGAATTAAAGTGTATGCTAGAACTTATATTAGGAGGATTTCTAGGAGTCCCTACACTAGGCTACGCCTGGTAAGTGTTTTACTTGTCAATAAAAGCTTTTCGTGATATATCGATCGGCTTTAAATTATTCAACCTTGTAAGAATGCTAGCTTTCAATCAGTCAAATAGTTCAATGAAAATAGGTAAGCAGAATTTGAAGCAAACGATATATCAGAATTAAAGTGCGTGCTAGAACTTACATTAGAAGAAATTTCAGAGTTCCCCACACTAGGCTACGCTTGTGTAGTGTTTTACTCTCCAATGCAAACTTTTTGTGATGGTCGACTTTAAATTATTCAACCTTGTAAGAACGCTAGCTTCCAATCAGTTAAACAAGTTCATATGAAAACAGTTAAACAAAATTTTAACCAAACAAAACATCAGAATTAACGTATATGCTAGAACTTACATTAGGAGAAATTCCAGGAGTGCCCACACTAGGCTGCGCCTGTTTAGTGTTTTACTTATCGGTACAAGTTTTTTGTGATGTGTCGTTTTGCTTTGAATTATTCAGCCTTGTAAAAATTCTAGCTTCCAATCAGTCAAATTGTTCATATGAAATAGGTAAGCAAAATTTTACACGATATTGTATTTTACTCAAAAAAATTGTACACGTCAAAATGTGGGTGGTTTAAAAGCTGCTGTTATGTACCTAGTAATTTAAAGTGCCATCCATCTATTTAGATTATTTATTTTATGTATAGATGTAAAAAGGGTTGGTCCACCAGTTTAAAGTCGCTCAGCGAGCTATAGAGAGAGCTATGCTCGGAGTCTCTCTGAAGGATAGGATTCGTAACAAATGCATCTAACAAAGAACCAACGTTATCGATACAGTTCAGAGAATTAGTAAGCCTGGTCTCGCAAAGAAGGACAACCGCTAATGTAAACGTGTTCTTGAGTGGAGACCGCGACTCAGCAAACGTAGGTTAGGTCGCTCTCCGACCAGGGCTATGTCCAGCAGTGGACTAGTATAGTCTGATGATGATGATCACGACGTAAGATAAAACAAATGAGTTGAAAAATCTTGTTTTAAAAAAAGTCACTCGGTCTACCAGAACATTAGCAAGATAGAGGTCTTAGGTTTGACTCCCACTGGGGGTCCTCGTATACGAATTTTACAAATGGCCTCAGTCTGGGTATATTGTTATGTTTGCGACGTCCTTGACTGGCACTCATAGTACAGGATTTCCTATTTTGGGACCAGTTCAAGCGATTGTGGTGTGTGAATTTATTGTGATATCAACCCTTTGTATGTCCCCACTGCTGGAGCACGAGTCTCTTCCTGCATCGTAGGAAGGTTCGGCCATACTCCACCACCGGGGCCAAGTTCGGGTTAGTAGAGGAATGTAAGACAGTGGCAGGCCTTACTGTCAGAACATATGAAGCCGCCCATAAGGCCTTTGACATGGCTTAACACTGCCATTATGTGACAGTCGGCACCAACGGCGTAACGTGCCATGCAAAGCATGGAAACGCTCGGAAAAATTATACTAGCGGTAGTCACGGGATAGTCACCCATTCAGTACCTGACCGCGCCTGTTGTTGATCCCAATCACTCGGTTTCACTAGGCTACGAGCGCTTCCGCTGGATGTTAATATTGTTAAATATTTAAAAAATTGTCTCTTTTTAGGAAAACAAAGTAGCGCATTAGCTAGCTATTGGCACGTTCATATTTCTACGCCTTTGAGCCAACCCTAAAATCATAGTGTATAACTCCCATTTTTTCCAACACTTCAACCAAGCTGTCAGTTGGCCTAAGTAACGACGCCTTCAAACCACCCAGATTTCAATTGATTGTAGTTTTCGTCTCTACAAAATTTAAGCCATAGTCAAAAGAGTCGAAGTCAGTCACTTTGTAAATGTTACTTACTCTACCTACATATGAGTCGTTATATATCTATCTAGTGATATGTTCTTATGTCTGCTGTCCCGGTCCTTGTCTTCATCAGCCAGTGAATTGTCATCGGCGCTCGCTTCAAGCTTAATCATCATGATGGCCCCAATGGACACTGGAACAAGAAATAAGACAATTGAAATGAAAAATAGAGCACCCCAGAGAGCAGTGCTAAAATGGAGTGGGGCAAAAAAGACCAACAGGAAGACCATGATAAAGTCCCAGGTCTTGGATGTTTACATGTTTGTGATGCCGTTGTTTGTGGTACCCACGATACAGGGTATCCTAGTGTGGGGCCAGAAGGAATGTATGTGCAAGTATGTCAATGTAATGGAAGGACAACATCAAGAAAGTGGGGAGCAATAACTGGATATACTATTTTTATTTTAATGCACTAACCCGTGCTAAGGAACAAATTTAAAAACCTATTTAGAGGCTAAAAATTTCACCCATGCCGGGATTCGAACCCGCAACCTCTGGCTATCCGTGCCAGCGCTCTACCAATTGAGCCAATGGGTGACTCACGGCATCAGTGAAATTTCGAACCTCTTTACAATATTCTCTGTATTATTTTTTAGCCTCTAAATAGGTTTTTAAATTTGTTCCTTAGCACGGGTTAGTGCATTAAAATAAAAATAGTATAATCATGTGGGTACAGTGATATCGTTCCGGTGTTAAACCTAACTGCAAAGTAGGTAGTCGGGGCTGTAAGTAATGCAATTTGCTTAAGTCAGATGTCGCTGCTTGTACGTAATACAGAGAATATTGTAAAGAGGTTCGAAATTTCACTGATGCCGTGAGTCACCCATTGGCTCAATTGGTAGAGCGCTGGCACGGATAGCCAGAGGTTGCGGGTTCGAATCCCGGCATGGGTGAAATTTTTAGCCTCTAAATAGGTTTTTAAATTTGTTCCTTAGCACGGGTTAGTGCATTAAAATAAAAATAGTATAATCATGTGGGTACAGTGATATCGTTCCGATGTTAAACCTTACTGCAAAGTAGGTAGTCGGGGCTGTAAGTAATGCAATTTGCTTAAGTCAGATGTCGCTGCCTGTACGTAATACAGAGAATATTGTAAAGAGGTTCGAAATTTCACTGATGCCGTGAGTCACCCATTGGCTCAATTGGTAGAGCGCTGGCACGGATAGCCAGAGGTTGCGGGTTCGAATCCCGGCATGGGTGAAATTTTTAGCCTCTATATAGGTTTTTAAATAACTGGATATTCACTGCCCAAAAAAGATTAGAGTGGACACAATTAGATTACATTAATACTCCTTATTGTAGAGCGGTGGTAGCGGAGCGGTGTAGAACGCCGGCTTCTCAATGTGGAGATCGTGGGTTCAAACCCCGGCATGTACCAATGACTTCGTTTTCTAAGTTATGTACATTTGTGAAATTATAGTAGCAGTACTACCCGCTGACGTTGAAGGAAACCCTAGTGTCTGAGGTGTTAGCGTACCTCAGCGCTTGCTACATACAATGGCCCAACTATGAGGCTAAGTGCGGAAATCTCAGGTCTAACTACTCCTTACACCTTACATTTTGAGAGCACATGAAAAACTTAAATATATAAGTTACATAATAGGCCATCAAGATAGTTGATCAATCTAACATTTTTAACTATCGAAAATGTTATAAAATTATTACGATGAATCCAGGGTGATTAGTTTTTTTCAGTGACTCGCGATATTCATTCATAGTTATATCAAACGTGTCAAATCACGATTGGGATAGTTTCAGGCACGTGGAATCCAGTGTTTAGTAATATAAATTACGCAGCTTTTCTCCGGACCTGTCACCGGATGTAGTCCGTGTTGTGTGTCGGCCCGCTGCGAAAAACTAAAAGTGACTTCAGCGTAGGCCACATCAGTCTACCCGTGACCACGGCAACTTTCACAATCCCGAAACGTCGGGTATTAAGGTAATTACGCTTCACTCAGAGTGATCAGGTAAATTCATAAATAAGATAAGATGAAACAAATGTATATTACGAATGTGAGTGAAAGGGCTGGTAAGGGACGTTCCAGGCAGACATACATCGACCATATAGGGGATGTATTAGCAAAGGGAAAAATAAAAAGTACCCGGAACGGGCGTGCATGCATGAAACGACTTATGAACGTTGAAAAAGCGAAGGTGAAATGATAGGATCATGGCAAGTGGTAGTCCCTGGTCTCTTCCACCTCTCTGGGATACAGACGTTAGGTTACGTATGTATGTAGGTATATAAGATAACTGCAGGCAGAGGCCTCTTGCCACGATCCTGACCACCTTCACTTCATCTTCATTATTATGAACCCTTGTATATCCCCACTGCTGGGGCACGGCTCTCTTCCTGCATCGCAGGAAGGTTAGGCCATACTCCACCACGGGGGCAAAGTCCGGGTTGGTGGAGGATTGTAAGACAGTGGCGGGCCTTACTGTCAGAAGTTATTGAGCCGCCCATAAGGCCTCTGACACGGCTTAACGACTGCCATTACATGACTGCCGGCACCAACGGCTTAACGTGCCTTGCGAAGCACGGAAACGCTCGGAAAAATGCCACTAGCGGTAGTCACGGGACGGTCACCCATCCTGCACCTGACCGCGCCTATTATTGCTTTACTCAAGTGATTGATTCCAATCACTCAGTTCGCCTAGGCCACGAGCGCGTCTTCATCTTCATTAATATTCTGTATTTTGAATAATGTATTATTTAATTTTAATAAATAACTATTTATGGACATATTACACAGATCTCTATAGCACTATACTAAGTACAACTAAATGACTTGTGTTATAGGTGCTAACTCGACGATAGATTTAATACAATAAATACAAAGATAACATCCAAGACCCGAAAAAAACTAGAAAAGTTCGTTTCCCAGCTTGACCCGGCCGGGGATCGAACCCGGCCTGCGGTTTGGCACGCTGACTGTAAAACCGAAGGTTTCGTTTTACAGTCAGCGTGCCAAACCGCAGCGCCACCGAGGCCGCCGTTAAAACGCAGAAGGTAGATATATGGTTTCTCACAACTCACCTGCAAGCAATGCAGCGACGGACACGAAGGGTGCCGGGCAGGACAGGTCGAGAAGTACTCCGACGGCTAAGTTTGAGACCAGACCACCGGCTCGGCCCCATCCCGCACCCCAGCATACGCCTAGACCACTGTTTAAAGAAATTTTGTGTCAAGACGTGACTTTGGCAGACATTGACAGCGGCTGGTTGCTATTTCAACTAAAAATAACCACACATCAAAACCACTGCCAAGTGACATGCCCTGACAATCGTACTATCGAAGGTAAACAAAATAATGCATTTAATTACTGTTTTCCTATGATTATATATTTTTTTAAACCTATTTAGAGGCTAAAAATTCCACCCATGCCGGGATTCGAACCCGCGACCTCTGGCTATCCGTGCCAGCGCTCTTTCCAACTGAACTAATGGGCGACCCACCGGCATCAGTGAAATTTCGAACCTTTTTACAATATTCTCTGCATTACGTACAGGCAGCGACATCTGGCTGAAGTAATTTGCATCACTTGCAGCCCCGAGTACCTACTTTGCAGTTACGTTTTACATCGGAATGATATCGCTGTACCCACATGATTATATTATTTTTAATGCACAAATCCGTGCTAAGGACAATTTTAAAAACCCATTTAGAGGCCAAAAATTTAACCCGGGATTCGAATCCGCGACCTCTGGCTATCCGTGCCAGCGCTCTTGCCATTTGAACTAATGGACGACTCTATACTTTTTGTTGCACCTTATTTATTTATTTATTTAATAGTAGGTGTGCTCCGCGATATTACCCGTGGTTTATCGATTTTCCCATGGGAATAAGATATTTTATCGCAGTATAACGCGTCAGCTAACACCACGCCAAATTTTATCAAAATCGCTCCAGCCATTTAGACGTGAAGAAGTAACAAATATACACACTGCCACACAAAAACTTTTGCCTTTTTAATATTAGTGTCATTTTTGTGATATGTGTTGTTGAATAAATGTCTTTTTTTTTTCAATCACTAGTCACCTTAGCTTAGCCGGCAGCGCGTATAACAGCAACCTAATCAGCAGCACGTTCCCGTTCAGCGACGCAGCATTCAATGCTGCAGCGGCAGCTACGGCCACCTGGAAAGCATAAAAGAGAGAGAGAGAGAGAGACATTTATTTGAAGCCACAAAGATACAATACACATAACACACATAACGATATTAAAATAATACAGACAATTAAGAAAAGAAAGAACAAAGAAAAATATTATATAACATAGAATACGATATAAAACAAACATTTACAATTTAGAAGGGCATTGTATCTCCGCAGCCACAAACAGGTAGCTGACTCAGCATTTGCTGCAGGCTGGGCAAAAAAAAAGAAACCGACGAGTAATTTTTGGGAGGAATGTTAATCCAAACCTCAATTTTCTTGATAGAAACCAATTAAAGATGGGCGTTCAGCGTATTTTGTTTTGGATAGAACTGTTTGTCTAACTTATGAAATGAAATAACTTTATTGTACTGAATTACAATGATGGTTACTGGCTCCCGAACTAGGATTCCTTGTGGTATGGGTAGCTAGGGTAATATTGTGTGTAATAGGGTGTAATATGACGACCTCTGTGGCGCAGCGGTAGCACATCTGCCTACCATGCAAGAGGTCGCGGGTTCGAACCCCGGCTGGGGATAAAAAAAAAACCCTTGGATGTTTACATGTTAGTGATGTTTCTGGTATCCACGACACAGGGTATTCTAGTGTGGGGCCAGAAGTAATGAACGTGTAAATGCAAATGTAGGGTGTTAGCTTTTAGAATATACCTCGGCTTCTATCGGATAGAATCGGATATATTCGTGTAATAGAAATACCGGAACTAATATGACAGTTAATTTCGAAATCAGAACGTGATTTCGAAATTAAGAAATCGAGTTCTGATCTCGACTCGAAAAACGGCGAAAATTGGCGAAAACCGGAGCCTACTCTAGAGCCCGAGGTATATTCTAAAAGCTAACATACTGTACAGTACTACACATCATAAAAGTCCCTTCGAGAATCTACGTTCGCGCAGACTGGGAAGAAGTGTAACGAAAGTACCCGAAGCTATAAGTACATTCAACATGATCTTTAACCGATACGGTTAAGGTGCAGAATTGATTGCCGCAGTAGCGCTACCTATTTCGCTCACGCTAATATTGCCAAACTAATAGTCACCTGCGACGCGATGACGTTGAATCAACAAATAGCAACAAAGGCCTGCCATAAAATGAAACTATCTGATTGGTCGATCAACTAACCGCACATCCAAAATTTGGTCATCTGCGCAGGTACATCCGCGAGACTTATTTCTTGTGTAGCACTGTACCTTATTGGACGCGCCGCAAGAGCAGACGCAGGCGGCGAGACAGGCGCATGCGAGCGCGCAGGCGAGCGTGCAGGCGGCGGCGGCGCGGCGCACCCCGTTGGCCCCGCCGCGCGCGCACAGAATCGCGCACGCCGCGTTGCCTAGGACGCATATTGCGCCCACTATCAGCCCTGATGTGAAGACCTACAAGAAAATATTATATATTTATTTATTTATACAGTTTGGAGAATCATCAGCTTACAAAATGATGCTAGTCGAAGAAATAGGTTACTAAGATATTGTTTGGAATCAGTCGTTACTTTGCGGAAATCCATAATAGCATATCTATAGGCGAGAATCTGTTATTACCTCTTAGTAAACTCATTAAAAAGTGATAATTACTTCGCTAAATCCCGCCAAAAATTCCGCAAGCACCATGCGGTTAGTTATTGCACCGCCCTCCCTCCCATTTTTTCAAGCACAACCACCGCCACCAATACTTGTGAGCCTGAGGATGCCTCGTGTTAAGAGTCGAAACGCGTCACGTGTTTTATCACACATGGGGTGTGTTCGTGTCTTGCTTCTGCTTGAAAAAGTGGGAGGGTACTTGTGGAATTTTTGGCTGGATTCAGCAACGTAATTTTCACGTTTTAATGAGGTTACTAAGAGGTAATAACAGATTCCCGCCTATAGATACGACGCAATCAAAAATGTATCGACTTCATACTTTGTGCTTCAAACATATAGGTAACTTACAATGATGATTTTACTATATTTATATATTTATATATTATCGTTATCGTTATCAACCCTTGTATGTCCCCACTGCTGGGGCACGGGTCTCTTCCTGCATCGCAGGAAGGTTAGGCCATACTCCACCACGGGGGCCAAGTCCGGGTTGGTCGAGGATTGTAAGACAGTGTCGGGCCTTAGGTACTGTCACAAGTTATCAAGCCACCCATAAGGCCTCTGACCTGTATTATATATTATAATAATATTTATAAACTAAGTACCTATACGAAAAACGAAAAAACTTTGACTGGCATTGTATTACATATTACAATTGGACGTATACGTTTTCGAATTAGTATTTGACGTACTCTAGAGTAGAAGAGAGAGCGCTGTGGTGCTCATTAGGGGAGGGCTATGTCCAGCAGTGGACCAATATAGCCTGATGATGATGACTCTGAAAAAAGGAATCTGAGACTATGCCTGTGCCCTGCAGTGGGATGGATATAGACTGCATTAAAGCATTAAACAGTTTGTGCAGAATATTATGTTTTCTGGGAAAATAGGGATTATTATCCTTACAAAACTTTCTTCCTCAGCTTGTGAGTGGCATTGCTACTTCACCAATGTACGGACTTAAAAAAAAAGAAATACTGGTTTACGCGGAAATTAGAACCCACTACCACCACTCTTATTGTACGGGCATCCTTTTCCTTCCCCTCACACTTAATCAAATTTTCCGCCGACCGAACATAGCGCCGCGGACGAGTGCTTTAATGTGTAAAAAAAAAAGAAAACACTACTGATTCCGAGCCCCATGCCGGCTCGCGAAATAAATTAGAAAAAACCTGTGGAAATACAGTTGATCATACTGGACACTTATCCTGGAGATTCCTCGTGCCATAAAACTGAACATTGAGTGTGGCGAAGGTTGTGGGTGCACCCCAGTATCAGCTTTTGCCGGTGAGTCCTTGCTTTCTTACCTATCCAGCTCCGGGTACTCTCTGCTCAGGAATTGCTAGGCGTCAAGCAGCTAGACAGATTTAACTTTTGTATTCTTCCACCAGAGCGGTTTACACTTATCTTTACCCAAAAGCCGTTGACTTACATCATCATCCATCTTATCATTGCACGTCTCGCCGCCCCGTTTCACCGGCACATCGGTGTGGTAGCTCCAGTTCCCCTCAGCCCTGTACTCGTAAGCCCTGATAGCCTGTTCCCTCCACAGTGTACTGTTGATGGGGGCGAAGAAGCGACGGGCCTCGGGTTGGGCGACCAGAGGACAACCGTTGCCGCGCATTCGGAGGAGGAGCTCTGGGATCCAGAGGTTGAGGCCGAAGCCGCTGGAATTAAACAAATAAAATGCTCAAGATATATTATCGTCAACAGACCGAAGCACAATATTATTATATTCAACAACATAAGAAAGTGGCGTGTTTTGGGCAAGGGTAGGTCTACCAGTGGACAAATGTAGGCTTTTTTTTATTTATTTTTTTATTTATATTTATTTATTTCATTATAAACTCCGCCCTTACAGGTTTTCCACCTAATACAGCAGGTTAAATAAAATAACACCACGAAAAAGAAGAAAATTGACATTAACATAAACAGACAAACAATGCAAAATTAATCAAATTATTCAGATACACAATCAATTCATAAAATTTCATCAAATAGTAAAAATACACATCGATTCATAAAAAATCATTCCACATTAAAAACAAATTAAAAACCAGTTGCCCAATAACACAATACAAATTATTTAAATTAATTTCACTTTCATTTGGTAGATCATGCCTCAAATATTTTCTATCTACTAAGTAACAATGTCACCTCAGCCTTGAATTTTGAGAGCGAGCATGTAAATATATCGATACTTGCTTTTTTATCAACCAATTGAGCAGTCGGATTGCCATCGCTACGGGTGCCTCGCTCAATGACTTGGTTTTTGCACTTAGCTCATGAAAAAGCTGGTGCCTCCTTGCTCTGGTGTATATAATTGTCTGGGACGTTCAACACTATCAATTTTTAAATATCGGGGTTGCTCTGGTATCCTCGAATCAACCCAAAGAAATAAGTTGCCAGTGCCACCTTTCTCCTTACTTCCAGCTTATTGTAGCCCACCATACCCAAAGCGATTGATCGAGATTGATGAGAGGCTTAGGGATTGGATCGAACATCAGTGCTTCTTTGAGCGCTTATCGCGTTGTTTTAATTCTCTTAACCCTCCGGGGAGCTTGTGGGCAATAAAAGTTATTCTTTGACTGAGGCAGGAAGAATGTAAATGAATCAGGCCAGTAACGGAGTGGCGGCTCTTAACCAATGATCAGCTGATGTGATCAGGTGATCATTGTTTCATGGCCGCATCGCATCCACATCTCACTGCTGAGCAGATTGCTCGTTGATGGGAAAGATGGCTTGATAGAGAAAAGAGAGAAAGACCTTTTAGAATTTGGAAACTCTAGACAATCCAAACAAGTCATCAACAAACTGGTACGTTTAATGCACATATAAGGTGTGTATCATGGAACCATGTAAGTAGAACGGTTGCTGGGGCAATCCATTTCTTTACTTCTCTAAGTGGGTTGCTATAAAAATTCAAGTACTCACGCGGCCATGTTAGCGAAAAATACAAAAAGTATCAGGCTGGACTTGAGCGCATAACTCTTGGAGACAAACATCCGCAGATCCTTGAGTACGCCCGTGAACAACTGCTTGGTCCGAGATGTATCCCCACTCAAAAACTTCGGCAGGGCGATGCTGTCTGATATTAGCTTCTTTATCTGTTGGAAAACAAAGTTAGCATACATCTTTTTTTTTCTCACAGCTGTCTCTTAAACTCATGCGAAACGCAAATTTTATACTCGTACGTTAAACTTTGCAGTATTTCTAAAATCACATATATTAAAGAAATTATGGTCAATGGTTGTCTGGAATAAATTACTTTTAGTAATAAGGCCGCCACTTGTACTGTACTGTTATTTTATAAGTCTCTTATGTAATCCTTGGTGTACATGCAATAAAGAATATTCTATCTATCTAGGTATCTATCTATCTATCTATAATTGTACTTTTTTTTTTAGTCCCTAGTTGCAAATATCGATCAAAATCTATAATCTCACTACACATATTATTATACCCACTCAATGAAATAGAGTTCAAAGAAATGAGGTTCTTATCGATATCAACTTTGTATGTCCCCACAGGTTCTTATCACGATTATTAAATTATAATGGTAATTCCATAAATGTCACGATATTATATTTTATGTTTGTGTAATTCTCCAAAAGTATTTATTATATACATTCAATATACACATCATCGTGGTGGTGATTTATGGAACATGCATTGAATTCTAAGTGAATCTTGGAATCTAGTGGCCTTTTACTAATTAGGTACTAACCCCAAAGTAACAACATATTATTAAACAGACCTAAAGTAATCATGCCAAGTCTACTGACCTTGTACTCTCCTTCCTTTCCCCCGTTGCTCCTGTGAATCTTCTGTAGGATCTTCACCGCTGCTTCTGCTCTATTTGTATCAGCCAGCAGTCGTGGACTCTCTGGCAGGAACAGCATCCAGAGCCCAGAAATGAAGCCGGGTATACTGCCCATAGCTAAGTAGAGGCGCCACGAGTAGATTGGCAGAACGGTCGGGTAGGCTGACTTGATGGGAATTATTAACCACGCTATTGCTGAAATGAAGAGACATACTGGTTGAGCTTCAGTCGATTTGATAGAACACTCGTATATTGAATCAGTTTAAGGCAAAATTCAGGGATGGCGGAGAGTTGACTGCAAAAGCACGTCGTGGCTCCAAAATCTTGCAGAAACATAGATCTCATCCGAGCCGCAACATCACGGGACAAAATAGCCGCAATATTAGCCGGTCTACGATAGATGACATCAAAAAAAGATGAAGTGTAACCAGTGAAAGCATTGGAGGAAGGTAGTGCGAGACAGGAGAAGGAAATCAAAATTCGTAGGGTATTTCTCGTCGACCTGCAACTATTAAATTTGGCAAAAGTCCAAAAACTATAATAATTTGTAATTAAATCATTAAAATAATTGTCTTTGAAGTTCTGGAAAAGCTCTGAAAAACTGCCAGACTTGATTCCTAAACTATTTATAATGTGACCTATCTATAAATTTGACACAACTCTCGGTTTGCGGACTCGCGTAAAGTCAGTTCTACAGTGCCTTGAAGTTGCGATAAAATCATCCTTCTAAGTTGTCTCAAAAAAAGGATATTTCGACACTCAAAGGAATCAAAATTTTTCGTTGACCTACAACTATGGAATTTGACAAATAATATCGTCTTATACTACAAATACAGGCAAAAATCTGAAAACTACTAATGAAAACCATTTGTACAAAAATCATATAAATATAGTCTTTGAATTTAAAAACCTATTTAGACGGGTAAAAAATAGTATAATAGTCTTTGAAGTTCTGTAAAAGCTCTGAAAAAGTGCGAGACCCAATTTCTAAACTATTCATAATGTGACCTATCTACAAATTTGACACAACCCTCGGTGCACGAGTCCGACTTGCTCTTGGCCGGTTTCCTTAGCGTATCGATGATCAAACAAACATCACCTTTGTAGATAAAGGATATGTTAATTGGATTTGGACTGGCGTCTCGATGCTCAATCCCAAAAGGACTAAATTGTCTTCAGCCATTCCCAAAGGTGGTGTTAAGACACCTGCAATATACAGCATCGTGACGAGTGCATACCTCGACCTTCTCAGAAAAATGCACGGGACTAAGCACAACAATCACCTCGAGAGCCCTTTTCGGAAAGATTGAAATAAAGAAATAATAACTTATAGCTGCAGTAAATGTTATCTCCCGAAAATTTACAAGACACGCAACGATATCGCTCTCGGAATTCGCCACACACCCGCTGTGGGGGTCCCTTTCTCGCGAATGCGGGTTCGATGACCGGTCATCATCCTGACGGTTCCAGTTAATCCTGCACTTCGATATGTGTTGTATTAGCTATGGCTATATTTGCCAGTTGAGCACACGACACAGGGTTTGGGGCCCACCAGACATTGTACACTGAGGATCACCTTTTTCTAAATAAATAATTTTTACTTTACTATTACGGTACGGACTGATGGTAGTGGAGCGGCAGAATGCTTTCTTATACGGGTGGTCGTGGGTTCGAATCCCGGCATGTACATTTGTTAAAATAGAAATTATCGTAACAACACCCTTTCTAACTGCTGTGTGGTGTCGGCCTATAGAATACCACCAACCCGATTTTGCCCGCGGGTGTCGTAAAAGGCGACTAAAGGACACAAATCGGGAGATGGGCAGCAGCGCCCCCTGCAGTACAATTCCACCGAACTGCGATCCCCAGCCCGCAAGCCCAGCGTTGGGATTATGGGCATTACCCCCTATGATAGCACGTGGCGCTCTTTAGGGGAGGGCTATGTCCAGCAGTGGACTAGTAAAGCCTGACGATGACCCTTTCTAACAGTGAAGCAAAACATTTACACGTACTTATTACAGATGAGAATGTAGCCTACATATGGTCCACTGCAGGGCACAGGCCTTCTCTCAGAGAGAGAGAGAGAGTATGAACTTAACTTACTCGCTGGGCTTGATAACGGTAAAGGAAAATGTTAATATTGCTCTCAACATACGCACGGGAGGAGACGCGCGGGCGGCGGACACGACACGACGTGACGTCACCGACACGAGCGGCGGACGATGCGAGAACACTCGGGTTCGATACTCCACCGGCAACGGGCGCTAACGAATTTAATTAATATCTGTTTGTCCGGGAGATTTCTGTAATTTTTGACGGCTAATACACCAGCCCTATTTTGATACAGTCCACATTTTATTTCACGTCCCAAAGGACCCTAAACAGAAAACATCGTGAGTACATCGGAGTGCCTGAGGTGATCACATACTTTGGAAATTACCAATCCGCGGTGGGCACGCGTGGTAAAGTACTTACTACATACATGCATAACCTCACGCCTGTATCCCAGAGGGGTAAGCAGAGACCAGGGACTGCCACTTGCCACGATCCTGAGAGATCACCATCGCTTCATCAACGTTCATAAGTCGTTGCATGCACGCACGCCGGTTCCGGGTACTTTTTATCGTCCACTTTGCTATTTGGTCGATGTATGTTTGCCTGAGACGTCCCTTACCAGTTCTTCCACTCACATTCGCAATATATATTTGTATCGTCCATCTTTCTTCCTTCATCCTCACCACATGTCCAAACCAACGCAACATTCCTTTCTCAATTCTAGTCACTACATCTTCTTTCAGTCCACAACTTTCTCTTATCAGACTATTTCGTATCCTGTCATTCAAAGTAACACTACACATTTAAAAACCTATTTAGAGGCTAAAAATTTTCACCAATGCCGGGATTCGAACCCGCAACCTCTGGCTATCCGTGCCACGGATAGCCAGAGGTTGCGGGTTCGAATCCCGGCATGGGTGAAATTTTTGCGTCTAAATTGGTTTTTAAATTTGTCCTTAGCACGGGTTAGTGCATTAAAAATAAAAATAGTATAAATACTACACATACTTCTCTCATGGACCTTATTTCTACTGCATTAAGTCTACTTTCTTGCTTATTTTGCCACACCCAAGTCTCGCTACCATACATAAGTAAAGTAAAGTACTTACAAAATAAAAAAAATAATGATAATACCACTACAACTTGTCCGGGTCCCATAACCAGGCAATGACATCACAAACATCTCAACATCATCTGAGGCCATTTGACGAGTCTCCGACCTCCACTGGGAATCGAACTCATGACCTATGTTTTGGTATCAAAACATGTTAAGCTAGCTCAACGAAGCAGTCAATGTAAACCATGTCAGAAAAAGGCACAAAAACTCTGATGACCTAGGAACTAAAGGCTCAACTACTTATCTGCCTTGACATTGACGTGGCATACATTTCAGCAAACAAACCAGCGTTTGTAAAACTCATCTGGACCTCATTTTATAAAACTAAAATTGTAGGATTTTAGTCCGGATTTACTTACGGGTGTTGTTATATCGGAAAAGTCCGACCAGGTTTCGCTCCGATTCGCAGAGCTTAATCATGGTGAGCAGAGACGGAGCTCGCGTCGTCGGTTGCTTGTCTCAGTGTGAGACACTTACGGGTGTTGTTATATCGGACTTTTCCGATATAACAACACCCGTAAGTAAATCCGGACTAAAATTCTACAATGTGTTGTGCTTACGAAAGTTTTAGTTCAAAACTAAAATTCATATTCATTGTGACAATTAAATATACATTGCATAGTCGATTAGTAAAAGTCTTTCTACTTGTAATTATAGCAATTACAATTCAATCGCAATTTTAATGTTAATTTTGGTGATATCGATCGATATCAACCCTTGTATGTCCCCACTGTTGGGGCACGCATTGCATATCACATGCGATGTCGCAGGCAGGAATGTTAATTTGTTTTATTACTTTAATTTTTTTTTTTTTATTATATACGTTTAATTCAGATAAACAAATCCATAGAGTTGTTAGTACGAACTTAGTCTATGTTAGTAAGATACAATTAGATAAGTTAATGTAAATGCACCTTGGAGTGGTGCTTCAAAAACGGGCTATCCGCCCTATCATTTAACAGCCCCAGGATGCCGTTGGGACTGCCACGAATTCTGCTCATCAGGGAGGCCACGCGATTCCGGATTATGGCCGCAAAGCCGTCCACACGGGCTTCAGCAAACATCCCCGAAGCGCTGCAGAATCGCGGCAGCCCCAACAACATCCTAAAAACATTATTATACTGCACACGAAGGGCGCTGATGGCCCGCTGCGTAAAGCTCATCCACAAGCCACACGTGTACAGGGATTGGCAGAAGGCCTTAAAGAGAGTAATCTTGACCTCTCTTGTACACCGGGAAAATCTGCGGGACAGCATATTACAGCGGACCGCCAGCGCCCTCCTCTCTCGATCGATATCAGCATCATCCTGAAGACGCTCGTTGACCACGTGACCCAGGTACTTAAATTGCGACACTCTTGCGAGGGGTGAACCGTACAGCTTTAGTGCCGGCACATCAACAGGCACTTTCGCGCCTGACACAAACACCATGTACTCGCTTTTTTTCGTGTTGTACCTGAGTCCGTGGCCATCCGCGTATGTCTCACATACAGCCAGCATCTTTCGCATGCCGCTGATCGAGGGACTCAGTAGCACCATATCATCGACGTAACTTAAGTTGTTGATGATTTTACCCTCAATAGAACATCCAACGTTGGTGCTCACGAGACCCTCGATCAGACTATTTATATATAGGTTAAAGAGCAGGGGAGAGCTTAGTCCTCCCTGTCTGACACCACACTCCAACCCATACATTTGCGAATACGAGTTCGCCCACCTAACAGTGTTTATTTGATGGCTGTACCAGTATTTTAACAGTGATATAAGTGGGGGCGGAAAGTCAGACTCGCTGGATAGTTTATGCCACAGAACATCATAACAGGCCCTTGTCAAGTCCAGAAAACACGCATATATATCTGTTTTCCTGTCTGTGTAGTACTTGACAGTCTGCTTGAGAGACAAGATCGCACTCTCAGTCGACAAGCCGGCTCTGAAACCAAACTGCGCGTCATGCAGCGATAGATGCTTACATAGACGTCCCTCAAGCAAACTATCAAGCACCTTGGCGATAATGGTGGCAAGAGAAATAGGCCTATAATTGTTGCTGTCTGAGATGTCGCCAGTCCGGTTCTTTATTATAGGAACGACTATCGTCTTCATAAGGTCATCCGGAAGATATGAATGTACCATACACAGATTGAGGAACATGGTTAGTACTCGAACCAGATGATATCCAGCATATTGCAGGTGTTCGATACTAAGACAGTCATGTCCAGGCGACTTACCCCTCTTCATGTTTTTAATAATCCAGCGGATCTCTGCGGCTGAGAATCGAAGACGGGTTTTACTGGTCTCCTGAACATGGCTGCGCTCGGGGACCTCCACATCTGCCTGGCACACTGGTTTGATTAGAGGAGCCACTACAAACTGCTTTCTGAAGACTTCAGCAATCTGACCACAGTCTGTCACACCATTCACCCCCACTGGGAGACTAGACCTTGGAATCAGTTTCTTTGTCTCTTTCCAAAATTTGCCAAAATCCTTGGACCGATGAGTAGATGCTATTATGTCCATTTTTATTTGTTCAGCATGATTTTGACACCAGCGTAGTTTTCCTTTGAAATGTTTTCTTGCCTCTGACATTTTATCATAAATAGGTCCCACTTTAGGCTTCCCATTTCGCATCCACTCATCAAACCAAAGTCTAGCCTCCCTGTGGGACTCTCTTACATGCATATTCCATCCTGTAATATAGGGTTTCTTAATTTTATTCTTATGTCTATCTCTTAAGGGGCTAGATTCACTTGCGGCCTCGCTAAGTATCCTAATAATCATGCTATACATATCATCTAATCGAATCTTATGTTCTTGCTTATCACAGTAATTACCGTCACAACAAACACTAAATTCACTAGGAAAGTCCACTTCTCTTAATTGAAGTGGACATGCGTAGTCATTAAGCCCATACTCTCTGTCTGTCTCTCTTTCTGAGAAGCCCCTGCAGTGAAACGTATTTAGACCACATAAAAAGTGAGATAAATAAATTGTAGTGCTCTTGGGTTTCATGTACCTTAGCAATTTACATTGACGAATTTAACACTGTCATGACTGAACAATAAATGATTGATTTATAAACTGTGGGTGAATAACATACGTCGAAGTGCCGTAGGAAACCATAAATGTAGTTACATGATATAAAGTGCTGGAATTTCTAAGAAATATTCTACATTGTTCGATCAATTAATGTTGATAGGTGACTGAATGTCAGTTGTAAAATTTCGTCCTTGTCTGAGCTTATAATAAATTACGAAATATTTTCTCATCTCTTTTACCCTTTTTTGAGAAAAATACAATAAAACCCAAGAGAAAAAAAAAGTTTTTTTTTTATTTCATTTTAATATTTTTACTGTACGATGCGACGGATATAATACCAATTGCATTTTGCAAATGCAGTCAACTGCAGGAAGTGGAAGATTAGTAGGCGTAAAAAAAAGATTAAGGGAAAAAGTAGAAATGCAATTTAAAATATACTTTCATAAGATATAATTTAATAACCTACATATTTTGAGTATAATGTAAATCTGGACTTTACGTAATAAGATAAGTACATAAGCTAAACTTAAAAAAACTTTTATTATTGCCTTAGTCTCTACTACACATTTGAGAGTAAGGCAAGCCGATAAAAAATATACATTTAAGTCAATAGGAGACGCAGAAAACGAGAGTAGAAAGATACGGGTACCCAATGTACATCGAATGGTAAAAAATGGGCCAAGATTCCAGGAAGACGTATAACTGGGAGGCGGTAGTAGTTTCAACAGATTACCAATTCCTTGTTCATATTGGCAGCCACAAAAGGCAGGATAGCCGAATTATTGCCAACCTCCGACAGGAGACGGCACAAAAAGAAGAAAAAAGGCCCTGAGGTTGGAAGCCACTGGCTTGGACAGTTAGGCATTCGATGGCAGGATTAACTATTTAAGTACCGTTATGCTTCATTCCTTCGTCATTGATATGGGTTGCAGCCTCTGCCTTCCGAGGAACGATTTACATTTTGTTATGAGAACTGACTTGTGATAATTAGCTGGTGGGATACAGTGCGGATTCCAATCTAACTTACGTCTGTTGCTTTGAGACTTGGGTTGACGTGATGGGATGTAGTTTAGGTCGGTTATTATAAAAGTAACTTACGTCTGTTGCTTTGAGACGTGGGTTGACGTGATGGGATGTGGTGTAGGTCGGTCATTATAAAAGTTCAAGAGTCGAAAGAATTTATGGGTTAGTTCAAGAAAATCTATGTAGATTTTTAGGATTATGAAATAGCCTCAGTCTGGGGGTATTTCCATGTTTATGATGTCCTTGCCTGGTTGCAAGAGTATCCTAGTTTAGGACCAGGACAAATGATTGTGTTGTGTGGAAGTTATTTGATGGCTAGTGGAGGACTGTATGGGAAGACTATATGAATATTGATGGAAACGCGGGTTTGAAGATACTAATTTAATAAAAACAAAGCACAATTTCAATATCAGTACTGACAGAATTTATCAACAATTACTCAACCGGCGTGACAATGTAAAAACAAAAAGCATCTTAAGACAGCAAGTCACCAATTAATAAATCGTGAGTAAGCTGGAAGAAAATACTATCTAGTGTTAAGTTCGCCTTTTTACAAATTAGTTTTTAGTGCAATAAAGAATTTTCACTCATTCTCATTCAATAAATAAAAAAGGTCGCACTGCAGTCAGTCGCCAACATATTGTTATTAAAATGTTATTTCAATATTATTTGCTATTTACCGTAGTGTCTGCCAAACTGCCGTGGGCGCGCGTGGTAATTAAGCCCATCCTCTTTCTCTCTCTCTATCTGTGGGCTGTGCCCGGCAGTGCGACGTATAAAGTCTACTTAAAAAGATATTATTTAAGGATATCTCCGTGCTTCAGGAGTTACATAAACTTGGACAGTTATATTCTTGCTTAAGAACACTTATACATAATATCAAATCAAATCAATTTATTTCAGTGTAAAATGTCAATGTACTCATACAATGTAAAATGTACGCCGCAGCCTTCGGACTGTATTGCAGAGGAAAAAAGGAAGCGGGAAAAAAAACTCCACTCTGACCATCTTTTCTCAAGTCCTCGTAAACCAAATATATTAGTTGCCACCTACAAACACACGTCTGTATCTCGGACTTTATAACTTACCAGGATCCTGACGAATGTCTTTCGCTTCAACAACATGCATTAGTGGCTGCATGCGCGCATGCCGGTCTCGAGTACTTTTTATGTCCTCATTTTTTATCTGACATTGATTTTAGAATTTTTCGAGGCACTTGATGGATGGCCCGGTAGTACTAACAACTTTCACACTTTCACGCCTGTGATCTTTGAACCGATTCTTATTGTAAATACAAAGAGTCGAATTCTGAATGTTCTGATTGGTACTGTCAAGCTTGCTTTATTCAGAGCAACATTACAAATGTTTAAAACAATATCATTACTTAATCATAGTTATAATACATAGGCTGCTACTTACGTATGCGGAATCTGGGATTCCAATAATTTCTAATAATTGTCTGACCTCCATGGTTCAAATTCGTTCTTTTTTTTAAATACTGGCCGCTAATATTTTTCTCTTATATACGTTAGTGTTTTGTTTTTATTGGGTTCAAAATGTCATATCGATTTCGTGCTATGATTTATTACGATTTTCGACGTGGTTTAACGCAACAACAGTGCGTAGATCAATTAACTTCGACTTTTGGTGGTGAAGCTCCATCAAAAACGACTGTATATCATTGGTTTAGTGAGTGTTATCGCGGGCGCAGTAAGCTCACGGACGAAGTTAAAGAAGGTCGCCCGAAATCGGTGGTTGTGCCACAAAATATTGAAGCTGTGCGAAAACTAATAATGCAAGACCGCCATGTTACGTATCGCGAGATAGAGGCTATTCTGGGCATATGTATGACGAGCATTCATAGGATATAACATGAACATTTGTCTGTAAAAAAAAATTGTTTGCGTTGGATCCCGCACAACTTAACTCAGGATCAAAAAGATGTTCGCGTCGAATGGTGCAAGAAAACCTTAAAAAAATTCAACGGAGGCGACTCAAAATCTGTTTATAATATCTACACAGGTGACGAATCCTGGATCTACGCGTACGATCCCGAAACTAACCAACAATCAACAGTTTGGGTGTTTCAAAATGAGCCGAACCCTACGAATGTGGCTCGTGCAAAAAGCACTGTAAAGCAAATGGTGGCCTGCTTTTTTGGTATTAATGGCCATGTGGCTACAATACCACTGGAGAATCGCAGAACGGTTAATTCGGACTGGTACACGACCATTTGTTTGCCGGAAGTATTTGAAGAAATACGCCAAAACAACCAGCGACGCAGAATCATACTTCACCATGACAATGCCAGCTGTCATACATCTCAGGAAACAACTACATTTTTGGATGGTCAAAAAATTGAATTGATGGGTCATCCACCGTACAGCCCTGATTTGGCTCCCAATGATTTCTATTTATTCCCAAATGTAAAGAATAAATTACGTGGTCAACGATTTTCGACCCCTGAAGATGCCGTAGATGCGTTCAAACAGCACGTTTTGGAGATACCTCAATCAGAGTGGAAAAAGTGTTTTACAAATTGGTTTCATCGAATGAAAAAGTGCATCGATCATAGTGGAGAGGACTTTGAAAAACAATAAAAGCATATTTAGCCATATAAATTCGTTTGTTTTTTCTATTCAGCATACATAAGTAGCAGCCCTCGTACCACAGTCGTTTTAAAAGTGTCCACAATCGCTACTCATGAAGCGCTCGTGAACGAAAGTGAAGCGAAGTGATTGGAATCAATCACTCAAGTTAGGGAGCAACAGTCGCCGTCTGGTGCAGGATGGGTGACCATCGCATGATTACCGGTGCCATTGGTGGCGATTGTAATGGCATCCGTTAAGCCTTGTCAGAGGCCTTATGGGCGGCTTGATAACTTTTGACAGTAAGGCCCGCCACTGTCTTACCTCGACTAACCCGGACCTGGCCCCTGTGTTGGAGTATGGCCTAACCTTCCTGTGATGCAGGAAGAAACTCATGCCCCAGCAGTCGGGTAAACCCTTGTATGTGGGTTGCAAGCCCTCTGACATGGCTTAACGACTGCCATATGACAGCCGGCACCAACGTCTTAACGTGCCTTGTGAAGCATGGAAGCGCTCGGAAAAATGCCACTAGCGGTGGTCACCGGACGTTTACCCATCCTGCACCTGACCGCGACTGTTGTTGCTTAACTCGAGTGATTGATTCCCATCACTCGGTTCGACCAGGCCAGGAGCACTGCATGATAGTTTTCGCTCAGTCTGGCGCCAGTCAATTTCATCAGTCTGGTTAGCCTGACGGCAGACTGATTGTCTATTCAGTGGTGGTCCAGACTGACGTATACTCGAATATTTTGATACTTCTCTGGCATCAATCTGCGCTTAATCAAGGTCATGGACTGAACGGACGCCAGACTGAACGTGTGGAGCTTACACGTTCAGTCTAAGGGTTTAAGTTTTCTGTTTGACGGAACACTAAAAATATTAGTATAATCTTACCAGGTAATATAAGCCAGGCCGCCACGAAGCTCATGCCGGTGATGTTAAGGTAGAACTGCCGCCGCTTCTCGCCGACCAAGTCTGACAGGTAGGTGAAGACCAGGGTTGACGGACAGCCTAGAGAAAAATAGGTTTATTATACCAGGCCATAGAGTCTAATATAAGTTATATAGAGACTTGATAACTTCTGACAGTAAGGCCCACCACTGTCTTACAATCCTCCACTAACCCGGACTTGGCCCCCGTGTTGGAGTATGGCCTAACCTTCCTGCGATGCAGGAAGATACCCGTGGCCCCACAGTGGGGACATACAAGGGTTGATAACGATCGAAGAGTCTAATAATATAGGGAAGAGCGGGTGGTCGTGCTAGTGGAACTATAAAAGGAAATTTCCCGCTAGGCAGATCGTATGCCTGAGGACGGCCGATCCAACTATTGTTAGTCGGACGTTATATTTATGGTATGTCATTGAAACACTTTGATTGCGCGATGCAGAAATGTTGGAGTTTGTAGTGCGCGCGCAGAGTTCACATGTGCTCGCCACAAATATTTCCATAGTTTTTCAATAGAACGATGTAGGTACGACAGTGGTTGCTATTTTCCTCAATTTGGTAGTCTACTAAATAGCAGTAAAATGTCATTCCAGGGGTATAACCCGCGCAAATTAAACAGGCATCTCTCGCGAAGAAGATCGAATCGATACCATTGCAATGCGATTGGTGAATATATGGGCGAAGAATGTGAATAATTTATATTTTCATTGTTAATTCATTATACAAATTTAATTATATTTATTATACAATTGTAATAATAATAATAATATTGGCCTTTTTGCATCTACTCAATGAGATGATTTATACGGTGCGGTTAAAAGCAGTGGTAGCTCAGTGGGTAGAACCATAGACTGGCAAGCTAGAGCCCCAGGTTCGATCCCGAGTGCGGGCATGTACCAATGACTGTTTAATTCCAAAGTTACGTACATTTGCGAATTTGTAGTCGCAATACCACACGCTAACGGTGAAGGAAAACATCGTGAGGAAACCCGCGGCTTGGTTGGCTCCGCACGTATTGACTAGTCTTTCCTGTGGGCTAGGCCGACTAAGCTGTCAGGGATGTATAGGTGCTGGGCAAGCCTACACCATCTATAAAACCATGTCCCAGGCACTACAGCGTCGGAGTGGTCCCTTCACCCATCTAGTGTGAGTGAAGATACCACTGGACGCTGTATAAATCATCTCATATACAATTGTAATTATATTATAATTTAATTTTTGCTAAACTTCTGCTTAGGTCTTATACCTGAAAAACAAATTGACAATGAATAAATTGTATTTCTTAATGATTCGCGATACTCATACATAGTTATATATATGATTAACGGGTCTAATTTTTACTAGCTAAACCGTAACCTTGTAACGGTGCATACCTCTTTACACCATTGTCATTTCTTTTTCTATCATTTTCAAATATTTAAATTACGTCACACATTTTTCGATTTCCCTCATTTTTCACCATTACTACTTTACCCTTCGACCAGATCTGACTATTTTACCTACTTATCCGTTTATGTCCAGTTTTTCTGTTTATTATACTACTAATCTACAAATAAAACAACACCTGAAGTCGTTCCAGTTCTTATTATTTGTTATCGCCACTTCAGACTACCCGCACCATGGCAACTATTACGTGTTACCTAATAAATGAATAAATATACCAGGCTAAGAAATACGCTCAAACCTCAAACCTTTTCACGAATCAAGAGCAAACCCACTACCTCTGTCTCGGTAGTCAACCGTGTTAACCGCTTGACCAACATGGCATTTTAGTTCGTGAGCTCTCGGTCCCCTAACACGTGAGCAGCCACTAAAGACACTTGTCTATTAACCTAGCCTAGTACGAGCTAATGTCTTTAAAGCTAATTAGCTCAGCCTAATGACTAGATACACATCCCGTTTTTACCCAGCTGCCTTGGTAACTTTAAGCGTCTAATAAAAGAAAGCGCCATGTTGAAATTATATGGAAACTAGCCCGACCGGCCCAACGGGGAGGAGCACGTCTGCGGTGACGTAGGCCGTGGGCCGACCGTCGGTAGCCCTGCGTTATACGTTACCAAGATGAGTCCAATTCAGAGTTGAGTTAAAAATACGATTCCTCCAAAACACTCAGACTAAAGAAAGAATGTCGATAGCTCTACCTAATACACTACCAAGCTGAGTCCAATTCAAAGTTGCGGTGCTATAAACAAAAAAAAAACATTATTCCTCTAAAATACACCTCAGATAAAGTATAACGGCCTTATTTGTAGAAACACAATTCCTCGAAACAATCCAAAAACGCTTACAATTAATTGTATGGTTTTGGCTATAACGTTTTGCCATTGATTGTAAAGATTTTCATATTACGAGTATGTTACGACAACTTTTGTCCTTTGAGTTTTTCATAGAACAAAAGTTGTTGTTCTGATTATGATGACCTGCAGTCAACATAATCAGCCGGCATCAGTCCATATGCCTCTCCGAAATTGCTGGGGTAAGCCTGTTCTATAACCCTAAATAAATTAAGAATGACGTGGGGTCAGGTATGACCGCCTCCGGACCTATTAACATTTTATCCCAAGGATCATGACATGGCTACATAAATACATGCCACTGCCTGCATCCCACAGGGGTAGGCACCGATCACATCTAATTCAGGTTTGAGACAAGTTTGTGATTTTTCTGTACTTGATTGCAGTTTAAACTTGAATACACGGGGTTTCGGCGACAAAAACACATCCTATACTCTTACCTTGAACCTACGGACCAAACTAGCAATGCGCGAGTTACATTATTTAATTCGGATTCCGCCTTTTTAGGTCCAGTTTCTGAATTAACAATTTCGCTAAGTAAATACTTAATACTACTCAATTCTGTTAGTGAGACAATAGACATCTTCTGTTATGCCCCGAAGGGAAAGACGTGGGTCTTACCTTTCGGGCCATAATTTAAAAAAACTTACTCAGCTAGCTCAGCGGAAACTATTGTTTTTACTTAGCTTCTTTCGTGTCCCACTGCTGGGTAAAGGCCTCCCGGCTTTTTAGGTCGACTCGAAATTTTTGTCTTGATCTGTGCCGTGACGTCCGTGTCCATTTTACAGAACCCAGAATAAGTCCCGGATTCTTGTACACTAACAAGCCGTTGATCTACTGTTAACAGCTATCAGTTGGCCTACGTGCATACAAAAAAAACATCTGACAGCTGTTAACAGTAGATTAACAGAATGTTAGTGTACAAGAAACTGAGGTCAGTATTATTGTTTGTCATTATTATAATATTTGTATTATTATATTATTAGCCAATAACTGTCCATTAATTAACGAGGGAACATAAAATCGGACAACTTAAAGATATACTTACGAGCTAAACACAGTACCCTCTCCCTAAGTTCGGCAGCACTGAATTTTGCGGCGCTGGCTGCAACATCCGATGCGGGCGTGTCAGCGCGGGTGACAATATCAGCTGTGGCTTAGATCATCAGGAAGTGGTCCTAAAGAAGTGGAGGGCGGGTCATCGCGTAGCCCTCCTCCGGAAGGATCTACCGCCATTCGAAGCCGCAGACAGGTCACTGGGTGGCTTTCCAGGCAGTGGCCTCCACTGGGTAGTCAGTATGGTCTGCAGTCTTCTGTGGTGACCGTGGACTGGGTCAGGCTTCGTGGGACGGGCTTCGCGCGGCTTAGAGAGTTCGGCTGCTTCAGGTACTGAGTCCACTGCGTTGCGGCCACGGAGCCAATTCTCGTTTCATTAGCAAATAATTCCTATACGACTCTATGGGGTATGACTTGAATCGAACGGCAGTCAATTATTGCTATGATTACTCAAAGCGAGCGAAATTTATTAGTAAATTTCGCGCATGAGACTTTGTAAGAATACCTGAAAATTTTATGTGACGCATGTCTAATCCTTTGAATATTTTGCGTCTACGCTTTCAATTCGCATGGGCAAGAACGGCTCCCAGCTTTGCGTTCATCTTTCGATTCCCCTTTTAGACTTACCAATAAGAAATCCATTAATGGACCGAGCAGCCAGTAGCAGCCGGTAGTCGGAAAATGTACTTTGCGCCAGTGTGATAAGGGCGTCCAAGAGGAGCGTCATGCTGAGCACATTTCTCCTGCCGAATACATCGCCCGAGATGCCCCAGAAGAAGGCACTGGCCACACCGCCTGGGAAAAGAAAAAAAAGTTAACTAGGTATACGACGTCAACACACTGGCCTAAAATAGTGCTTCATCAAATGTTGGTTCGGCGCGCTTTTGAAAGGTCGGTGTGAATTCGAAATTTAAATTTCACCATGATCATACCTTCCTATTCTGATCACCCGCAAATTACGAGTATTTTATATTGTTTTATGATAGTTATGTTTTTGAACCGTGCTCAGTGGGTAGGAAAATGGATTCGGAAGCAAGGGACCCAGGTGCGATTCTCAGTGCGGGCATGTACCAATGACTATGGGCCGGTTTATAAATTGAGGATTTCACTAAGGGCCAATTTCCGAATTGAGAATTTTGCTAAATTATTAGTTAACTGTAGTGCTGTCTCTTCGAATTTCTCAGGGAAGAGCGTGACAGAACGATACTTAAGTATTTACTTAGTAAAGTTCTTAATTCAGTAACCGGTCCTAAGTTAATACTAAAGTAACGTTCTGTCACGTTCTTTTCTGAGAAATTCTAAGAGACAGCTACAGTTAACTATCTACTTAGCGAAATTTTCAATTCACAAGCTGGCCCATTGTATTCTAAGTTATGCATGTAAAGTTATGGTAGCAATACCAGTCGCTAAGGGTGAACGTGAAAACATCGTGAGGACACCTGAGTATCTGAGGCTTTCAAATACCTGAGCGCTTGAAATTGCCAATTCACGGTGGACTCGCGTGGTAATTAAGCTCTTTCTCTCCCTGATCACCCGCGAATTACTAAATAAACAAATATTCATGGACATATTACACAGATCTCGTTAGCCCCATACTAAGTACAACTTAATGAATTGTATTATTTGGAATCAGGCGTTACTTTGCGGAAATCCATAATAGCACTAAAACAATTTCACCGAACTGCGATCCCCAACCCGCATGCCCAGCGTGGGGATTATGGGAATTACCCCCTATGATAGCACAACGTGGCGCTCTTTAGGGGAGGGCTATGTCCAGCAGTGGACTAGTAAAGCCTGACAATGACGACTAAAATGTGAAAATTACTTTCCTAAATTCCCCCAAAAATGCTACAAGCACCATGCGGTTAGTTAATGCTTACAGGCCTGGGGATGAGGATGCCTCGAGTAGGTAATGAAAATCGGTTCGCCTCCCAGTGACATCTGCCCACAGACTAATGGCTCGAAACCGCAGACCACCAGGTGCGCCATGCCTGTAGCAGCAACCCAATGAGCGAGGGAAATCGCCCAGTTCCGGTCGATATTGATCTGGAATCTTTGTCATCGGTGAATGTGATTCCGGGATTGTGCCGGGATTCTAAGGCCCAGTATAGTCGGCAGTTCTATGCAGCGTTACGCTTGACTTCACAGCAAAAAGTTAAAGTTTGATATGTGAAATAAAAGGCGACGTGTTTCGCCTCTAAAACGTCGCGTATTTTCTCAAACAAGTATTGGTGTCGGTGGTGGTGTTTTCGTATCTTGCTTCTGCTTGAAAACGTGGGAAGGAGGGCGGTGCAATAACTAACCGCATTGTGCTTATGGGGTTTTTGGCGGAATTTAGGAGAGTAATTTTAATTTTTAATGTTAATGACTTGTGTTACATGTACTAACTCGACGATACATTTAATTCAATAAATACATAGAACATCCAAGTCCCGAGACAAACTAGAAAAGTTCGTTTCCTAGTTTGACCCGGCCGGGGATCGAATCCGAGACCTTTGGTTTTACAGTTAGCGTGCCAAACCGCTTTTTACCAAGTCATGTTTATTAATAGCGTCAACGGTTGACAAGCGTTCAAACAAACATTATTGGAATTCTATGAACATTTAGCGCTACTTCGTAGTTAGGTTTATGTTGTTGGCAATGCATACTTAGCAAGTGTTTATAAGGAATTAACACACGTGTGACATTTCTGAGTGATAATACTTGGGTATTTGGGAAATTGTAAGCTGGATCACTCGTGTGACGGTACGTAAATTTAATGTACATAATATTACATACATAACCTCACGCCTGTATCCCAGAGGGGTAGGCAGAGACCAGGGACTGCCACTTGCCACGATCCTGACAGATCACCTTCGCTTCATCAATGTTCATAAGTCGTTGCATGCACGCACGCCGGTTCCGGGTACTTTTTATCTTTCCCTTTGCTAATACATCCCCATTTGGTCGATGTAAGTCCGTCTGGGACGTCCCTTACCAGCCCTTCCACTCACATTCGCAATATATATTTGTTTCGTCAATCTTTCTTACTTCATACTCTCCACATGTCCAAACCAACGCAACATTCCTTTCTCAATTCTAGTCACTACATCCTCTTTCAGTCCACAACGTTCTCTAATCAGACATCATCTAATTCTTAATTTTTTTATTGCTTCGCAAGGCACGTTAAGCCGTTGGTGCCGGCTGTCATTGTAATGGCAGTCAAAGCCAAGTCAGAGGCCTTATAGGCGGCTTGATAACTTCAGACACTAAGGCTCGCCACTGTCTTACAATCCTCCGCCAACCCGGTCTTGACCCCCGTGGTGGAGTCTGGCCTTACCTTTCTGCGATGCAGGAAGAGACCCGTGCCCCAGCAATGGGGACATACAAGGGTTGATATCGATTTTGGTTTTTTTGTAGGGTTCCGTACCTCAAAAGAAATAAAAACGGAAACCTTATAGGATCACTATTTATCTCTATCATAACTTTGAGCTATGTATTTATTTATTTATATTTATTAGTCTATGTAGTGTATTATTACCGCTTAGGTTATTGTTAAGGGTTTTGCAGTCTATGTAGTTTATTTTGTTCGCGTTTATAGGCCCGTTCCTTACTGCTGCTCCGATTTTCCAAGGTTTGCTGGAGGAAATCTCTTACAGAGATAAGCTCGCCTTTGTACATGTTATTTCTTATTCAATGTTTCGTATGCAATAAAGTATCACTTTGCTGTCCGTCCGTCCTCTCTATCTCAGAAACGCGTCCTCTACGCGTTGACATTAAAACCGTAACCTTAGGTTTACAATACCTTGAAGTAGGAAAAACTTCTAAGTAAACGCAAAAAAAAATACGATCGTATATCCCGCAACAAACCTTATGTTAGATACTCAAGGAATTAAAACCCATAAGGCATTTCTCGTTGGCCTAGAACTATGAAATTTGGCAAATAATATCGTCTTACAGTAATAAAGTTGTATGGTGTTCCTGGTTCCCGCGACGCAGGGTATCCTAGTGTGGGGCCAGAAGCAACGCATGTGCCTTTATGTAAATTTTATCTTATGTTAATACAGGAAAAATCTTAAAACTCTACATTTCTAATGAAAAGCTAAATTTTTTTTTTTTATTTCGGGAAAAGCTCGGAAAAACTGCTAGACTCGATTCCTAAACTATTTACAGTATTATATTATTTTTAATCCACTAACCCGTACTAACGACAATTTTAAAAACCTATTCAGTTTTTTATTTCCTGTACGTAATACAGAGAATATTGTAAAGAGGTTCGAAATTTCACTGATGCAGTTCTCAGATTCTCAGTTGGAAAGAGCACTGGCACGGATAGCCAGAGGTCGCGGGTTCGAATCCCGGCATGGGTGTAATTTTTAGCCTCTAGGTTTTTAATATTTACAGTATTAGTAGTAATTAGGTTTTTTTAAATTGTCCTTAGCACGGGTTAGTGGATTAAAAATAATATAATACTGTAAATAGTTTAGGAATCGAGTCTAGCAGTTTTTCCGAGCTTTTCCTGTAATAAAAAAAAAATTCTTTAGCATTTCATTAGAAATGTAGAGTTTTAAGATTTCGGGCTCGGGCTCCCGCATTTCGGCCATCATAACATGATGTTGGTATGGCCATGGGCTGGCGGAGGGTATTGTCCTTAGCACGGGTTAGTGCTTTGAAAATAATATAATTTACAGTATTTTCAAGTAGTTTCCTACAAATTTGTACGGAACCCTGGATGCACGAGTTGGACTCGCATTTGAGGGGTTCTTTAGTGCTCAAAACAGTGCAGTGCAGTGTTTACAAAACATTAGTCCCCTACACTAGCAAAAAAAAACCCTACTACTGTGGGCAACTACATGGTTTCTATCGTATCTGAGTACAAGTTTACTAACAGTCCTACTTTAAAAAAGCCTTAAAACACTCTTCAGATGCAGTTTAAATAGTCTATGGTAAAGCAGAAGACGACAAGCTTGTCAAAGTCAGAAGTGAAATATAATGTGATATAAGGCCAATTATAGATTTCTATTTTCATACTGGGAAAAATAGCAAGTTCGACATTGGAAAATACTTGGTTCTTAGTTACATACATGGTCAAATTCCATTTGTTATAAGGTGTTTCTTTTATTTTATCCTATCCTACTAATACAATTAACGCAACAGTTTCTATGTATGGATGTTTGTTACTCTTTTACGTAAAAACTACCGGATGGATTTTAATGAAACTTTACAATAATATAGCTTATACATCAGAATAATTCATAGAATACAATTCATAAAGATACTATGTGAAATTTTTCAAATGCGACCCAAATATTATTCATGTCATAATTTCGATTTCCTTAATCTTAGTTCTTTTCTACGCCACGCTAATTAAAGTTACTCGAAATACTAATCCTGCGCAGACGCAGTCGCGGGCACCAGCTAGTATAAATATAAATTCCAAAGAAAAAAATTGAATGTGTAAGTTTGTGTGTGTGTGTGTGTATTCCTGATTATGCATTGGCGAATGTAAGGGGTATATAAATGTGTGTGCTCTGCTCTGCTTAGCCCTGCGACCGGAGTCTCGGGATTGGGTTTCAGCCACTGATCAGATGGTGTTTGTGCGGGAGAAGTAGGAATCAGAGATTATACTGCCTGATAAAGGGTTAAAAGCTTGTGGCCTAGTCGAACCGAGTGGTTGAAATCAATCACTTGACTTAAGCAACAACAGGCGCAGTGTAGGTGACCATCCTGTGACTACCGCCAGTGGCATTTATCCGAGCGCTTCCGTGCTTCGCAAGGCACGTTAAGCCGTTGGTGCCGACTGTCATATAAAGGCAGTATTAAAGCCACGTCAAAGGCCTTACGCCTTTTTTAATCAAGCCCACCGCTTGATAACTTCTGACAGTAAGGCCCGCACTGCCTTACAATCTTCCACCAACCCGGACTTGACATGGTGGAGTATGGCCTAACCTTCCTGCGATGCAGGAAGAGACCCGTGCCCCAGCAGTGGAGACATACAAGGGTTGATATCGGATATCGGAAAGGGTAAAGAGAAACTTACCGCACATGAAAGCCATGTTCACCAACCCCGCCTGGTAGGTGGTGAGGCTTAGCTCGCAGCGCGCGGCCGGTACCACGTAGGACATGAGGCAGTTCTCGACACCAGTGGTGAAAAAGGCCCCCGCGCACGCGCCCAGCACTCCGCGGCTGAAGCGCCCGTAGCCTGGGAATGGACGGAAATTTACGGTACATTTGTGAATTTATAATAGCAATCCACTCGCTGGGAAAGAAAACATTGTGAACACACAGGGACAAAAGTTCAAAAAAATATTAAGCTGAAGTAAAAAACAATTTGGAGACTAAGCTTTAAGGAATACAAGAGAAATATTCAAAGATTTTTCTGTACTTTTATTTCAGAGAAAAATGACAAATTATAAAATAAAATAAAAAAACCGTCTCAGCGGCTCAATGGCGTGGTATCTACGCCTTTGCCTTTGTCACCCAAAAAAAAAGTTCAATTTCAATTGTCAACAACTTTTAGTCTGTGGTGTGTCGAAGCAATCGAAATCCTCTACAAACAAAAACATTGACAGACAACACAGATTATTATCTTGCATGACGTTGCAATGATATTTATTTTTTTTCCGAGTAAAGTAGAGGCAAAGATTATGCTTTATGTTAAGTACTAGCCTACATCACTTCCGGTTCTAAAAAAATCAACTTTAAAACTTTAAAAATAACTATTATATCCCATGAAATACGACCAAAGAAAAAATACGTTTCCCCTATTGTTCTGTTCTCTTCTCGAATAAGCAATAAAATCATGGGGCTTTATCTTTGCACAGATGTGTACCTATATTGTACTCAGGCTTAAAATCAATGTAAACGTCGACCGAATAGTCGACTATTCCAAAAGTTTTAAGGGTTTATTAAAGCAATATTTATCGCTGTTTTGTGGCTGTCTGACGCCGGCTGTATGAGGATTAAGCCAAGTACTAAAACGCATCAAACTGTTGCGAGAATTGGCAGACTTTATTAGCCATCGTTTAACAATTTACTTTGCGTGGGCCACCGTTTATTCCCCGACTTCGCAATTGACTTCAACGGTGTTTTGGTAAAATAAAATGTCAATAGACCGAAGCTGCGACTTATTATGAGGATAAAATATGATAGATGGACAAAATGTGCTATAGAATGGCAATAAGGCCGCCAATTGTACTGTATCTTTGTAATTAATTTTTGTTTTTTTTCTGGTGTACAATAACATATTTTAAAAACCTATTTAGAGGCTAAAAATTCCACCCATGTCGGGATTCGAACGTAACGTACGTAATACAGAGAAGAGTGTAAAGAGGTTCGAAATTTCACTGATGCCGGTGAGTCGCCTATTAGCTCAGTTGGAAAGAGCGCTGGCACGGACAGCCAGAGGTCGCGGGTTCGAATCCCGACATGGGTGAAATTTTTAGCCTCTAAATAGGTTTTTAAAATTGTCCTTAGCACGGGTTAGTGCATTAAAAATAAAAATAGTATGTACAATGACATAACATAACATTTACATACAGGCACATACATTGCTTCTGGCCCCACACTAGGATACCCTGTGTCGTGGGAACCGGAAACAACGACATCACAAACATGTAAACATCCAAGACCTGGGGTTTTTTTTGTCTCCAGTCAGGATTCGAATCCGGGACCTCTTGCATGGTAGGCTACGCTACCACTACGCCACATCATTTATTTATTTTATGTCACTTAGCATTTAGGTAATAATTGCATTTAGATAATAATTTTGATGTCCAATACTGTTTATTAACAAAGTGACAAGGCTGTTAATTGAAATATTGAAGCGAAATATTAAATTTTAATATATAAATATTATTTTTGAACTAAAACTTTCGTAAGCACAACACATTGAAGACTTTTAGTCCGGATTTACTTACGGGTGTTGTTATATCGGAAAAGTCCGACCAGGTTTCGCTCCAATTCGCAAAGCTTAATCATGGTGAGCAGAGACGGAGCTCACGTCGTCGGTTGCTCCCGTAAGTAAATCCGGACTAAAAGTCTACAATATAAATATTATCTTTGTCTATGTGCTAAACTGTATGCCATTGATAATAACTCTTCCTATACTAAATACTTTATTTATCCTAATCCCAGGTATACCAAGCCACGGAGGCACCTAGTGAATTATACAGGATGTTTCAATTCTGACTATTTCTGAATTGGCAATTACATAAGTAACTGATCTGTCTGTCTGTCTCTTCAGATTTCTCAAAAACGTCCACACGAATTGAATAACTCCTTTTTTGACGTCTATCTAAAGGCCTGTGCTGACGAGGTACTATCTATCCCCCGGATACTTTTTTGTCCGTCGATATAGATCTCTTGTAAATTGTACCGAATAACGAAACGAACACGAAGGACTAAAAGTACCCCGTACAAAAAGTCCCTCAAGTTTTCGAGGCCATCAAGAGACCGGACTGGACAAAACTTCGGTGTTTTCTTTTAAAACGGCTTTTCTTTTTCAACTTCGCGTAAATAACAACACAACGTAATCTCAGAATATTAGCTTCCATAGCGTACACTTCACTCAATTTCCGGGAAACAATGACCTCACACCTTAGGCTTTGAGTCCGCGACAAGTACTCGGAGGACATTTTACACGATTAAGGGACTTTTGTCCCTTGGGGACAAAAGTCCCTAGTCTGCGCAGGCCTTAAAAAAACTACGGCATTTGATACTTAAATATATAGATAGAGAACACTTTATTGTACATAAAAATGGAAATTGCACAGATATTGCTAGCATATACTTAGTAACATTCTCAACCCAAAAACTGCCTGTTATCCCCAATTTGTCGTACACTAACAATCTGTTAATATACTGTTAATAGATGTTTTTTTTGTATGCAAGTTGGCCAACTGACAGTTATTAACAGTAAATTAACAGTTTGTTCGTGTATCAGAAACCGGGGGTAAGTCTCTTCAGACGAGACTCTAAAAACGGAAACTAACACGTTCCATAGGTAAATTATAATCTCACGCAAAACAATGACGAAGGCTCTAAAGTGTTTGCACAACATCTCCCTGCAACTGGAATAATATTTACGTTAATCAGCTGCGGCAAGAGGTATTTTGATTAACCACGAGTTAAGTTACTGGTTTTAGAACTATGGGTTTGTGATTCAACTAGAAAATCATGAAACCAACCAAACGGGATCTCGCCTCAAAAAAAATTGGAGTGAAATTAAGTCCCTTCGGCCACTTTGGAAACCAAAGTTTCGAAACCAGTTTCAAAAACAGAATTATTTTTCTTTTTGGGAAACCTGGTTTCGAATAAAGAAAAATGTGTTAGAACTATAGGATTGTGATTCAACTATAAAATCGACAAACCGGCCAATCGGGATCTCGCCGCAAAAAAAAGTTGGAGTGAAATTAAGTTACTGGTGTTAGAACTATGGGATTGTGATTCAACTAGAAAATCTTGAATCCGGGCCAAACGGGAACTCGTCACAAAAACAAATTGTAGTGCAATTCAGAGTGCTTAGTGCGAGTTTGACCGATCCAATCGAATAACTTTACTACCGCGTTAATCGAGCATTGAGTAGTGAGTATGAGTAAGTTAACCGTTCGAACTGGCAAAACGCTGTCACAGTACAACTCGCACTCGCGTTTATTCGTGTTTTGGCTGGTAAACGTGTTCACTTCTTAACGTAAACCATTACAACTCGCATTCAGCAATTTTAATTTCTATATTTGTCGCTAGGTGGCGCTTCCTCGATGCTATAGAAATATGAGTTTACGTTAACGCGATCGAGTAGTTAAAAACTCGCACTAAACACTCAGTTACTTGTTTTAGAGTTGTTTAATTGTGGTACATCTAGAAAATCAAAAACGTGGAGAAAATACAAAAAAAATGAGTTAAATTAAATAACTGGTGTTACAAATATGGGATTGTAATACAAGCTAAGGCTTTTGTCAGACAACCATCTTAGTAAGTAAGTATCTTTTGTCAGTTCTATATAACTTTGCAAATGTAATATAACGGTTTAATCTAATTTAAAATAAAAATGTGTTAACCTGTCGCGCGGTTCAAGAAAAACTACTTATTTTATAGTACAGACAGACATACGTATTTCCTCGCTATATATATTGTAAGAACTATAAAAAAGGCATGTTAATCTAAGGTTTCTAGAAACGAAAAGAACCTTGCACATTAGTTCAATTAGAAGTGCACATTCAAATTGCTGTCCTAAACTACCTAAGCAGCATTAAGACAAAATCGATCTTAGAGGTATTAAATATGGACCTAAAAGGCACGTCTCCATATCCAATAAAAAAAAACCGGACCGACGTCACACGCAAAAAGTCACAATCCACACAAATTGTTGATAGGTTTATCGGAAAAATCACGTCCAACGAGAGTCGTACTTAATATAAACGGTCTAATCACACGAACCAAACATGGCTCGCCGTTTGTTTGGCCGGGCCATCATCGAGGTAGTTAATTTCAATCCTACTGACAGAATTTTGTAGCTTGCAAACTGACGACTAATTTTAATATGTAATACTAACTTCTGCTGTGTGGTGTCGGCCTAGAGAATAGCACCAACCCAATTCTTGCCGCGGGTGTCGTAAAAGGCGACTAAGGGACACAAACCGGGGGTGGGCAGCAGCGCCCCCCGCAGTACAATTCCACCGAACTGCGATCCCAACCCGCGTGCCCAGCGTGGGGATTTTGGGCATTACCCCCTATGATAGCACAACGTGGCGCTCTTTAGAGGAGGGTAATATCCAGCAGTGGACTAGTATAGCCTGACGACGATGACGACTAACTTCGTACTTCGTACCGCCACAGAATCTATTTATACGATTCGTATCACCATGCTAACAAGCCTTTGTATGTCCTCACTGCTGGAGCACGGGTCTCTTCCTGCATCACAGGATGGTTAGGCCATGCTCCACCACGGGGCCAAGTCCGTGTTAGTGGAGGATTGTAAGACAGTGGCGGGCCTTACTGTCAGAAGTTATCAGGCCGCCCATAAGGCCTCCGACATGGCTTAACGATTGCCATTACATGACAGCCGACACCAACGGCTTATCGTGCCTTGCGAAGTACAGCAGCGCTCGGAAACAATGCCACTAGCGGTAGTCACTGGATGGTCACCCATCCTGCACCTGAGCGTGCCTATTGTTGCTTAATCCAAGTGATTAGTTCAAATCACGGGACTCCACTAGGCCAAGAGCGCTTCGTTACCATGTCAACGCAATAAATAAATATCTTAGAGATTGGCTTCAAAAAAGGTTACAGGAACAGTATATTTATGTAGTCTATGCTCTGTGGTATATGCGGTAAAAACAAAATATTATCCCACGGGAACGTATAACTGGTATTTCAAGTATCTTATGTATCTCAACTAAGATCTTTGTCTATCTGTGTGCCAAGTTTTAGATGTGTCTGTTCAGCCGTCATTGCTCATTTAGTAACAAACATCTTCACAAACAAACATTTACAAACAGTAACAAACATTTATAATATTAGTAGGATTGAAGCATAATTTTCAACTAAAACTTTCGTAAGCACAACACATTGTAGACCGCATTCATAACACCCGTAAGTAGATCCGGACTAAAAGTCTACATAATTTTCAAGTTCATTTGCGCTCAGGATAGGAGACGTATGTTTTTTATATTGCAGCTTTGGTATTTTGAGTACAAAGTAGATATACAAAAGTAGAGTTAGCCATCCATGCAATCAGAACAATAATTAATTTGAAGTTAATGTTTCTGCCAAGTTAAAAACAGATTTTTTTAAATTTCAATAGCTGTAAAATATTTGCCAGAGCGTCTGTAAATTCGTTGACTTTGGGGCAGACGCTGACGAGTCATTTTTGAAGTGAATACTGAGGCGCCCTTTTCATACGACTGCAGCAACGCCCTAAAGGAACATAACGTGTTTGGTTCTTATCTCATCTCATCTTGACTGGGACACTATGCTCACATAGAGCATGTCCCAGTCTATGTGACGCATAACTTATTAACCAAACGGAGAGAAGTATAAGACAAAGAAGCGTGAGTGTCGTAGGGTCTATCAAATCAGAGTAAATATTACATAAAAATTGAAAAACCAGTATAAAGACGAATATCGTTACCACCCCCTGTATACCCCCACTGCTGAGGCACGGGCTTCTTCCTGCATCGCAGGAAGGTTAGGCCATACTCCACCACGGGGGCCAAGTCCGGGTTGGTGGAGGATTGTAAGACAGTAGCGGGCCTTACTGTCAGAAGTTACAAGCCGCCCATAAGGCCTCTGACATGGCTTAACGACTGCCGTTACATGACAGCCGGCACCAACGGCTTAACGTGCCTTGCGAAGCACGGAAGCCCCCGGAAAAATGCCAAAAATGCCACTAGGGTAGTCACTGGACGGTCACCTATCCTGCTCCTGACCGCGCCTGCTGTTGTTTAACTCAAGTGACTGATTCCAACCACTCGGTTCGCCTTGGCCGCGAGCGCTTCGAAAAGACGAATATGAAAAACTTTATTTATAATAACCAACCACCCTATTGCTAAATATTAACAACTAAGCTGGTGGGAGCTAAATAAGTCAAGTCTAGTGTGCTCCCGCGAACTTAGTAGTTGATGCTTAGAACTCGCGCTTCCTACTGGTTTTTGTTTGAGATAAGATAAGATAAAAAAACATATTGCCTAATCAAAAACATAATTAAAACTGTCTTTATACGGACTTATGCTCTTTTATTAAATTTTTACAATTTTCCGACGTTTCGGCACTTTTTCAGGTGCCGTGGTCTCGGATGACTGAGGTGACAGGCATCTTTTAGAAAGCATTAACGGTTAGTTTACTACCCTCGGCAAAAATTACAAACTAACCGTAAATGCTTTCTAAATAAAAGACGCCTGTCACCTCAGTCATCCGAGACCACGGCACCTGAAAAAGTGCCGAAAACGTCGGAAAAATGTAATAAAAGAGCATAAATCCGTATAAAAACAATTTTAATTATGTCTAGTGCTCATCAAAAACATCCTAAACTAAGTAAGACGTAAAACTAGGTTGTGATATTATAAAAAATATTATTGCTTCTAGTTTTTGAACAGGCCCTAGAGTCTATATTTAAATGGTTTTTCAATAGAATAATATAAGCTCGACAATGGTTGTTTTTTGCCTCAATTTGGTAGTCAACAAAGCTATAGCAGTACAATATAATTCCAGGGGTATAACCCGTGCAAATTAAATAGGCATTTCTCGCGAAGAAGATCGAATCGGGCGAGGCACTGAATTAAGTAGAACGAATTATATCATTGCATTGCGATTGGTTGATAACGAATATTCTATCTATCTACTAGACTACCGATAGTGTAAATGAAACGACCATTACCGGACTAGTATGACTCTATTCACGCACGCCGGTTCCATGAACTATTTACCAAATTTAGCCCTTTGCCAAATCATCATCATCATCAATCCATTATGTCCCCACCGAGGGGCATGGGTCTCTTCCCTGAGGAAGGTTTAGGCCATACTCCACCACGGAAGCCAAGTCCGGTTCGGCTAAACAATTAATAACAAATAATAAAAACGTTTGTTCTCACGTATCCATCGCAAACTTACATCCCGACAGCGTGGAGTTTTGTTCCAATTATTTGCGGCCTCTACTTTCCTTAAATAACATTTATAACCTATTATGTGAGGAAAGTAGAGGCAGCTTAAGCTTACCGGCAGAATCCAGCGCAGTTTCATAGTCTGCAACTTCTTGCGTTTGCTCCTCCTGATTTTCACCATTAACGACATGTCCTTTGAGAATAGAAAAGTGCTGGTTATTACACAATATTATTTTGGTAAATTTGTTTGAATTTTTTTAAAAAAAATAAAAAATGTAAAAAAATAGAAAATATATTAAAAATTAATAAGTTCTGCACCATCCGCTTAATATCTCTACAGTTACAGGTCACTTGATGCAAGTCATTCCTAGAGCAAGAATTTTAAAGAATTTTAAAAGACAAACACTAAGAGCCACTTGCACAAGTGCGTAGATCCCGAATTAACACAGTTTAAATAGGATTCTCAGTACAAAAAACTATGAAAATTGTACTTAATCTAGATTTAAGCGAACTGCGCAAGCGGCTCTAATTAACGTATTTCAGAAATGGAACATATTAGTGGTTGCACTACATAAATATTCATCATCGTCACCACTATAAGCATCATCATAAACCCACCGCTGCCCACTGTTGGGTATGGGTCCTTTCCTTTTAAATCCCATCTCTCACGGTCCCACTCTCACAGTCAATTAATTAATTATACTCTACTCCACACAAGACATTTCACACGACATTACATAAGAAATAACATGCACAAAAATACAAATTCAAATGTGCCCAAGTTATTGAAGTTAATAGGTATAGAGGCTGTATGTTCAGAATACATTTTTAGTTTTTCATACACCTAAGTACATTGCATCACAGCTAGTTATTCAGTCGTTTTATTGCCGATATCGAACATTCAACAAAAGGTGTTAAGTTTTAACAACTTTTTTACTACGCGTCATTAAAGTTCTCGTTAAAAATCAAAACTAAAACTGCTCTTACCGTTCCCCGTAGGTGTCACCCTGCAAACCATTTTTGTTTTTATTTTTTACTCTTTTATTTTATTCTAACACTGTTTAGCCAAAAACTGACCAGTGGTATCCGTCAAACTATTTTAGAATATTCATATTTTCTTTAAAGGAAATACTGGCCACTTAACTTTTTTATAATTGGGTCTGATCGCATTCGATTTTCAAAAAGGCCGAATAGATCCGCGGACCGCTCGACGCGGTCAACTCTGCGAAACGCACTGACCGATCACAAGGCGATGTTTACACTGAAGGTGTATGAAAGTTACAGACATGGCTCACAACTTCAAGTTAGTCGCCGCCACAGAGTGATGAATGCGGTTTCCTCACGCAACCAACTTATAAATGTCAACTTTTTAGATAAAAATTGAAATACCTATTTTAAACTTCTTGGTACATCTTCCAAAATTCGTCAAATCTATTTTTATGGAATTTCGCTAAAATTAAAAGACAGATATACTCTACATCTGATACAAACGCGATGCTAAATGATAAGTGCTGCCGCCACACATATATACGCCACTAAGTATCATTGGTCCCAATAAACATCTAACAAGCAGGCATGTAACCAGTAATGCGTTTTTTATTCGTTGTTCGTAGCAGGTAGCATCTGTACCTCCATCTTGCCCTACACCTCCCACATCTTCATCGTGTCATCGTTCTCATAGTCATCATCATCGCGTTTCGCCTCTAACACGAGGCATCCTCAGGCTCACTTGCACTTGTGATTGCAGTCGGTGGTAGTGTGCTCGTGTCTTGCTTCTGCTTGAAAAAGTGGAGGAGGGCGGTGCATTAACTAACCGCATAGTGCTTGTGGGATTTTTGGCGGAATTTAGCAAAGTAATTTTCACTTTTTAATGCTTTTATGGATTTCCGCAAAGGAACGCCTGATACCATACAATATCAAATACTGAAACGTTAAGCTAAGTCCTCGTACATTCGACGGTAGGTTCTCCTTGATTTATTGCAACCTCACCCGTAATAATGCAAATCTTGTATGCGCTTAAAGTTTGATGTGCTACCATGTATACTAATACATGGTAGCACATCAAACTTAAAGCGCGCTTCAAGAGTAAAGGAATTAAGTAAATCGTGTTAAAAGTACCTTATCATCATTATTATTCCATTTATCCCTAATCAAAGCCAATAACATAGGCACATGCTTTTTAATTTACCCCACATTGAATCGCAACTGTAGAAATATTAGTCTAGGTAAACGTAACTTATTGAAATCACCTTTCACTTTTGCTGACCATTTCCTCCTAACGATATAATTTCATGTTCTTTTCCTGTCGCCATAGTAATTATTGCACATTAAAATAACTCCGCAAAGACCATGTCTGGCGCGTGCGTAACTCTACATCGTTTGCAGGAGAAATGGCTAAGTGCGAGTGACATTCGTTTATGCAAGTAGGCGATTAAATTGAGGTTACATTCGTGTAACAGTTAATTGCTCTTCTGTGAATCAGATGTTTGGCGAACAAATATTTGATTAGCCTCGCGACATGACCTCTGTGCGCTCCAAAAAGTTTGCAACCTCATTTCTACTTGAAAACTTTCTCGGTGGGTGTATTAATTTCTTTTTTTAGAACCCTACTAATATGACAAATGTGAAAGTCTGTGAAGATGTTTGGATGTGTGTTACTCAATCACGCAATGACGGCTGAACGTTTTTACAAGAAACTTGGCGTACAGATGGACAAAGATCTGAATCGAGACATATAATGAAGTTTACGGGGTCATTCTATGTCTTTTTATTTAGAATTTTGCTAAGTTTGACGCGTCGTTTTTCACTGCATGTAAAAAATGTGTTTATTATAGCAAAGTATAGCATTAAAATGAATAGAGTTCCAACCGTGGGAAGAGTAAAAAAGTGTAGAAAATACCCATTTCTTTAATCCGCATGTAAATAACTGCGATATACTTAAATGTAGTTTGCAGGCTTCCCAATAAAACTTTAAAATTACTGGTTTGATCCGTGATTAAACTGGCAAATGGGAGTGACAACTGGCTGTACTCTTCCGACAAAAAGTCATTTAAGTGAATCCGGAATTACTTTAATAATTTGTAGTGCTTACGACGAAGTGAAAAAAACGATAATAAATTAATTAAAATGAAAATAAATTACAAAAGATGAAAATAAATTACTCCATACTAAAACTTCCGTCAGTATGTATTAGTTTGATTAGTACATATGTATTAGTTAGTTTTATTTTTATTAGTTTGATTCATCATCATCAACCCATAATGTCCCCACCGAGGGGCACGGGTTTCTTTCCTGAGCAAGGTATAGGCCGTGGAGTAAGGCTTATACCTTCCTCAGGAAAGAAACCCGGGACACGTGGCCAAGACCGGATTGGTGGAGGATTGTAAGACAGTGGCGGGCCTTACGCTCAAAAGTTATCAAGCCGCCTGTAAGGCCTCTGAAATGGCTTAACGACTACCATTACATGACAGCCTTGCATTTAGAAAGTATTACAAACCCAATTCTTCCTGCGGGTGTCGTAAAAGGCGACTAAGGGACACAAACCAGGGGGTGGGCAGCAGCACCCCCCTGCAGTACAATTCCACTGAACTGCGATCCATAATCCGCATGCCCAGCGTGGGGATTATGGGCATTACCCCCTATGATAGCACAACGTGGCGCTCTTTAGGGGAGGGCTATGTTCAGCAGTGGACTATAGTATAGCCTGACGACGATATATCTATCAATCATTCAGCCAGTACTCGCCCACTGCTGGGCGTCCCAAAAGCTTGCCACTGGCTCTCTGTCCTCAGCCATCCTCATCCAGCCACTATCAGCAATCTGCCACTACCTTCTATAATCGGCGAGCCGTTGGGCATCCTATGCGTTTGTTAGTTCATTGTCTCCACTCGAGAAACTGTATGTCCCCACTGCTGGGGCACGGGCCTCTTCCTGCATCGCATAATAGTAGATTATGCATTAAGGGAATAAAACCATGTATTACGTCATGGGCGGTATATTGAACCCTGAGCGGAGCGAAGGACTCCGAGTTAACTCCCGAGCGCAGCGAGGGAGTTAAATTTTAACTCCTGAGCGAAGCGAGGGAGTTATGTAGAGTCCTGAGTGAAGCCAGGGGTTCATACCGCCCGAGACTAAGACATGTTTTATTCCAGAGGTGAATACTCTACTTTTCACACCATCTGGGAGACAATAAAAAGACAGGGCTGCATAAGTTGAAAAATATTTATTAATATAAAGTCCACACTCTTTTACGGCTTAGCAACTTAAATTGAATATAACTTTTAAATTCGTATTTGCAATTCGCGCCTTTTTTTCTTTTTTTTATTGGTGTTTCGCGCGGTCACACGACACAGTAGTTCAGAAAAAAAAGAAAAAAGGGGTGAGTTTCGAACAACAATTCGAATTTCGAATTACAATGCGGGGCTTCTTCATAGTTTTCATGCGAATTTTGACATTCTAAATTCAAATCACTTTATTCCCTAGGGAAATTCTTCATTATTATTGCCCTCGAGAGACAAGGCTATGCTTTACGATGATATTTGACGGTACGTAATAAGGCATTGTCGAGCAGGAGGTGTGAAAAGGTTATGCCATACTCCACCAGGGGGGCCAAGACCGGGTTGGTAATTAATATATTTTTTAAATGGTGGTCTAATAAGAGCAAGTATGTATTAAGATATTAATTACCAACCTTAACTTTGCCCGCGTGGTGGAGTATGGCCTAACTTTCATGCGATGCAGGTTACGGTAAACGTGGTTGCCGTTTCACAGTAGGTACTAATATGTATTGAAACTTTTTAGCAAACGAAAAGACAAATCAGGAAACGTTACGTTACGTTATCGACCCTTGTATATCCCCACTGTTAGGGCACGGGTCGGTATATTCCGTAAAGAAGTGATCCATCAGTCTTAACATTGTCATTGCAACTTCACCCGTAATGTAACTAGGTAGAGGACACACGTGTAAAGGTAGACGTGCTGTTGACTTACAAGAAATTTACAAGCGGTCAATTCGAAGCACTACAAACATTCCACTAGTACCATAATATGTAGATATAAGTAGATCAATTTTAACAAGCCATACGTCGTACGGGGCGCACCTTCATAAACCTTAGGCCTGCCGCAAACATACAACTTTTGTTTAATTATTCAGTACTAGCTGTGCCCCGCGGTGTTACCCGCGGTTAATCGATTTTCCCATGGGAATAAGATATTTTCCCGCAGTAACACGACGTAGGCTTTGTGTTAATGCAGTGTGTCGCCTAACTCCATACCTACCAAATTTAATTAAAATCGCTCCCGCTATTGAGACGTGAATAAGAAACAAACATTGGCTATGATTGCTTACACATAATATGTAGATATATACTATGGCGGGCTTTTTTGTAGCACTGTTTAAGATAAACATTTCCATCATACATTGCATTCGCACGCCAGAATGGCACGCAGATGGTAGATTTTTCCTGCTTACTTTACATTTATTTCTTATTTTTTGCAAAATTCACACAATATCTTTATAAATTGAAGCCTATGTGTTATTTTTATGTATAAGCTATATTACTGTAAAGTTTCATTAAAATCCATTCAGTAGTTTTTACATGAAAGAGTAAAAACATCAATCTATACATACTTACAAACTTTCGCGTTTATAATATTAGTAGGATGTATCGCTCCGTCACAAAACATCTAGATTTAAGAAGGTCTCTTTCGAAAAATATTCGTTTCGCATAATGTCCATTTTGTAATATTTTCTTTCCGCAAATTGTCCACCTTTTGCAAAATTACTTCGAAAAATATCCTTATTACAGAATGTTCATTTTGAAAAACGTGCACTAACTGTGTCATTTTTACGGAATATCCACTTCGTATAATGTAGGTACCTTTCGCAAAATGTCTACTTTTATTTATAATTTTTAACAGCCAACAAAAAAAATAAGAATTCGACTATTAACGTACTAGAATTTCATCATCGGGCTACCTAAATATATATATTCACACTTGTATTCTGGAAGAGTAGGTAGCCCGATGATGACATTCTAGTCAATAACTGTCGGATTCTACAATTTTTTATTAGCCGTAAATAAATATAAATCACTGTTACTAACGCTATGTTTATTGGCTGAAATAAATACATACAATAAATACAATACATATAAAACCGTTTGTGTCTCAGGTGTTAAGAAGCCTCGACACTTGAAATCACCAATCCGCGGCGGGCACGCATTGTAATTAAGCCCTTTCGGAGAGATGGAATGTGCCTTGCAATGGGACGCATTATAGGCGTCCCATTGCACTTGTACCTACTTATACAAGTGGATCATAGATCGTTTTTATGAAACGGCCATCAATAGTTTCGTTGATTGTTTTGGTCAAGTACAATGAACATTTTAGTCGATGTGAAAGTTGTATGTGTGCAACTAACCTTATGAGCGATATAGGTAAACGTGCATACATAAGTGTTCCGAGAGCCTTGACTTTGGCGCAGTACTGTCGAGTACACAAGTTAAAAGGTTAATGACCGTCCGTGATCAATTACTTTGAATTTAATGGAATGTTTTAATAACGTTTTCGTGGATATTTGGAAGGTGAATTATTTCGATTGGGTCATGTTTATGAGGGTTATTAATCTTCTCCGGCCCAATTGCCAAATTCCGTTAAGAAAGGGGTTTTGTATTCAATCTGCTTACAATAATAATGACAATAATATAAAAATTATTAGTGTAGGCAACCATGGTATACAATAAGTTATCAAAACTAGTAAATGGTTCATGCATGTCTACGCCATACTCTGCCATACAAATGTCGGCAGATAACCTATAGCGTAATCGATTCAAGTCAATATAAACATTTTAAACATATTAATAAAAATATATATCACAGAAATGTAAAAGAAAAGATTACACTTTAAGTTACTTCTAAAATTCTCTTTCGTAAGAGACTGTCGTCCAATGCGTGTAAGCACAATACGAATACAAGTGAAAGTATAGGTAATCACGTGGTCTCGCGCCGACCATGAGACATCGGAACTATAGTTTTTTTAATTATCTTTCGTGTCATCATTTTCGATGTGTATTTTATTAAGGCATTTCATTCCATTTTAGGTATTTTATTCCACATCAGGAGCGCTCGCTGACTAGCGCTACCAATAAAATACAAAATCATAACTTGTTTTATAATACTTTTTATTTTTCAAAAAGTAAACATCAAAAATCTTTATATTTGTGATAACTATTTTTAGAAGATATAGCCTAGAATGTAGTATAAATATCCTAGGGTTTTTATGGAATTGCGCTAAACACGGTCGTTTTGGGCGGAAATTTATGCGGAAGTCCCAGAATGCTGATCCTAGGCTTTAGACTGATCCTAAAAAAATAGTAGTCACAGTTGTTAAGATTTTTTCATTTCCTATACTCTAAAAGTAGTGTTGTTTTGATCTGATAACTGGGTGGAAAATGCTGCTTCCCTCCCTAGTTAGGGAAAACCCATACAAATTACTTCCCACCTAAGGGCCGGAGTGAACTTTAAAAATAGAACTACTGTCAGCTGTGAAGAGTTTCATGTAAAAAAAACTAATTGAAAAAACCTGCGGCCATGTGAGTTTCTAAACAGCCAGTGTGAACTTAGCCCAAACTTCTTTAAGCGGAATAAACCGCAACAATTACGCGGTGAGTTCCATAATTAAAATTTAAAAAGTCGACATAAATTAGCGGGATACTAATCTGTTATATGTATCTGTGACGGAATTCAAAAAAATAGGTAATTAATTATCTTGTATGCTTATATTTTAATATTAAAAATGAGTTTTTATTTTCCTCATAATTGAAATGAAGAGTGTTTAACACGAGTAAAAGAATCAATTCCTACTCGGACTATAGCCTCCGTTTAAATACCTCAGGAATTAATTCTTTCCACCCTCGGTTAACAATCTACTATTCTTGTTCACTTTTAGATATAAATGTGTTAAAATACAAGTAATGACTTTTATTCCATTGGTGGCGCGAGTTAGTACCCCGATCCACCTTAAGCAGCTAATTCAGTGTCTCTCTACTGGGCAAAGGCTACCCCTTCAACTCTCCATTCCTCCCCATCGTCCGCCATTTCCTGCCACCCCCTTTGTTATATTAAAAAAATGTACATGTTCTAAAAATAAAACAAAGAAATTAAGAGCCGTCACTCTCTTACAATCCTCCACGAACCCGGACTTGGCCCCCGTTGTGGAGTGTGGCAGAATGCAGGAAGAGACCCGTGCCCAGCAGTGGCGACATACAAGGGTCGATATCGAATATAAAAGAATATTCCTCTTCTTTGCCTGGCCTTTTCCCATTTTATTTGTAAATAGTTGTGATTCATAAGTGATTTGTGTAATAGAGTAAATAAATCTAAATCTAAACTCTATGTATGCAGATAAGAAATCACTACATTATATATAGTGCCTACAGAATGTTTAGTTCGGAAACAGTTTTCTTCTCACCAGTTTTCCAGGCAACGTATTTTTTTTACAAGTGTACGCGCGCCTTTATATTCACATTTGACAGTATAGGACGTACAAACCAATATATCAGGCTTTAGCTCTGTGCCTATTGCTCCCGAAATATCCTGGCATTGCTTACTTCACTTACTTATTAGCTTTATGGCCAGGACACACAGAACGACACGTTGATAGAGTTCGCGCCCTTACCCTGTGACATCTGTGTGACCTTCATCGCGTCTCTTCAGTAGATTTTGTTTGAACGTGAATGGGAAAAATAGATAGATAGATGGATAGAATATTCTTTATTGCATGAACACCAGGGATAACTTAGGAGACTTAAAAAATAACAGTACAGTACAAGTGGCGGCCTTATAACTAAAAATAAAGACGACGCCTTTTCCGCGCCCTCGCCCTAAGTCCTTTCTGTATGCCCCAGGCCTATGAGGATCTTAAGGGCCATCAATGGAACAAAATCATTATCTTTTTTACGCATCGTTTTTGTTGGTGCCAGCTGTCAGGTAATGGCAATCGTTAAGTCATGTCAGAGGCCTACCGGGCAGATTTATATCTTCTGACAGGAAGGTCTGCCACTGCCTTACAAGCCTCCACCAACCAGGACTTGCTATTCGTGGTGGACTATGGCCTAACCTTCCTAAGAGTCCCGTGCCCCAGCAGTGGGGACGTACAAAAGGTTGATATAATTTCAACAATAATAATATTTTATTTATCTCTCTTTTATCGAATCTCAGGCCTAGCTAGGTCTCGACTGACAACTAAACAAAACGTAACGATATCCTTTAAAATAATTCAATCTTGACTGGACTGCTGCGCCGGCCAGCTATTATGAAGAAGTATCGTTACAGTACAGTACACCACCATCTTAGATGCCTACAGTTTTTAGTTACTAAGGTGTACAGTACGATTAAAATCAGTTAACGATTCGGCCAACCTCGGTAACTGTCGTGAATCCCTCATCTCTCACATAGAGTTATCAATTTACAGATATGACCTTTAATTATATTACTCGTTGTCTTATTGAATACAATACAAGAACGATATGAGAAACAAAACCTCGTTTGTAGCTTAAAACTAACACAGCCGAATCGCTAACTGATTTTTTGACGACCTATGTGGCTTCGGGATTTGAATCCCCGGCTGGGGACACAAAAACTAAATCCCAGGTCTTGGATGTCTACATGTTTGTGATGTTGTTGTTTCTGGTTCCACGACACAGGGTGTCCTAGTGTGGGGTCAGAAGTAATGTATGTGCCTGTATGTAAATGTTATGTTATGTAAGGTTATAATTATTTATTTAACAAAACTTAAAATGTCTATTTTGCCTTTTTAATTAAAAACTTTCATTTGTAAATTAGTCTACGATGCAGCGACCTTTGTCAATCGATAATACGTACACATTACACAATCGTAACCTAGGCCGCCACGATTCAGGCTCGACCTTGTGTGGTGGTCACTAGAAAACTCTTAGTTATAAGGTTTTACAGCTAATTCATAAGTTTCCATAGAATTTGTATCGTGTTTTTGTGAATAAAAGATTATTATTATTATTAATTAAATTGTAATGTTATATATAATCGTATTGTAACTCTGTCCGAGCCTACTAAGATGGCGAACACGCGGCTCAAGTGTGCATATCAAAGTATATTTTTAGCTTAGTAATTGGGATACTATTACTGCGACAACTAAATATACGACTGACTGACAAAACTTCAGAGAATTACCGTCGACCGGAAATAATTTACCAAATTATTTGAAGACTACAAAAAGTGGCAGCAAAAATCTTTCAATTATATGTGATATTCTTACCTCTTAGAAGCGCTCGTGGCCTAGTCGAACCGAGTGATTGGAATCAATCACTGAAGTTAAGCAACAACAGGCGCGGTCAGGTGCACTACAGGTAAGGGTCCCGTGACTACCGCTGGTGGCGTTTTTCCGAGCGTTTCCGTTATTCGCAAGGCACATTAAACCGTTGGTGCCGGCTGTCATGTAATGGCAGTCGTTAAGCCATGTCAGAGGCTTTATGGGCGGCTTGATAACTTCTGACACTAAGGCCCGCCACTGTCTTACCATACTCACCAACCCGGACTTAGCTCACGTAGTGGAGTATGGCCTAACCTTCTCTGGAGACCCGTGCCCTAGCAGTGGGGATAAGCAAGGGTTGATATCGATTCTTATATATATTCTTTACTGCAAACAGAAATTCAAAACATCATTACGAAAATTTTGTTTCAAAGGCGAACTTATCTCCAACAGAGATCTCTTCCAGGCAACCTTTCTTACCTCTGGCTTGATAGATTTCATACACACCTACATAACCTCACGCCTGCATCCCAGTCGGGTAGGCAGAGATCTGGAAGGCGAGGCTCTATAGTACAAAGTGGTCTCTATAAAATTAGACAGATAGATAGAGAACACTTTATTGTACCTAAAAAAAGAAATTACACAGACATTTCTTAAACTTAGAGTACAGACGGCGGCTTTATCACTAAAAGTGATCTCTTCCAGACAACCTTTGGATGGACTGGAGCAATATATTGGAGAAGGAAGTAGATGTACAAATAAATCACAATATTTCAGATACATATGGATAAACATGCTTAGAAGTAGTCTTGTAAACAAACGCATTCCAATGGGTATAACCCGTGCAACTTAACTCGGCTCCACAAAGAATGTGTCTTCTGGGAATAGCTTTACTACCTGAAGTTTTTTGGGACCTTTCCCTAAAAGACAAAAAGCGTGACCGATCTCGTTGAGTACATGCAATGTCAAGAGGCGGACGTAACAGATCCTACGGGGTCGAAATATCGCTGGCAAACAGTCGGCCACACTTGACTACTGACTACGCATGACTACTTTTAAGATAAGATAACTCGGCTCCTCGTGCAAACCGATCTTCTTCGAGAGTGATAACATAACATATCATGACATTACATAACATTTACATACAGGCACATACATTACTTCTGGCCCCACACTAGGATAACCTGTCGTGGGACCCAGAAACAACGACATCACAAACATGTAAACATCCAAGACCTGGGGTTTATTTCCCCAGCCGGGGTTCGAACCCGGGACCTCTTGCATGGGAGGCAGGCGCACTACCGCTGCGTCACAGAGGCCGTCGTAGGTGCCTATTTAAATTTGTGCGGTTTATACCATTGTACCGTTAGTGCTTTGTAAATTACCATCATACCATACAAAGGCAAATTACAACTATTATTGTGCTTACATCATACAATTGAGATGTTTTTATGTAACGTATCTCTACCCCTTGCAGTACAATTCCACCAAACTGCGATCCCCAACCCGCAAGCCCAGCGTGGGGATTATGGCCATTACCCCCCAATGATGGCACAACCTTGCGCTATGGCGCTCATTAGGGGAGAGCTATGTCCAGCAGTGGACTAATATAGCCTGAAGAAGAAGATATGTCTCCAAATGCAGGGCATAGGCCTTCTCTCAGGGAGCGGGTATGGGCTTAATTACCACGCGTGCCCACCGCGGATTGGAAACTCAAGCGCTATAGGTATCTGAACCCCTCTTGCACTCGGGTTTCCTCACGATGTTTTCCTTGACAGTTAGCGTAGGGTTGCCAGATGTCCGGTATTTAAGCGTACAGTCCGGTATTTTTTGGGTCTGTCCTGTAAAAAATTAATTGTCATACCGGACAGAACAATGTCCGGTATTTTGAGGGAAAGTACCTATCGGCTGAAGAAACTCAGGAGTTTAAAAAACATGCCCTGATTGCTTATCAAAGAGCTGTTGCTTATTCGGAAAAGTGGCTCCAGTTCGAAAATGAATTCGGTGTGTAGAAGCTTCAGTTGCTTGGACCTTGAACGCGGTCTACCAATTTTGGACCAACTAATTGAATTGTGTCCTCTAACGAGAAGCAACGACACTAAATAAAAAATATTAATTTAAAAAATCGTATTTTCTTCGATATCAACCCATGTATGTCCCCACTGCTGGGGCACGGGTCTCTTCCTGCATCGGAGGAAGGTTAGGCCATACTCCACTACGGGGCCCAAGTCCGTGGAGGATTGTAAGACAGTGGCGGGCCTTACTGTCAGAAGTTCTCAAGCCGCCCATAAGGCCTCTGACATAGCTTAACGACTGCCATTACATGCATGGCAGCCGGCACCAACAGCTTAACGTGCCTTGCGAAGCACGGAAGCGCTCGGAAAAAATGCCACTAGCGGTAGTCACGGGACGGTCACCCATCCTGCACCTGACCGCGCCTGTTCTTGCTTCACTCAAGTGATTGATTCCAATCACTCGGTTCGGGAAGGCCACGAGCGTTTCGTAATTTCTTGCGACCTAGTATATACCGGTTGGGGTTGTCCTGGCAACCCTATTAGCGAGTGGTATTGCTACCATAATTTCACAAAGGTATGACTTAGAAAACAAAGTATTTGGCACATGCTGAAATTCGAACCCACGGCCTTCCGATTGAGAGGCTGGTGTTCTATTGCTTCGCTAGCACCGCATTAAAAGACTACGTGTAAAAAATCTAAATCTAAATCAAAAATTGGTTTCAACGTAGAGATTCTGTTTGTAAGATAAAATATATTCAAAGAACAATTAAGATTATGTAACTAATTAGTTCTGCATAATATAACATCTTTATAACATCTTGAAAAAAAAAATCTCTTCAGACAAAATACCTACTTACCTTGGATAAATTCAATGAAACCGTACTAAAATTCAAAAGAAGCCTGTTTGAATGTCTGTAATTCATGCATATTTGAATAGTTTTTTTTTTTAGTTTCATTTGTCTTCTTTATATTTTATATCTTCAAATTAGATTAATGTGTATAACAGTTTGTTGAGTTTTACATGCATGATGCGACAACCTATACCTAATAGTATTGGCCTTTTTTGCATCTACTTAATGAGATGATTTATACAGCGTCCAGTGATATCTTCACTCACACTAAATGGGTGAAGGGACCACTCCAACGCTGTAGTGCCTGGGACATGGTTTTATAGATGGTTTAGGCTTGCCCAGCACCTATACCATCCTGACAGCTTAGTGGGCCTAGCCCACAGGAAAGACTAGTCAATACGTGCGGAGCCAACCAAGCCGCGGGTTTCCTCACAATGTTTTCCTGTTAGCGTGTGGTATTGCGACTACAAATTCGCAATATACGTAACTTTGAAACTAAACAAAGTCATTGGTACATGCTCGCACTGGGATCAAACCTTGGGCTCTCGCTTGCGAGTCCATGATTCTACCCACTGAGCTACCACCACTTACCTACCTAAGTGGTTGAGCAATTTCCGGGTTATTTGTGGGTTTTTTTTGTCTCTGTGACTGTATTTTTTGTATCGCCTATTGGTTGTCCTAATTAAATAAAATAAAAAATAAAAACTGCGTTCCTGCCCTTGGGAAGAGTCCCCAGTATTTAGCTTTTAGAATATAAGAAGATAAGATAAGAATATTCTTTATTGTATACCGGAAAAATAGTTACAAAAACGGCAGATACAAAAGATCAAATACAATTGGCGGCCTTATTGCTAAAATCAATTTCTTCCAGGCAACCTGAAATTGGAGAATTTGCCGAGGAGAAATAGATACGGGTAGCCGATGCAAATACGAATATTAATAGACAAAAGTACGTATACGTACCTAATAATAAACTTACATAAATCATACTTAAATACTCTAAATAAATATCTACATATACATACATAAATAGTGTCTTATATATAACAAGTGTGTTATATGAACAAGAAAAGGTTATATACCTACATAATATATATGTAAAGAGAAGTGAATGACTACTTACAGCAAAATTACTTATTTAGACAGAAGGAATTCCATTACTCTGGCTTTAAATATAGCCGGAGATGGGGCGCGCCTTATTGCAATCGGCAGGTCATTCCACAATATACTTCGGGCTCTAGAGTAGGCTTCGGTTTTCGCCGAAAACACACGAGTGTAGTACTACTTCTTGCTCTGTATAAAACTTTTCTTCACTATTTTGAAAAGTTATGTATAGCTAGAAATTACAATACAAAATAAACCTTACCTTATTGCAATACTAGCTGACCCAGCGAACTTCGTAGCGCCAAACAGTCGATTCTTTATTTTTTTTTTATTTTTCCCTCCGTAAGAACCATCCTCGTACAGTACTACACATCATAAAAGACCCTTCGGGAACCTACGTTCGTGCAGACTAGGAAGAAGTGTAACGAAAGTACCTGAAGCTATAAGTACATTCAACATCTTTAACCGCTAGGGTTAAGGTGCAGAATTGATTGCCGCAGTAGCGCTACCTATTTCGCTCACGCTAATATTGCCAAACTAATAGTCACCTGCATCGATGACGTTGAATCAACCAATAGCAACAAAGGCGCGCGGCCTGCCATAAAATTAAACTATCTGATTGGTCGATCCACTTGCCGCACATCCAAAATTTGGTCATCTGCGCAGGTACATCCGCAAGACTTATTTCTTGTGTAGCACTGTACTTCAAGGAATATTGTAAAAAAAAGAATTAGCGAAACTTTTAATTTTTCGCAGCTGGCCGTCCCACAACACTCACTACGCCTAAGGACAGGACTCATAACTATGTATGAGTATCACGAATCATTCAGAAATGCTACCTACCTAGTCCTTCTGAATCGGTAGTCGGTAGGTCTACCCGTTTAAGGAAGGAAGCGCTCGAGGCCTAGCCGAACCGAGTGATTGGAATCAATCACTTGGGTTAAGCGACAATAGGCGGGGTCAGGTGCTAGATGGGTGACCGTCCCGTGACTACCGCTAGTGGCAATTTTTCTAAGCGCTTCCGTGCTTCGCAAGGCACGTTAAGCCGTATATGCCGGCTGTCATGTAGTGCCAGTCGTTAAGCCATGTCAGAGGCCTTTTGGGCGGCTTGATAACTTCTGATACTAAGGCCCGCCACTACCTTACAATCCTCCACCAACCCGGACTTGGCCCCCGTGGTGGAGTATGGCCCAACCTTCTTGCGATGCAGAAAGAGACCCGTGCCCCAGGACGGGTACCAGTCGAATCGATCGGTACCCGTTTAATATTATAAAAGCCAACCTGGGTAGTATAACGCTAGTTGCGAGTTTTAAACGTCAAAACTAGTTAAGTTTTCAGTGCCTTAATTGACAAGTAAAGCACCTGACCCACGCCATCGTACTACCCGGGCTAGGCGCCCTTCCATCTATTTATATAAATTTTTTTTTAACTTTAAATTTATTTAAAAACCTATTTAGAGGCTAAAAATTTCACCCATGCCGGGATTCGAACCCGCAACCTCTGGCTATCCGTGGTTCGAATCCCGGCATGGGTGAAATTTTTAGCCTCTAAATAGGTTTTAAAATTTTTCCTTAGCACGGGTTAGTGCATTAAAAATAAAAATAGTATAATCATGTGGATAGAGTGATATTGTTCCGATGTAAAACCTAACTGCAAAGTGGGTATTCGGGGCTGTAAGTGATGCAATTTGCTTAAGCCAGATGTCGCTGCCTGTACGTAATACAGAGAATAGCGTAAAGAGGTTCGAAATTTCACTGATGCCGGTGAGTCGCCCGTTGGCTCAATTGGTAGAGCGCTGGCACGGATAGCCAGAGGTTGCGGGTTCGAATCCCGGCACGGGTGAAATTTTTAGCCTCTAAATAGTTTTTTAAATTTGTCCTTAGCACGGGTTAGTGCATTAAAAATAAAAATAGTTTAAATTTATTTCTTAAACAAAATATTTTCCAAACAGAATTTACAAGGTTGAGATCTCCTTTTAAGTGTACAACACCTGTGCCAGGAGATCCCGCTCTTCCACAACTATACATTTTGATTTTTAATAACGTAAAGTTCTATAATACATTTATTGTGTGTGTGTGTATGTAAGTGTGGTGTTTGTGTGTGTGTGTATGTAAGTGTGCGCGCGTGTGTGTTATGTCGATTTAGACGATATATGGACGATATATATATGGACGACCTCTGTGGCGTAGCGGCAGCGCATCTACCTACCATGCAAAAGGTCCCGGGTTCGAATCCCGGCTGTAAACAAAAAAAAACCCCAGGTCTTGGATGTTTCCATGTTTGTGATGTCGTTGTTTCTGGTTCCCACGACACAGGGTATCCTAGTGTGGGGCCAGAAGCAATGTATGTGCCTGTATGTAAATGTTATGTTATGTCATATAAATAAAATTCAAAGTCCTGACTGACTTACTCATCAACACGAAGCCCAAGCCGTTGGACCTAGGAAGCTGAAATTTTGCAGAGGGTCTATATATAATGTAGGCAAAGAATGAGACCGGATTGTTTGAAATTCAACCCCTAAAGGGGCGAAAAGGGTTGCCAAAATTTGTATGGGAGGTATAAAGAATGTTGTCTAATTTTCTTGAAACCTAAAATAAATACTCTTTAACACAATTGATCGAACAGGTGTTTTGCCGTTTTTCTAAATTTAACTCTTAAGGGAGTGAACGGGGTTGCAAAATTTTGTTCCTTGAATCTTTTCCACGCGGACGGAGTCACGGGCAAAAGCTAGATATACAATAGACGGCCTCGGTGGCGCAGCGGTTTGGCACGCTGACTGTAAAACCGAAGGTCTCAGGTTCAATCCCCGGTCGGGTCAAACTAGGAAGCGAACTTTTCTAGTTTGTCTCGGGTCTTGGACGTTATCTATGTATTGTAGACTTTTAGTCCGGATTTACTTACGGGTGTTGTTATATCGGAAAAGTCCGACCAGGTTTCGCTCCGATTCGCAGAGCTTAATCATGGTGAGCAGAGACGGAGCTCGCGTCGTCGGTTGCTCGTCTCACACTACAGGCAAGCGCGCGGCGCGCCCGCGCCGAGATAGGTGGGGCGGGTGCCGACACTGGCTGCGGTATATGATACCGTGTGACTGTGGCAAATGCTACATAGGTGAGACACATACGCTGTATGAAAAACCGAAAAATCGATGGCTCGGCGGTAGCAGAACACGCGTTAACCCAGGACACAAGTCACTTTATCCGCTTCGATAAGGCACAAGTATTGTCCAAAGACAAGTTTTATGTGCCACGAAAAATGCGCGAGGCTATTGAAATAAGTCGCCACCCGAATTTCAATAGAGACAGTGGATGGACTCTTCCGCCGGCCTGGAAACCGGTTCTACGAAAGTGCAGTGATAGTGAATATCGAAATCGACACTGTAAGAACGAAGATGCCGTGAGCTGTGTCTGTGCCATCATGCCTAGTGATATTGACGACGGGAAAGCAGTAGGCGCTGCGGCGCAAGCCAGCGGGAATCCCCCGCAGCCAGTGTCGGCACCCGCCCCACCTATCTCGGCGCGGGCGCGCCGCGCGCCTCCCCGTAGTGTGAGACGAGCAACCGACGACGCGAGCTCCGTCTCTGCTCACCATGATTAAGCTCTATGAATCGGAGCGAAACCTGGTCGGACTTTTCCGATATAACAACACCCGTAAGTAAATCCGGACTAAAAGTCTACAATGTGTTGTGCTTACGAAAGTTGTAGTTCAAAAAAGTTATCTATGTATTTATTGTATTAAATCTATCGTCGAGTTAGCACCTAATAAAACAAGTCATTTAGTTGTACTTAGTATAGGGCTAACGAGATCTGTGTGATATGACCATGAATATTTATTTATTATTTATTTTTATTATTTACAATTGGCGGTCTTATCGCATGTATATGGAATTGTAATATTAACAATGAATTGCATTTTCGTAAAACGCGGCATTGTTATCGCAACTAAAGAAAAGGAATTAAAAAAACGGTAATTCTAGAAAATTAAATGACAATGCCTAAAAATTTAAACTGAGTATGTTTAATTAAAAAAATACTGGCAACAAAAATGACAAATTAAAATTTCTTATTTACTGTTAATATTTTACACATTTTACATAATTCTTTATTTACATGCATAATCAATTTTAATATTTCACTTATTTTATCCCAGGAGCTCCTATTTTTTTTATTTTAGTTTTATTTTACAGTATTTACATCGAGTAATAATTATAAAATGTACTAATCTAATTACGCTCGTTCCAGTTTTCCAATCCACTGAAATGCAATTATTTCAATATATTTACTACATTCTAAACATGCCTTTTCGGACAAAAAGAATAGTATTTGTCTACACAGCCATTTTTAACAAGTTCGCTGTATTTATTTAAAAAGAAGAAAATTCTAAGTTTACACTGTTCTTAACTTAATAAACATTCTTAAATCTAGGATACACCTTTTATTAGAGACTTACTAGTAAACTTATATCTAACATTTAGTTTTACTTATCTACTTAATATCGACGGAAATGAAGAAATTCTGGCACTACAGAAATTCACCTATCTTAATAAATGAAATAGATTGTGTACAAAATGTGTAAGACATAAGACACAGAGGCTGTAATAATACAAAACAGTGAGCTTTTTACCACCACAAAATAAAATCTACTAAAAACACCCGCGATTCATAGAATTTTTATAACTAAAAAATCATTAAATCACGTTCAGTAACTTCACCATGATTTAGATTAAAAATCAATAGAAAACTTAGAAATAGAAAAGTAGAAAACGAGATCAATTAGATATTAATTCATAGGTACAGTTTTTAAAATAGTTGAATACAAAGATTTAATTATTTCAAAGAGGAGAGAGGTGTATATCCTAGAAATCCATTAACATCAATTTATGTGTCCCACTGTTCGGGCTCCAATGGGACACAAAAATTAAACCCAGCACCAACAATCAGGAGAGTAAAATGAAGTAAAGAAATCCTTATATTTAACCGAAATCATCGATCACCGTTAAAATCTAGTCCAATCAGACAAAATCAATGATTCGGTCACAAAGGGTGAGTAAAACGCATGCAAAATCATAAATATTTAAAGGAGATCGCTTTTATGACAAAAGCATTGATTTTGTAATTAAAAAGATGAGGAAGAAGAAGTAAAAAAAATCTATTAATTTTTAATCCAAAACGTCAATTATTAAACTTTTCTTAACACAACATTTTTGTAGTGATAAAAATGCTAGTGTTTAATTATTGTTCCTTGTTTTTTTTAAATTATACAATACAACACATGGTGTTGCATCCTTTCCTATAGAGTATCCTGTTCATAGACATTGGAGTAGATTTTTCTCATCACGGTTGCTTAAGTTTATTGGAAATATATTTATTAAACCGACTTAAACCTATTCAAGTCCAAAGATGGAATTAAAGGACTGTTGCAGGGTACGGGCTCGTTTCTGGAACAATAAAATAGTCATCAATGGCCACTTGGGCAGTTTGCTTAAATCTAGCGTTAGTTAAATTTTAATATTTAAAAAAAAACCTGTTTAGAGGCTAAAAATTCCACCCATGCCGGGATTCGAACTCGCGACCTCTGGCTATCCGTGCCAGCGCTTTTTCCAACTGAGCTAATGAGCGACTCACCGCTTTTTGAAATTGTCCTTAGCACGGGTTAGTGCATTATAAATATAACTCCACTCTTATCAACTTTTCTCAAATTATCTCAAAATACATAAATACATAATTTTTAGTTCTGACGAAACTTTTTGTGAATTAATCTTATTTTAATATGGTGACATAAATACCTACATTAGTTTCTACCAAATAGTTGTTTTCTCTTAAGTTCCTTTATTTAAATAACATTTATTACTTTACTAACTTTCTATTCATTTACTGTAAAATCTGTCAGGGGGCAAAGGGCAAAAACAACTGACAGGTGTTAGCAGTAGATTTGTAGCAAGTTAATGTACCTACGTAAACAAGGTTCCTAAATAGTACGCATAAATCTCGACGCATAACACAGTCGATTTGTATTACAAATAAAAAATAGAGAATTATAAACTTGCTTATAATATAAGCAATATATTATATTGGAAACTGTCAGGTTTTACGTTATATCATTACAAACCTCGTTATCATCATCATGCTTATCACCATCATTAGTTCACCTTTGCGCCTACTGCTGGGTATACAGTCTATTTATTCTTACTTGTCCAATTTAGTAAACAAGATTCTAACCTTAAATTAAGATTAGATGCCTAAACTAGACAATTTATCGCAAATTCATGAACTATCATGAACTATGTTAATAAAATTGGCAGCGTGTTATCTAAAAGAGTGTTCCAGGATACTTCATTTATGGAAATATGGCAGTTTTGGACCAAAAAGTCACAGTTTGAGGGTAGAATCTTGTTTACTAAATTGGACAAGTAAGAATAAATAGACTGTACGCCTTTTCGCCATCACGCCAGAATTCGCAGTCTCTCGCCACTTGCATGCACAGCACGGATCGTTAATTCACGGCATGAATTTACGACCTACTTACACGCACAAACCTCAAAAGCACTTACCCTGGTAGATCAGACCTGAGGAAGGCCCGCGGGGACATCTTCGCAAGCTCCACTCCGTCTTTGTTATCGCATATTATTCTGGCCAAGCTAGTCTTCTTTATCTCCGCCAGTTGACCTGAAATGAAAATCAAATTAAGTAAATATGAGATGGGGTGTCAATCACTAGGGTTAATTAAGTAACAACAAGTGCGGTCAGATGCTAGATGGGTGACCATCCAGTGACTATCGCTAGTGGCATTTTTCCGAGCGCTTCCGTGCTTTGCAGGTTCATGTCGTCTGTCACGTAATGGCAGTCTATAAGCCATGTCAGAATCATTATGGACGGCTTGATACCTTCTGACAGTAAGGCCCGCCACTGTCTTATAATCCTCCACCAACCTGGACTTGGCCCCCGTGGTGGAGTATGGCCTAACCTTCTTGCGATGCAGGAAGAGACCCGTGCCCCAGCAGTGGGGACATACAAAGGGAGATGTACGAGTAAATAAAGTCCAAGAAAGACATCGAGGAAATCTTCGAGACTCGATTCCTAAACTATTTATAAATGTACCTAATAACCTATCTACAAAGGATGATGGGCGTTTTGGTCCTTATGTCCAATCAAGATGAGTCATATGTCGTTGGATAGCTCTTTTCAAGTGAAAAAATAAATTCTATGAAGACGAATCCGTATGAATTGTCCATTTTGAAATATGCTCGTCGGAAAGTACCATTTTTTGCTCTAAATAGAAATTAGAAAAATTCATATCTCTGGTTTAACTCAACTGATGCTCATGATTTTTACGAAAATCACATCTATGCATACTCTGTCTGTAAATCATTAGAGCGAGACAGCGACATTGCGCTCTCTCTCCCACTCACGGTCACGGGTAACGCTGGAATTCGGTTTTGACCCCTCTCGCGCTCCGGGACACGGCGCGGGGGCAGGTATGTTAGGGTGAGGAACGCTTGGCCGCTTGCGCAGGTAGTCAGTCGTTTGCTGATATTGTGTTAAGTGCTACGTTATTACGCTCCTCATTGTTCACATCGACTTTGACCTTGGCATCATTTTGGACTCTGTTACCCGTTTTATTTGTTGACCGTGGCTTTATATTGGACTTGGGTGCTTAACGATTGGATTGTTTCGTTGCAATGGAACGTTACCGTAACTGTGTAATGTGCCGAAGAGGGCTATACCGAGGCAGATATCAAGTACGCGTTCTGTCGGAAGCCTTGACAAGAACACACGTGGAGCTAGTAACATTTATACGAGAAAACGCTGCTCTGGAGGTTTGTACCTATTGCACTTTTTTTTTCCACTCGATCCTCACTGAACCTTCGATATAAAAGGAAACCAATTGAAATCATGTGCAACTGCATCCCAGATCTATTCTAGTAGTAAATGAGGTAACGAAGACGTAAAAGTGAAAACCGATTGATAAGTGATTCTGGTCGCTTAAAGAACATTCAAGTGATTCCTTTTTCACTTTTACGTCTTCCACGATGTATTTACCACCAAAACAAGGCCTACACAAAACCACAACCAATTACTGTGGTTGCGGTTTTGTGTGGTTGTGTGTATGCCTTGTTTTCGTACACACAACTACAGAAAACCGCAACCAGATCTCTGAGAAATCTGTGAATCTGTGGCATATATTTGACGATTCGCACACCTTCTGACAGAAAAACAAATCCCTCCCACAAATGACCCCCAATGCGTTATTTTGTTAGGTATTTTTCGGAAACCAAAGTTGTTTTTCTTTTCCTTACATTTTCATATATCATTTTCAGGTCGTGTTTGACAACACCCGAAGAGTATGTTACCGATGCTGGCAAAGAGCCGAAAATGCGACTAGAGGTCATGCAAACCCTCAACCCGAGCCGGAGCCGCAAGAACAAGCAGAACCGCAAGAACAACTACAACCGCAAGAACAACTACAACCGCAATTAGAAGAAATGCTTCATATTCCTGAATATATGAGAGCACCTAATACCGCGACGCATTGTATCTTTCATGGCTGCGCTAATGAAACCCGCCATCGAATTCCAAATGTTGTTAAAATCCACGTATTTTCTCAACATAAATTGTATATCCCCGACAGTGCCAGAGTATGTCACGATCACCTTAATGGGAATGATTGGGATGATTTGCCCCAACATTGCAACATTTCCCATGACTTTACGGCTGCCCACTTCAGGGATGTTTGTGAACTAATGCGAAATGCCTTAAACTCACCCAGATTACGTTTTAGCGACCGAGGCATGAATGAAGAAGAAATGCACTTTTGGACTGGACGTACTAATGATGAATTTAATGCCATCTTAGAGCAAAATCCATTATTAAGAAATAGAAGTGCAGATCCCAGAACCACTTTGGGCATTTTACTAACGAAACTACGCACAGGAGAACCCAACGCGAGACTTGCGACGTTGTTTAACATGTCTCGGAGAAAACTCGAACGCCAGTTGGCCATCGCACGAGAGTGTCTTAGCACTGACTACGTTGTGCGACACTTGGGAGTGGATCACATGAATAGAGAAGATATATTGGAGAGAAACTTGAGGATTCCAAAAGCACTGTATGGAAATGAAGACAACAATAAAGCCATTATTATTTGCGATGGTACGTATATTTATATATACAAGAGTTCAAACTTTTTGTTTCAGAGGCAATCCTACAGTTTACACAAGTTCCAAAACTTGTTGAAACCATTTTTAATCGTAACCACTGACGGATACATTATAGATGTTAAAGGACCATACGCTGCAACAAAAACTGATGCGCAGATAATGAGCGACTTAATGACTGACGAGGAAAATCCCCTTCATATATTGCTTCAGCCGAATGACGTATTTATTTTGGACCGCGGGTTCAGGGATAGTCTGCAGCATATAGAAGCATGTGGCTACGAATTTCACGTCCCCCCGACGAAGAACCGGGAAGAGTCGCAGCTCACGACTTCTCAAGCAAATGATTCCCGGCTGGTGACAATGTGCCGATGGGTAGTGGAAGTGGTTAACGGGCGTTTCAAAAGAGATTTCAAGCTGTTGCGCCAAAAATATTTTAATAACACAATGCCTAATATGTTCGGGGATTTTATGATTGCAGCAGCAATTACAAATCACTTCCACAGGCCTATTGTCGATAGCCAACACGCAGAAGCTTTTTTACAAAAAATTGTTGAAAGAAGGCAAACCCCAAACGTGTTATATTATTATGTAGAAGCAAAAAGATTAAACAACAGAAGAGCCAATTTCCAGAGATTGGAAGCAAATGACATTCAAGACTTTCCACGATTGAGGGAACAGGACGTGATTTTGCTGTCATTGGGGACATATCAGTTAAAACTGGCAAAATCATATTGCAGCGAGCACCTCAACAACGGCTTATATCTTATAGAAACTTATAGAGAAGCTGCTTTGGAGGATATCCATGAATATGGGATCCACGAAGATGCGTGGCTGTTGCGTGCACGCATACAGTCCCGACATGTACGATCAAAACAATATTTTTGCTATATATTATTAGACAGAAATAGTAGAAACATATTACAACATTATTGCACATGTTTGACAGGACGCCGCACGATAGGTTCCTGTGCGCATATTATATCTATTGTGTGGTATTTAGGATATGCTAGACATGAAGGCTTTACTGAACCAGCACTATTTTTAAATAACATTATCATGGATGAAACACATTAAACGATAAAACTTACTCTGAACTTGTTTTATTTACTTCGATAATAAACAAACAATGATAATATAATAATCAATGCTGATCATTTGTAATTAAAATCGATAAACAATGTCGAAAAAATATCAAAAAGAATTAAAACAACAGAAAAAAAATTAAATAAAAAAAAACTTTTAACGTATGATTACTCAAATTGGACAGAAAATCGGGACTAGCGCTTCGATTATTCTTATTCTACAAAAAAATACCTTTCCAACGACGTATTACTCATTCCGATTGGTGCCAGGACCAGGTTCCATACATTTGTGCCCATCATCCTTTGTACGGAACACCCATTGCGCGAGTCCGAATCGCGCTTGGCCGGTTTTACTTTCGGCGCACCATTTTTTCTCTATTTTCATTTCTTTCTCCTAAAATATTTTGTTTGAAGACTCCTCCAATACTTCGCAGGAACTTTATTAAGTATCCCGTAAAAAGTACCCTCTCATTAAACTAGGTTATAAAAGTGTAAAAAATTAAGCTCGATCAGCTCAGTTAATTGTGCACAATTGGAAAAGAAGCTTTATTGCCAGTGCAATTTGCACTGACTACCAGTTTTTCTAATTTCCTTCAGCAACTTTCCATCGTAAGGTTGTCTGAAAGAAACTTTTAGCAATAAGGCCGCCAATTGTACTATGTATATTTGCAATTGTTTTGTATTTGTTGTTTTTTCAGTGTACAATAAAGAATATTCTTATCTTATCTTATCTTGATCAGCTCAACCAATGGTGCACAGTTGAAAAAGATCTTACTCGGCGTGAAAGCACCAGGATTGACGTCGGGTCCGTTCTCGTAGAAGTATCGGTCACCGCGCTTGATCCTGCTGAACTGGTCGGCGATGATGCTGGCGAAGGTCGGGCCCAGCACGCCACCGTCCACCGGCTCCTCAAGTAGCCCCCCCACCCATAGGTCAATGTCTTCGGGGCTGTCATAGACGGACGCGAGGCGTTGGGCCGCCTGTGAAAGAATGAAAGTACAACTTCGTCATCATCAGCCCACTCCTGCCTTTGCACGGAAGAGGTCATTTGAGGCTGCCAATCGCCGAGAATGTGTGACAGCAATGTCGTGTCGTCTATTAGTGTATCTATTATATCCCAGTGCTTCTTATGCCTGGTAACTGGCCTCGTGTTTGTAGTTCAATAAGACTATATTCTTTTTATTGCACTAACCCGTGCTAAGGACAATTTATGTTATTGTACGTAATAGAGAGAGTATTGTAAAGAGGTTCAAAATTTCACTGATGCCGGTAAGTCGCCCATTAGCTCAGTTGGGAGAGCGCTGGCACGGTTAGCCAGAGGTCGCTCGAGTCCCGGTATGGGTGGAATTTTTAGCCTCTAAATAGGTGTTCAATAATACTGTTTTTGTATTACCTACGCATGTTTTATGACGGCTACGTACCTATGCTGGGAGGAAACTGTCGTAAATCAACAAATACTGAGATTTATATAAGCTCTTCTAAAATCATTAAATATAAAAAAATAGTGACAGGGAGCACGTGTGACAACAACATCGTTCCCTATTAGTGTATCTATTAGTTAGAATATTTTCGGGGCTTAATCGCATAGTAATTTATTGCCATTTTACCTCGACGTTTTGACGACGTTACAGTCATCGTGGTCACGAGAAGACTGATGGTGGACTGATGGCTGGCACCAGTTTTACTACGCGATTAAGCCCCGAAAATATTCTAACTGTGTGTACAAGTCGCGAAAGTTTAAAATAGTGTATCTATTATATCCCAGGCCTCCTTCGGCCTGGAATCTTTCCTTGTGTCAGTTCAACAAGACTGTATTTGTGTTACGCATATTATATGACAGATACGTACGCTAGGAGGAAACTGCCGGAAGTCCACAAAAGGCTCCAGACCCACCAGGCGCCGGTACTCGTTGTAAGACCTCAGTCCGTAATCGCGGCCGCGCTGGATGTTGATCGTAGCCAGATCCAGGCCAAAAGGGTTACCTCCATGGAATAGGTAACGTGTTAGCTGGAATATTAGAGAATAACATAAGTTCTATTGATAATTACTCAAATCTAGTTGGTCATTTAGGAGACGACAAATGCTAGTCTGCCGCGTCACGGTGTTACTAGCGCGGAGGGTAGGACCAAGTCATCTTTCTGCTGTTACTAAAATTGCGTATTTTACCTAACTACCGACATTAGTTACTATTATTGTATTTTTTGAACTAAACAGAGCTCCGTCTCTGCTCACCATGATTAAGCTCTGCGAATCGGAGCGAAACCTGGTCGGACTTTTCCGATATAACAACACCCGTAAGTAAATCCGGACTAAAAGTCTACACTATTATTGTAGTTTAATTGTAACTAATAAATAACTAATTTACAATTATTGTAGATTAACAGCTTTGTACAAATGCTTATGACAATAAAGTATTTGTTGGGTGGTGTGGATTTACTTACGTACTTCGGTGGTTAAAACTTCCTCCCGACAGAAGTAGGCACCTACAACATACCTATTTTATTAGAACCTAGAAGAAGGGGTTATTGATTGATATTAGTATATTATTTTACTTAACTTGTTGCATTACACAGCTAACATAATCACAATCCCTGCAAACTCTTAACTAGGGCGGAGGGTAGTACAAGTCATCTTTCTGCTGTTACTAAAATTGCGCATTTTACCTAACTACAACGCCATACCTAACGTGCAATTATTTGTTGTTTTAACAGTTTTGTACAAATGCTTATGACAATAAAGGTTATGATTGTGATTATGTTAGAATATAATAGAATATATTTATTTGTCTTCAAGCGAAATAAGACACAACAATCACTTATACTAGAGGCATTAATGACAGTTTAAAGAGACTATTGTTTATTAGTTAGCTGTGTAATGCAAAAAGTTAAGTAAAATAACTTCTTCTAGGTTCTTATATTTTGACGACCAACTACGGAATACTACGATGCGCGAGAGTCTGAGAAACGTGAATACAATCATGACATGAAAAAAATATATTTAAATGAAAATATACTTAATTCTAAACAAAAAAATTTTCAAACAGAATTTATAAGGTTTACATCTCCTTTTAAGTGCACAACACCTGTGCCAGGAGATCCCGCTCTTCCACGACTATACATTTTGATGTTAAAAAAACTTAAAGTTGTATAATACATTTATTGTGTGTGTGTGGTGTGAGTGTGTGTGTGGTGTGTGTGTTATGTGTGGTTTTAAATTGTTGGTCTTGTAGGTACTTTAGGTTAGAAGTAGGTTTAAATTCAAAATAATTATATATAGTATTAATCTTATTCAGTTTTAGGTTAAAGACATTAATTGTAGTCAGGGGGCACTAGAAAAGAAATTACGGAAATTTGAGACATACGTATAATAAGATAGATATATTGTAGGTACCTGCTTCTGTCAGGAACGGTAGTTTTAACCACCGAAGTGCGTAACTAAATCCACACCACTTTTAAATAAACCTCAAAACTAACGTTTCTGGATTGATATTTACATTTTCTTACGCACGCAACACGTAAGTACACAAAAGAGGAAAAAGACAAAAGTGATAAAACAGACTCAGAAAACAAGAACATTGAGAAGATTGATGTGTGGTGTCGGCCGAGAGAATAGCACCAACCCAAAATCTTCCCAGGGCTGTCGTAAAAGGCGACTAAGGGACACAAACCGGAGGGTGGGCAGCAGCGCCCCCTGTAGTACAATTTCACCAAACTGCGATCCCCAACCCGCATGCCTAGCGTGGGGATTATCCCCCAATGATGGCACGACCTTGCGCTATAGCGCTCATTACGGGAAGGATATGTCCAGCAGTGGACTAATATAGCCTGTAGAAGAAGAAGAAGAAGAGAAGATTGACAGTGCAAACTCTGAAAAAGAGTACAAACCAATTTCAAGTTAGATTGACATCGCTACCATAGCTGCTCCCCAAACTACACATAGAACATAATGAAGAATTTACAAATAAAAAATTAAAAACATTACCAATTTATACACACAACCAATATCCAAAGTAAGTGCTGTGAGTGTGCCAACAGCACTGACTCAGCATAAGCTGGAGAGTGTTGTCATTTGTATTGTTGTCTTGCTGTTTCGTGTTGGTAATAAATACATACATACATACATACATACATAACCTCACGCTTGTATCCCAGAGGGGTAGGCAGAGACTAGGGACTGCCACTTGCCACGATCCTGACAGATCACCTTCGCTTCATCGACGTTCATAAGTCGTTGCATGCACGCACGCTGGTTCCGGGTACTTTTTATCTTCCTCTTTGCTAATACATCCCCTATTTAGTCGATGTATGTCCGGCTGGGACGTCTCTTACCAGCCCTTCCACTCACATTCGCAACATATATTTGTTTCGTCAATTTTCCTTCCTCCATCCTCTGCACATGTCCAAACCAACGCAAAATTCCTTTCTCAATTCATCCTCTTTCAGTCCACAACGTTCTCTAATCAGACTATCGCTTATCCTGTCATTAAAAGTAACACTACACATACTTCTCAAGGACCTCATTTCTATTGCATTTATTCGGCAAAAGGAGCAAGAAAGTATTCTCTAAAGTAAGTCTCGAGCTAATAAATAAAATTAAAATAAAAGGCCTGAGCAGACGAGGGACTATCCCCCTCTTACTACTTTTTACTTTTGAGTACTTTTTTGTCCGTCGATATAGATCTCTTATAAATTGTATCGAATAACGCGCAGGACTAAAAGTACCCTTTACTAAAAAGTCCCTAAAGTTACCGAGGACATCAAGAGACCAGACTGGACAAAAGTTCGGTGTTTTCTTTTAAAACTCCTTTTCTTTTTCAACTTCATGTAAATTACAACACAATGTAATCTCAGAATATTTTCTTTCATAGCGTACGCTTCACTCAATTTTCGGGGAACAAATGACCGCACACCGTATTTGTTGAGTCCGCGACAAGTACTTCGGGAAGTACTACGACAAGTAATTCAGGGATTTTTGTCCCTTGGAGACAAAAGTCCCTCGTCTGCGCAGGCCTAAAAAGCTGTCTGTATGATCCGTTCACTTACCCCCTCAGAGACGAAAGGGTCGACGCACTGCATCGGCTGCCAGGTCAGGCCGGCGATCATGCGGTCGAGAAACGGGCGCAAGCGCAGACGCGAGGGCTGGAACATCACCTCCGGGATGGAGACCGCCTCGTAGACGTCGCCCGTCTTCGTGTCTGGGATTCTGGTTGGGGAAAACATAATTTTGTGCCGTTTTCTTCAGAACTCTTTCGATGGGAACGTTCAGTTCAATTAAGTACTCGTAAACTTAAAGAGGGCAAGGTAGTAGAAGATAACTCCGGCGACGCTATATCTAGCCAGAATCCTATAGCCTGGCGTTGCATAGATAAAATATTATTTATAAAAATATTTATGGGTGTACCGAATCTCTCTGATCTATAAATTCTTATATTTTATTTAGAGGCAGCCATTGGAGAATTTAACTCACTCAGCAAACATAATCAAGCTATTCGATACTGAAACACAAGAAAAAACACCGAATCACATCCTAGATACTCACACAAACTTCGAATCCACAATGGAATGGCCGAACCTCATTGCAGCAGCCGCAAACTCTGCGGTCAAAGACGGGTTCACGTGGGGATCGTAGGACGACGCGTAGCCAAGAGACGGGGCCAGGCCGAATGCTTGGATTATTCGCGGACCTGTAAATCATGAAAACGTTATACACCACCAATGTTGCGCAGCAAGTTGCTGATGATACTATTATGCCCTCAGAATCGCTTTTGGTCATCCACTACTCTTGCGAGTGGATCGTTTTGACGTTGGCGTCGTCTTCAAATATATATACTAATTGCGGTAGGCTGGCAAAGTGATAGTGATTATAGTGGAGTTTGTTATGGCCATAGTAATTGAGGGTGAGTTGATAATGGCGTTGTCAGTAGTGGTAAGTATAAGGAGTGAACTATTGTATAATAACTCCCACAAAATACAATCACCTGATCTGGTACCAAACTAGGATACCCTTTACTATTGTAACCCAGCAAGGACGTCACAAACATGAAAATACACCCAGACTATATACAAATATATTATGGCGGGCCCCAGTGTGAATCGATCTTGGTAGTCAAGGACCTTAAGGGCTAGATCAACGAGGCAGTCGACGGAATACCAAACTCATCCACCAAAATCATCACAACCAAGACATGTTAACCCTCACCAAGCAGCAACGGCAGCCACTCCTCGTAGACGATGTGCTGCCACTGCGCCTGCAGCAGGCGGCGCGCTTCGTGGAAGAGCTGCTCTTCGCTCCAGTCAGGGTTGAGGCGGGTCAAGGCAGCGACGATGCGATTATGCTCCCGTGTGAACAGAGTGTGGAGGACGGTGAGGGAGATTATTTGGTTGCCGTGGTTGTCTCCTGTCGAATGTAGGTTGAATAATAAATTATAAACGTTATTTGCAAGAGGTATAAACAAAGCGAGAGCCGCCAATAGTGATCAGAACACAATGTCAAAAGTGGATAGACCACTATGGCAATAGTGTTTTGACCACAATATCAATAGTTCTTAGACTAATAGCTTATAGCGAATAGTGGTTAGACCACTATGCGAAAATTGTGGTTAGACCACTATACCAATAGTGATTAGACCACTATGCGAATAGTGGTTAGACCACTAAATGAAGAGTAGTTAGACCACTATGCCAGTGGTGGTTAGACCACTATGCCAGTAGGGGTAAACCACTATACCAATAAAGATTAGACCACTATTGGATATCAGACTTACAGGGGTGACATTCCGCTCTCTGATGGCCGGGGTTTTGCGCCAGGCTTCAATTTGACTATCTACATAACCCTAGTTTACGTGAAAGATAAGACTCATAAGTATTAAGCTCGATAGTACAGTTTTTTACACAATAACAACTTTTCATCTACATTCAGTTCTTCAATGCAATTCATTTCGAGCACGAGCCTAGTGAGCAGGTAAATATAGGGGCTAAATCCAAAACAAGAGTTTAATCCTTTAGTGCATTACCGGACTCAAAGCAAGCAGCGCCATCTTCGTTAGACAAGCAGTCTTTGTCCGTGGCTAGAGGTGGCAGCTCTCGACCAAAGTCCTTGAAGCTGTTCAGAAGACCACCCGGGCTACGTAGCTTCTTCATCTTCTCCTGGGAGTTGCCGTAGAGTTGAGAGAGGTCCATGTGGTGGGTCGCGCCATTCATCTGAAGGAAAATCATCATCAGCCTACCTTCCCACACCTTATCATAGCTTTTTCTTCCCAAATGCCTATCTCTCACAATCTTCTGCAATCCGCATTCACAGACATTTCTCTTTCTCAAAGATGTCGTCCGACCAACGGATTACGTCTGGAATTAAAGCCAGTACAATGCATGAGTTCTATGTTCAAAAATAATTTTGTGAAGTGTTTTAGTTAAGGACTTTGAAAAGACTAAGTTTCTCCAAAGTGATCTAAATTTTGAAATGGACATCTTGTTTGAATTGTAAAGTTTATTAAGCCGCAGTTAGAATAAAACCTTTTTATTTCATTTCAACGGGATGCTGGAAAATAAATCCAATAAAAGAATTGTAATCACTTTCACACAACACGATCACTTATACTGCACCCGAATACAGGGTGTCCCAAAAATCAACGTCAAGCCGAAAACGGTTGATAGGCCAGGTGGTGACAGTTATCAGAAAAATATTTAAAAAGTGTAAGTTAAGTATACTTTTCAAATTATTGGCATTAAAAAAAAATTTTAACATATTTTTTTTGCGTAGTGGTGTAACCCTCAACCCGAGGGTTACACCACTCACAAAAAAATATGAAAAGTAAAGATTTGTAGTCACAGTATTTAAAAGATCGTCACAACAGGGTGACAATTTTCACAATTTTTTTAATATCAATAATTTTTAAAGTACTTAACTTAGATTTTTTTTATATTTTTCTGATAACTGTCATCACCTGGCCTATCAACCGTTTTCGGCTTGACGTTGATTTTTGGGACACCCTGTATATCTCCAAACACATCGAGATAGTGCAAACTCCACTATCTAAAATAGTACAAATAAAAAAGCACAGACCTTTTCTCAGAGGTAACTCTGTGGATTTTGAAAACAAAGTCCAATAATAAAACAACCAATCATTAATCAGCCCAGTATCCCTCTACTGCATAGGCCTCTCCCACGGCACGCCACTTCTTTCTATCCTCGGCCAAACGCAGCTAGCAATCTACCTCAGATGGTTGATTCAGCGAGAATTCTTTGTTTCGTTTGCCTCTTCATGGTCTCGTCCACTCGCCAAACTTTTCACTCCATAGACTACTGGTTCTTTTAATCAATAAATAACTTACTTACGAGATCTCCCTTGCTTTAAGGAGCTTCCGAACCACTAACCTGTTTAGCATATCCAACGGTACAGTAACTAGAAGGCGCCAGCTGCGTGCGCACGAAGTTCAGGCACTTGTGTCCAAAGCCGCTGTAGAAGTCATCGTCAGGTAGAACCGGCACCGCTGCACAGGCCCAGTGCATCAGGGAAGGTGGCAGGAAGTCTTGCCCATCACCCTCGCAGCAAGAGATGGCGCTGCCGTTGGATCCTGGAGTTCAATAGCAGTTAATGGAGTTAATGGGTTCAAGGAGTTATTTTGCTTTCATTAAAGTCCAATTTTTTTGTATGACGAATAAGCGGAGTTAGCCTAAACGAGAACCATTCTGCGCCGAAATCGTTAAGATTTTTTACAGATTTAGAAGGGAATTTTTTTTTTTTTCAAAATAATATTTTTCAAAAATCAGCATTTATTAGCAATTTATTAGTGCGTGCTAGATAAGAAAGACGAATTGGAGCCTTCTGCGCTGCAGCCTCTTTGGACTTCAACTAACCATTGTTTCAAAAGATCAAAGTGTGAAAGTAAAAAGTTAAGATAAAAATATCACACTTTCAGACGAAGAAGAATGGGCAAGAAGGCAAAAAGGCCTTGAAGGCAAAATGGGGAAAAGGCCTGTACCCAGCAGTTGGCAGAGGTAATTATGATGATTTTATCAGTCAACAATTCAATTATTCTTATGCCACCCCACACTTACCAAGAGTGAACATGACCCCGGAGGTGGTGTCATGCGCGATGAACTGCCCCAGTTGCATGAACATCAAGTTGTGTGTGGGGCTCGGCATGCTGGAGTCTAGCAGAAGACGGTAGCTCACGGCTCTAGCGCTCGGGAGCTCCAGGCCGATTGTGTTCGTGCGAAATGACCAAACACCTGGAATTTTATTTTTTATGTAATGAGTACTGTTGGAGCCCGACGAGCAGGCCAAAACAGGCGGCAAAACTCGCAAGCGGGTCGGCGAAGCTCACTGGGGCACTTCACGCAAATTCACTAACGTGTCGATACACAATTTTGATTTCTTTAATTTCTCATTATATTCCACCAATTTACAAATCAAGAGGTGCAGATAATTTGGAATGTCTCCCTTACCATCTCCATAATGTGGTGGCAACAATCTCTCGAAGCCAGAGTGGACTGCACCCCAGCTGGGGTTGTTCGCATTGTTGCATTCGCCCCCGATACTCCTGTAGCGACTGGGCTCGGCCGGACATGGAATCGGCGGGATGCAGAAGGGACCTCAGATAAAGAAAAAATCGTCAATATGTTGCGTTATTTCTAAAAGTTATTACGTTAATATTAGTGATTGTTTTCATGTTTTAAGAATTGTTCTGCTAGTCGGAGCAAAGACAAAACTAACAAATCAAAGATAACAAAATTCAGCAATTCTTTAATTACTGGTGTAACGGTGTCATTGACAAAATCCGCAGCAGACGTTCTTAAATGTGTGTAAGTCGGGTTGACATTGTTTAACACATAGATGTGTTAAACAATGTCAACCCGAAGTTTAAAAAACTTCTGCTGTGGATATTGTCAATGGATAAAATGAACCACAATTAAATAAAAATAAACATACCATCAGCATGGTCAGTTAGACCCAGTTGCAGATCCTCCGAGGACAGAGCGTCGCGTGCCTTTAGGTCCTGTGCGGCAAACAGGTTCAGCAAACCTCCCTGTCCAAGCTTGTTGGCCATCTTGTCGTATGTTACCACAGACTGTGACCAACATTTTAAAATTATTATAATAAAAGTAGGTATTTAAAAGGTATTTATTACCAAATTGTACTTTTTGCTAATAATAGAGAAAAGCGATCCATATTATTGTAAGCTATTGCATACCGATCGATGTATCCTTACTTGCAATATAACTACTTAATTATACGATACCCGGCAGCCATCTAGTTCATATGCGTGAAATGTTCTCTTCAAGACTGCTTTTTTATTCTATTTAGTTTGTCTTAAAAATACTTGCCCTCGTCGAAGACCTACGAGTATAAACACTGTCGAGTATAAATAGGCGCGATATTTCTTTGTGAAAACTTGTGCAATACTTATGAACTAAATGAAGAACTTTTCTTCTATTCTTTTCTATTCTACGTATCATTGACAGGGACTCAACTTTGAAATGTGAAAACATTGTTTTTTTTTTAATGCACTAACCCGTGCGTAGGACAATTTTAAAAAGCTATTTAAAGACTAAAATCTCCACCCATTCCGGGACTCGAACCCGCGACCTCTGGCTAACCGTGACAGCTCTCTCTCAACTGAGCTAATGGAATTGTTAGCCTCTAAATAGGTTTTAAACATTGACATTATTGTCAAATCCAGAGTTTCACAGACGATCGGAACAAGTAAATTCAAACGAATACAGCTGGTTGCCGAAAGAAAACCATAAATTTTAGCCTTGTGTATGATTAGGGTTAGGTTGAGAAATCTAATTTCCTTACTTGATGAGCAGTAATCTCATTATTTTTAATTTAACGAAGGCTATGTCCAGCAGTCAACTACATAATATAGCCTGAAGAAGAAGAAGAATCCGGTGCTAGCTCACCAAATGATGCGCGAAACTCGGCGAAGTGGCATTCACGACCGTATGGGCCGAATGTTCGAGGAGCTTCTCCGCCTTGTCGAGCCACTCGTGCAGTTTACTCTGGGACTTAACGTGAGACGACTTGATGTCCTCGCTGCTGATGGAGGCATCAGCTCTTGACGCCAAGTCTGCTTCCGCTAGAAGGTGATCGATTGTTTTATTCAAGTCAGTCAATGCAAAGTTTAAGTTTTTATTCGTTAAAACCAACTGGTAACTCTTCTTATTCTATTTCTGCAACCATTACTTTTAGGTAATGTTGTTACTTTCTACTTGTCTTATCTTATCCTAGTTAGAATATTTTCAAGGCTTAATCGCGTAGTAATTTATTGCTATTTTACCTCGACGTTTCGACAGTCATCGTGGTCACGAGAAGACTAATGGCTGGTACCCGTTCTCCTCTTCGAAACGTCGAGGTAAAATAACTACTACTATAATTTACTACGCGATTAAGCCCCGAAAATATTCTATTTGTTCAAGTCGCGAAAGCTTAAAATATGTTATCTTACTTATCCTATTTTATCATATTTGATATTGCCGCTTCATCCCTAGCAAAAGCCTTAATTAGCACTAGTATCAATGCCTAGTTCCATGATAGAACTACTAGAAGATTATTTTCGCACACGTTCCATTCCTGCGTACCTACAAGCCCAAATGATGAAATTACTGAGAATACTAAAACTTTGATTTCGCACTAGTGCCATTAAAATAAATTTCATAATTTAAGATACATACGTAATGCAAATTAAAATAGGTATTTAGATCTACTGCGAATAAACCAACAAATTATAGCACCTGCTATGCTTGATTTAAGAGGAGGAGAGGAAGAAGTCTTTGTGACGTGTAGCAAAACTATATCGACCTCGTTTACCATGAACTCAAAATATGACAAAACAGACGACAAGAATTTGTCACCAAGTGTATCGTGATTTGCTGTCCTGTGTTTACATTGCTGTAATGTGTATCAATTCAAGCAATGTGAACTCAGGACAGCACATTATTTAATTGTGTGCAAATCCCACGATTCACTCGGCCACTCGTATTGGCAAATTTAACCATGCATTGGTGGGTTTTCTGAGGTATATTTAGCACTAATTTTGTAAAACCTGCTGTCTATTTCGTATTCCCGGTAAAACGATAACAAAATAATCTTTACTGTACATGCGAAAATATGCAAATACGAATAAGCGATTAAGTACGATTCCAGAAAGACTGAGACCTCGATATCATGGCTACCACTAACGACGTGGTTTGAATAGAGTAACAATTCCTTGTTTGTATTAGCAGCCTTGAAAAGCAAAATAGTTAAATTGGTTGCCGACCTGCGTTAAGAGGCGGCACATAACGAAGAAAAACAATACCATACGATATAGCATTATACACTAACCCAGTAAAGCGCCGGCATTACATTGCATGTTACGTTTCACCAGTCTACATACACCATAAAACATAGCAAAAAATATGACAAAGTCAGGCGGTAACAGATTCTTACCAGCATGTCCACAGCCCGTGAAACAGCACACACCGACCAGCCCGTCTTGACCTCCGATGTGGCACACGGGGTTATAAGAGTTGGGTCTCACGTGCGCTGGGCACTGGACCTTGGGCACGCACTTCCCGTGCCGCGGGCACACGTCGCAGGGCTTCTCGGTGCTGTGGTGATGGTGACCTGGAACAACTCATTTAGTGAACAGCCTCGACCATGAATTTGCATCTTCGTATCGATATGAACCCTTTTATGTCCCCACTTCTGGGGCACGGGATCTTCCTGCATCGCAAGAAGGTCAGGCCAAACTCCATCACGGTCGCCAAGTCCGGGTTGGTGGAGGATTGTAAGACAGTGGCGGGTCTTACTGTCAGAAGTTATCAAGCCGCCCATAAGGCCTCTGACACGGCTTAACGACTGCCATTGTATGACAGCCGGCACCAACGGCTTAACGTGCCTTGCGAAGCACGGAAGCGCTCGGAAAAATGCCACTAGCGGTAATCACGGGACGCTCACCCATCCCGTACCTGACCGCGCCTGTTGTTGCTTAACCAAGTGATTGATTCTAATCACTCGGTTCGCCTAGGCCACGAGCGCGGGTTGTTTAGCTAGAATGATGTCTGTGTCCTGTCCGGTCCTTGGCTGTCCTCATCCAGCTGCCACCAGCAATCTGCGTGCAGATCCAGAACAAGCGGGTCGGGACACATCTATATACCTTTACATTTTGATGACCAAGTCACTTGCAACTTAACTACAGCTACTTTGCATGCAGTATATAAATGTACCCAAAATTTAATGTCAAGTACAAGTAGGTACTACTTACTTCATTAGAATCATATCTTCACAATAATGGTGATATATTACATTGATGCAATCCCATTGAAGCGCTCGTGGCCTAGTCGATCCGAGTGATTGGAATCAATCAATTGAGTTAAGCAACAACAGGCGCGGTCAGGTGCTGGATGGGTGACCGTCCCGTGACTACCGCTAATGGCATTTTTCCGAGCGCTTCAGTGCTTCGCAAGGCACGTCAAGCCGTTGGTGCCGGCTGTAATGGCAGTCGTTAAGCCATGTCAGAAGCGCTCTTGGCCTAGGCGAACCGAGTGATTGGAATCAATCACTGGGTTAAGCAATAACAGCCGCGGTCAGGTACGGGATGGGTGAGCGTCCCGTGACTACCGCTAGTGGCAATTTTCCGAGCGCTTCCGTGCTTTGCAAGGCACGCTAAGCCGTTGGTGCCGGCTGTCATATAATGGCAGTCGTTAAGCCATGTCAGAGGCCTTATGGGCGGCTTGATAACTTCTGACAGTAAGGCTTGCCACTGTCTTACAATCCGCCACCAACCCGGACCTGGCCCCCGTGGTGGAGTATGGCCTAAAATTCCTGCGATGCAGAAAGAGACCGGTGCCCCAACAGTGGGGACATACAAGGGTTGATATCGAATCCCATTGAAAAGCATTGACCATTGAACGACTGTATATCTACGCGTGGCAATCATAGCTTGTCAAGTAAGTTTTACATTAACCAGGATACGAGTATATCTAAAAGTTCCCAAATCACTCACCGCATTTTGCTGTGCTGCAATCTTTGTGAGCAAATTCAAAATCTTCTCGTTCGTAACCCTGCGTTTAGAGAATAAAATGAACCCACCTTCACGTGACACATTTTCGAAGAGCTTCGTCTTCAGGCCATGCGCTTGCGTTTTCTGGCAAACAACCTCGCTTATTGGACAAACTACGATTACGTACACAAAAATTTGCAGGGCCAGTTTTATCAAAGCCATACTGGCACATCGATGCTTTTACAAATAGAATGAATAATTCTAGTTCGAAATTGGAAACATAACGAGAGCAGACACGTTCGGCGGTCCCACGTCTTTTGAAATGGCCGACGATTGGTCCACTCCTTACCAAGTTGGTTTTTGTCTAACATGTTGGTGGCTTTCGCTTCAATGCTCTTTAGAACGGCATCTAGGCCACCAAAATACCCTGAGCGTTATGAAAATTTAGAACAATAGGGTAGTTCGAAAAGAACCGGCCAAGTGCTAGTCGGACTCACGCAAGAGTTCATACAAATTTGTAGGTAGATACAGTCATGTGCACTAATATGTGTACGTACCTTAGAACCTTGTGATGTATGAAAAAGTGACTATTTTGACTTTGACATGGTACTGAAGTGCAAACATGTTATGCTCATGGAAAAAATTACCCAGTTATATTTTGCCCGTGGGGGTTTGCCACGGGGTTATATTTTTTTGCCCGTGATCCATCACCTAGGTGGACAATAGTAGATGGGTTGTCCACGAGAATATTGGGACAAATGCTATTTCAATATGATTATATTTTCATATCTATAATATAAAAATGAATCGCTGAATGTGTTGGTAAGCGCAAATCTCGAGAGCAGCTGAACCGATTTCGCTAATTCTTTTTTTAGAATATTCCTTTAAGTACGAGGATGGTTCTTACCGCGAGAAAAATAAATTAATTAAAGAATTCACTTTTGGGCGGCACGAAGTTCGCTGGGTCAGCTAGTATTATATACAATTACTAGGTGGACTACGGGCAATACATTACTTTGAAATTATTTAAATCATGTTAAAGGTGGACGACGGGAAAAATATAACCCCTTGGTCCACCCGAGTGGACTACTCAGGTATACGAAGGAAAAGGAGCGGACTGTTCTTACTATTATAAATAGCTCAGGAATCCAGTGTTTTTTGGAGCTTTTCTCGAACAAAGACTTTTATATTCGATATTTTTGAATGATCTAGTAAAAAATGGTTTTCTGAATTTTTCCTGTATTTTTAGTATAAGACGATATAACTTGCCAAATTTCACACTTGTAGGTTAGCGGGAAGTACCCGTATGAAAATATTCATAGGGTACTTCCCGTTAATTCCCTAAGGGAATAATAATTCCCATAAATGTTGAAATATACGTTTTTTGGCAAATACCTACGGCCGCAGCCGTAACTTTTGTGCTTTTGTGCGTTAACTCAAAAGTTTGTTTTTTTACTAATTCAAGGGATTGTAGACAGACACACTGGCGAACGAATGGACGGACAGACAAGTGGTACTCCAAGGGTTCCGATGGGCGCCATTGTCGTTTTGGTAAAACTTTTACATACATACATAACCTCACGCCTGTATCCCAGAGGGGTAGGCAGATACCAAGAGCTGCCACCTGCCACGATCCTGACAGATCACCTTCGCTTCATCAACGTTCATAAGTCATTGCATGCACGCACGCCGGTTCCGGGTACTTTTTATCTTTCCTTTTGCTAACACATTCCCTTATCTGATCGATGTATGTCCGCCTGGGACGACCCTTACCAACCCTTCCACTCACATTCGCAAAAAAAACTTTTATAAATGATAAAACTGGAACGACCTCAACTGTTGCTTTATTTGTATACCTACTGTTTATTTTATGAATAAACAGAAAACTGAATAAAAACGGGTAAGCGGGTAAAATAGTCAGATCTACAGTCTATTTATTCTTACTTGTCTAAATTAGTAAACAAGATTCTAACCTTAAAATTGAGATTAGATGCCTAAACTAGACATTTTCTCGCAAATTCATGAACTATCATGAACGAAATATGGCAGTTTTGAACTAAAAAGTCACAGTTTAAGGGTAGAATCTTGTTTACTAAATTGGACAAGTAAGAATAAATAGACTGTAGTCAATGTGTGTGGTGGTATGGATGAACAAATAAGGGAAATAGAAAAATGTGTGACGTAATTGTAAATATTTGAAAGTGATAGGTAGATAGAAAAAGAAATATAAAAAATGGTGTAAAGAGGTTTGCACCGTTACACGTTTTTCCCTTTCGAGATACGGAACCCTATAAAAACACAAAGTTTGTATAAACATTTAATCGTTTTGAGATCACGTTGCTTTGACAGCCTTTTGGTCCGCTGGTAGGAGAAATGCTACAGCTGCACATGCTGAAAAAGGAAGAAAATTGTTAATTAGAATTGTTATATGTGAAGGAAAACATCGTGAGCATACCTGAGTGTCTCAGGTGTTAAAACGTTGATATTATTTTTAAGATTTTGTGTGTGTTGTGGTAACATTTTTCTATTCTTATTTTTAATACACTAACCCGTGCTAAGGACAATTTAAAAAAAAACTATTTAGAGGCTAAAAATTCCACCCATGCCGGGATTCGAACCCGCGACCTCTGGCTATCCGTGCCAGCGCTCTTTCCAACTGAGCCAATGGGCGACTCACCGGCATCAATAAAATTTCGAACCGCTTTACAATATACTCTGTATTACGTACCGGCATGGGTGGAAATTTTTTGCCTCTAAATAGGTTTTTTTTTAAATCTATTCTATTTTAAAATACCTCAGTTCTTGATATTGCCAATCCGCGGTGGATACGCGTGGTAATAAAGCCTGTTTATCTAACTATAGTCTATACTATTTTTATTTTTAATGCACTAACCCGTGCTAAGGAACAAATTTAAAAACCTTTTTAGAGGCTAAAAATTTCACCCATGCCGGGATTCGAACCCAACCTCTCGAGGTTGCGGGTTCGAATCCCGGCATGGGTGAAATTTTTAGCCTCTAAAAAGGTTTTTAACTATAGTCTGTTTATTCCTTACCTACATACAGAAACTTAAAAAAAATGTTAACTTTCGAATTTGTGAAGCAGAATTATTAAACGCCTGCACAAATACTACCAGCAAAGTTTTTGAACTGTATCATCAAAATAAAAACAAGGCGCTAACTCGAAAATTTGTTCTTTTCTAATAACAAAGAATTAAAAGTACCTGCGTGTGTACATGCAGCAGTATTTTTTTAGTCTGTACAAATCCCACTGCAGAGTACAGCTTCCTCTCAGTTTTTTTTTATTTAGGGGCGCATCTTAATAGGTTTGCCAAATTATAGTTGCAACTTTAATTTAAAAACTCTCTTAAATAGCAATTTGTGGTACACAGAAAACTGATTTTTGTACTGAAAAGGCATGAAAAAGAGCTGTTATTTATATTTTGTGATTCCTTTTAAAAAGTAAAACTACTTTTATAAATTAAGCTAAAACCTGTTTTGAAAAAAAATCAACGTGTAGTTTCTTTGTTAGCTTTTTCTCCGCATAATCGATTAATTGTAAAACAGTTTTGCCGTTCATCAAGTAAATATTTTGTTTTAACAATGTTTTTTTTACTCTGACAAAAATATAGGTACGCTTTTTAGCAGCAAACGAGAAAGAAAATTACAAATTTAAGTAGGAATTTGCAATCTGTCGAGCGTTCATTTAATTTTATCGTACAATAGATTTTTGAAATAAGCAATTAACAAACAAAACACAATTATTGTTATCTATCTTAATAAATAAGGAGTAACGTAGCTGTCAAAGTGATCTCATGAGATGTTTACCTACACTACGGAAGTAACCAAAAGTAAACAGCGTGCCACCATTTACATTAAGCCTTTGTTATTAATTCTCAGCGGCATGTTCAACACAAATGTAGTCACAGCCGACAGCTGATTAACCTTTCCTATTTATTTGCCATAACGCGTGACACGTAACTGAATAAATAAGCCAGTCAAGTAACATCGTTGTGACAAATTTTGTCTATTTATCCGTCGTCGTCGTCAGGTCCACTGCTGGACATAGCCCTCCCCTAAAGAGCGCCACGTTGTGCTATCATAGGGGGAAATGCCCATAATCCCCACGCTGGGCATACAGGTTGGGGATCGCAGTTCGGTGGATTGTACTGCAGGGGGCGCTGCTGCACACCCCCCGGTGTGTGCCCCCTTGGTCGCCTTTTACGACACCCGCGGGAAGAATTGGGTTGGTGCTATTCTCTAGGCCGACACCACACAGCAAATTATCCACCCTATTTATCTATTATCTATTTATCCACCCCCTGAATATAACTGGGCATGGCCTCTTCACCATCACGTCAATCTGGGATACTCCTCCATTGCCCTCCAGCCACCTTCTTAACTTTAACTGTCCTGGGCCCTAGCCATCACCATTCCAGCAACAATGGATATAAAGGTCCCCATTTGCCATACCAAGTCAGTCGCAATTTTGGCCACGGGACCAATCAGTTATGGCCATGTTAGATTGTATGACAGGGGCCTGATTCATGGAACCACAGTTCATAGTTTGACGACCTCAGTGGCGCAGCGGTGAACGCATCTGCCTACATTGTGAGAGGTCCCGGGTTCGATCCCCGGCGGGGGGAAAAAACCCAGGTCTTGAATGTTTACATGTTTGTTATGTCTTTATTTCTGGTTCCCATGACACAGGGTATTCTAGTGTGGGGCCAGATGCAATGTATGCGCCAGTATGTAAATGTTATGTTATGGTTTACGATGTCAGTTCGATGTACATTGCATAGCCGATTAACACACAGATTAACAAGTAAACTCTGCCCTGCGCAATGTAATTAGCATTGTCATAAAACTAGGTACAAATGTTCGTAGTTTTACGACAATTTTACTGAACGTTGGGTTCAGTAAGAAAAAAAATGGAACAGGAAATAAAAATTTAAGGCAAAATGAATGGCATCGGCTCGAATTGTTAATAAATTATTTTTTAACCAGATTTATAATTGGTGAACCTGAAAGCAATAACAATGCTGTGTTCACCAGTAATTGGCAAACATATATATGTTCTAGTACTATAAATTTAGTACCCTATATAATTAAGCGCTATATATTATAAAATGAAGCGCTCGTGGCCTAGGCGAACCGAGTGATTGGATTCAATCACTTGGTTAAGCAACAACAGGCGCGGCCAGGTATGGGTGAGCGTCCCGTGACTACCGCTAGTGGCATTTTTCCGAGCGCTTCCGTGCTTCGCAAGGCACGTTAAGCCGTTGGTGCCGGCTGTCATATAATGGCAATCGTTAAGCCATGTCAGAGGCCTTATGGGCGGCTTGATAACTTCTGACAGTGAGGCCCCGCCACTGTCTCACAATCCTCCACCAACCCGGACTTGGCCCCCGTGGTGGAGTATGGCCTAACCTTCCTGCGATGCAGGAAGAGACCCGTGCCCCAGCAGTGGGGACATATAAGGGTTGATAACGAAACGATATAATTTATATAATTTTTATAAGAATATAAGTAATTGCACTTAAGAAGCACTATAAGAATATCATTAAAATGTAAAAATTACCTTGAATTACAAAAATTCCTCCAAAAATCCCACAAGCGCCATGCGGTTAGCTAATGCACCGCCCTCGATCCCACTTGTTCAAGCAGAAGCAAGACACGAACACACCACCACTGATACCAACTTGTGTGAGAAAATACGCGACGCGTTTCGCCTCTAACACGAGGCATCCTCAGGCTCACAAGTGCAAGTTTTGAGATTGTGGGATTTTCGGCGGAATTTAGAAAAGTAATTTTCACATTTTAATGCTAATATCGATTTCCGCAAAGTAACGGAAATCCATAATAGCATTAAAATTATTTTTTCGTATATATTTGGTAGGGCTGAGAATAAGTCGTGGGCTAATTAATATGGCTAAATAACGATTACGGGGTCATCTTGTCGCACCCTCAGAACGAAAGAGGCCTAAGTTAAAAAATAGTGAAATTGAGTTACAATCATAGAGTCATAAAAAGGTATGCCGTGGACGGAAGATTCGCTATGCTCTTTTTTTACAATAAGTGCCTTTGTTTTACTATTCATCGGATAGAGCGTACCTTTTTATGTCTCACTATGATTGTTAGGTACTCAATTTTTTGAGAATTTTTTGAGTATTTAAACTATTTTTTGACTTAGGCCTCTTTCGTTCTGAGGGTGCGTTGTGTTCTCACAGTTAACACAACACTTCTCAAGCTAAAATCCATCAAGCCGTTTCGGCTACAGAACGTAGCAAAGAAATACTTGCAACTTACCTAAAGAAATGCTCGAGAAGACGTAGAAAGAAGCCTCGCAGCTGTTCAGCAGCATTTCCTTGAGGATGTTGATGCCCAGGATCGCGCTGCCCCGACCCACCATCACCGTGAGGCATACCGCCATTGCTCTGGAAGAGACACGAAGACTTTAATCTAATGGTAACCACAAAACATAAGACCGCCGTGAAAGATAGATAGATAGATAGATAGACACATTAGAATATTCTTTATTCTACTGAAACTATACTTATTGATAAAAGCTGGCTGGGAGTTTGAATTATTTTAAAGGAAACCGTTACGTTTTTTAGGGGTCAGTCAAGTCGAGATCTAGCAAGGCTAGGGTTTCGATAAGAAAAAAGAAAATAAACAAAACATAATATTTATTTTAAAAAAAAAACCTATTTAGAGGCTAAAAATTCCACCCAAGCCTGGCACGGATAGCCAGAGGTCGCGGGTTCGAATCCCGGCATGGGTGGAATTTTTAGCCTCTAAATAGGTTTTTTCTAAGTAGCTTACTTAGGCCATGTGCTGCGATGCAGTAAATACCAATTACTGCAGACTATTTTGATGGGCAAGGTGGAAGGAAAGAGAAGGCCGGGCAGGATGTCATGGTTGTGCAACATCAAGGAGTGGACCGGTGTTAAAACCGCGGAGGAGCTGTTCAGAATTGCACTGAACAGAGATCGCTGTAAAGAGCTGACTGCCAACCTCCAGTAATGGAGAGGCACTTTAAGAAGAAGAACAAATAGGTTTTTAAAATTGTCCTTAGCACGGGTTAGTGCATTAAAAATAGTATAATAATACTTATTGTTGAATTTATTACTGTTCAAAAAAAAAATTGGTTCTCCCGGCTGCCTAAGTGATCTTAAACCATCACGAAGGTTTAGGATGCGTCTATGACTAACGCTAGTGGCATTTTTCCGAGCAGTCTCGTGCTTCGCAAGTCACGTTAAGCAGTTGGTGCGGGCTGCCGTCGATAGATGGCCGTCGTTAAGGCGGCAAATTGTACTATATTTTTATACAATTTCTATTACTGTAGTTTCTGTGTACTGAAATGATCTACTTATACGAGTATAAAATCGCTTAAATTCAACAATCATCGTCATCGACCCATTATGTCCCTACCGAGGGGAATGGATCTGTTCCCTAAGGAAGGTCTAGGACGTACTCCGCCACGCGGGCCAAGTCCGCATTGGTGGAGGCTTGCAAGACTAGTGGCTGGTTTTACTGTCAGAAGTTTTCAAGCCGCCTTTGGCTTAACGACTGCCATCTATCGGCGGCAGCCGGCTATTCGCAATTTGCTACAATCATTGTTAATGTGGAACAGGTACTTTCTACTATACAGATACTAATATGATACAGATTTTAAAAAAACTTAAAGAAATACTAATACAATTATGCTATTATAGCATACAATAATTTCTGGAACACACGTAAATTCTATGTTTCTTTACCTCTTTGCCCTTTTTTTATCAATTGTCATTTATGTAAGATAAGCTATATAGATGTGTAAATGAACTGTCAACATTATACAAAATGTTGCTATGCCCTACAGGGTCAATAATGGTACTTATAACAATACTAGCTTTTGCCCGCGACACCGTCCTCGTGGACTTTAGTAGCTACAAAATTTTGCAACCCCGTTCACCTTAAGGGTTAAATTTAAAAAAATCGGCGTAGTACGTGTTCAATCAATTGTGAAGAGTATCTATTTTAAGTTTTCAAGAAAATTAGACAACATTCTTTATACCTCTCATACAAATTTTGGCAATCCTTTTCGCCACCTTAGGGGTTGAATTTCAAAAAATCCGCTCTTCTCCGTACGCTCTATGCAAAATTTCAGCTTCCTACGTCCAACGGCTTGGGCTGGGCGTTGATGAGTGAGTCAGTCAGGACTGAATTTTATTTATATATAAGATCAACCCCTTGTGAACTTATGAATGCAATAAATGATAATGATGATGATTATACTATTTTTATTTTTAATGCACTAATGTACGGCCACTCGGCTGTGGAATGATCTTCCGGTATCAATAAGGCGCTCCCCTTCCACAGCTGTCTTTAAAAGCAAGGTTAAGGAGTTTTATCTGTCCCTGCAAGTTTAGTATTCGTGCATTGTCCTTTTCATTTTGTCTTTTCCGTATGTCTCCATATAGGTACACAATATTGTATTTATTTCCTACAATAATACAAATAAAGAATATTCTTATCTTATCTTAATGTACGTAATACAGAGAATAGTGTAAAGAGGTTCGAAATTTCACTGATGCTGGTGAGTCGCCCATTAGCTCAGTTGGAAAGAGCGCTGGCACGGATAGCCAGAGGTCGCGGGTTCGAATTCAGGCATGGGTGGAATTTTTGGCCTCTAAATAAGTTTTAAAAAAATGATGATGATGAAAATAAACTGTTATGTGTTTTAATAAACTGTTTTTATATCTTTGGTAGTTCATACCTCAGGTGTGTAGGGTAAATATCCACAGTAAACGTTGTAATGACGCCCATGCAGAGGACTGGTCCTAGGTAAAGGACGAACATGACGGCGCTGAGGGCCGCGTTCTGGCTCAGGTTGATGAAGTAACCCATCACACCGGCTATGGCCTGGAGACAACATGTGCAAAAAATCGTACAAATACCGACAAATCCACGGTAACTCGAGCAGAGAGGACCAGGAATTATTAATATTGCCAAACTGTATTGCAATTATAATTTGAAATTTACTGCGAATGTTATTTGTTGTTAAATTCAATCCAATTCTTAAAAAAAGAATTTACCAAATCGGTCCAAGCGTCATCGAGTAATCGGGAAAAAGACGGTTGGAGTCAACCAAGTGGCGGGTTTCCTCGCGATGTTTTCCTTCATATTTAGCATGTGGTATTGCTACTACAAAGTCGCAGATGTACGTTGGCCTACATAGACGAATGTATATTCTACTTTAAGCACTATCTACCAGTCGGCGTAACAACATAGCAAATAAGCCGTAATCTACACTTCTACACTAATATTATATAAGTTTATATGTTTTGAAGTTATGAATTTGCAGTAGGGAAAATAGGAAGGAACTCATCGTGAGTAAACCTGTGGGCCTGACGTGTTAACAAGCTTCAGCGCTTTAACGTGCCAATTCGCGGTAAGCACGCGTGGTAATAAAGCCCACACTCGAGCGGTGATAGCGAAGCGGTGTTGAGCGCCGGCTTCTCAATCGGGAGGTCGTGGCTTGAAATCCCGGCAGGTACCAATGACTTTGTTTTCTATGTTATGCACATTTGTGAAATTAGTACCAATGCCACTCGCTGACCGTGATGGGAAACATCATGAGGAACCCTAGTGTCTGCAGTGTTAACGTACCTCAGCGATTGCTACATACAATGGCCCAACTAAATGAGGCTAAATGCGGAAACTACAGTATTACAAATATAGGCTGCATTCTTATTATTGTTAAGTTTCTATACGTAGAAGAACGAAATTTTGAAAACTGGAGTACTTCCTAAGTACTTTCGGAATTACCCATAGTCTCAGACTGTATACTTAGGTAATACATAGATTTCCAAAAAAAAATCAACAGTATTTAGAAATGGGCCTCCTGGTGGAGGTCGTCTATAGCATATGTCCAACCATTCAGGGTGGACATATGCTATAGACGAATCCTATTAAACACTGCAGCTGTGATTAGATAAAGTAGAAATTGTATTAAATTATGTATTAAAAACATGTATTAAATTATGTTGTTTTCGTGTTGTAAAGTTGATTTATTTTTTAGCTGTGTCTTTTTTTTTTTTTGCGTTCTGTGTAATCTTTTTTTATTAATTGGTTTGTGTGTTTTTTTTTTTGTTTTGTTTTGAGTATTGTGCCGTCAAATAAATACATTTTCTTTCTTTAAATTGAACTCAACCATTGCAATTTATTCGGCTCAGTTATTTAGGTACTGCTATCCACAAAGTTAAATGTAAAATTTAAAATAAGTGTGATTGCATCTTTGTCGAAGCAATTATAAAATTATTTAATGTTTTGTTCCAATTTTAAATTCTATCATGCGAAAATATTCTATGAAAAATTCTTCTACGCCCCATACCAGCTACATGCAGTAAACCATAGTACTATTGTCCAATCTACATCAACCAAGGTGACCTAGGTGTAGGAAAATTGTTCAAACACTTCTATTATATTAGTGACACCTCTGCTCACTAAAGATAACAACAAAATTTATTGTTCCAACGTAACAATTCTTTTGTAATGTAAAGCAGGTAAAATAGAGCGGCCATGTGCGATTTGATAGTGCGCACTTAGAAAAAATCGGATTCAGTTCGATTTCCCGGGCGTGTTAAAGGACGGACGACAGGCTACGTAAAAAAGACATGTGCTATAATTAGTGTGTATAGTTTTCTTTTCGTATTTATGCTTCACTATTGTACTAGGATCGTATTCTGTTAAGATAGTAACCATTCAAAAAGAAAAATAAATAAAACACCGCCTTACCTGTATACTAATGAAGATCCGTCTCCTGCCAAACTTGGTGACGACTGTGCTCATCAGGGTATTAAGGAAGGAGAATATCAGTGATATGCCCAAGATGGAAACCATAGCCGTCTGGTTGAGAACACATTCCTGAGTCTGTGGATGAAATATCGGGATAAAACTTATTGTAATAATCAAAAATCCCAGTAGTCTTCCATTAATTCGTTCAGATTCACTCATTCTGTTTTACTTTCGCCCATTCAATCGTTCATTCAAAATGTCGGCAGCTAGGCGATCCGATGCAATTGGTTATCGATAATAAAACAATCGTCCTACTGTTCACACTTTTTCTTCGGTCTGCGCCCTTTCCAACTAAACTTTTTATAAAATCTAGGTTAAAATATTATTTTAACCTAGATATTGTAACGTTTAGTTTTGATGTAGATGATTTCAAACCTTCTGCATCAAACATATTATTATACTATTTTATTTTTAATGCACTAACCCGTGCTAAGGAACAAATTTAAAAACCTATTTAGAGGCTAAAAATTTCACCCATGCCGGGATTCGAACCCGCAACCTCTGGCTATCCGTACCAGCGCTCAATTGGTAGAGCGCTGGTACGGATAGCCAGAGGTTGCGGGTTCGAATCCCGGCATGGGTGAAATTTTTAGCCTCTAAATAGGTTTTTAAACATATTATTATGTTTCCTTTGGTGAATTTGATGAAGAAGGTTTGAAATCATTCAAGCCTTATTGGTTCATGCCCAATAATATTACGATATCAACCCTTGTACCCTACTGCTGGGGCACGGGTCTCTTCCCGCACCGCAGGAAGGTTAAGCCATACTCCACCACGGGGGCCAACTCTGGGTTGGTGGAGGATTGTAAGTCAGTGGCGGGCCTTACTGTTAAAAGTTATAAAGCCGCCCATAAGACGTGGCTTAACGATATTATATGACAGTCGGCACTGACGGCTTAGCGGGCCTTGCTAAGCACAGAAGCGCTCGGGAAAAATGCCACTAGTGGTAGCCACGGGACGATCACCCATCTAGCGCCTGACCGTGCCTGTTGTTGCTTAACTCAAATGATTGGTTCCAATCTCTCGGTTTGGGAATCGCTCGTAGCCCCGGCTGCCTGAGTGATCTTAAACGATCACGAAGGCTAAGCAAAACAGGGCGCGTCCAGTGCATGGATGGGTAAGCGTCTATGACTAACGCTAGTGGCATATTTCCGAGCGGTTCCGTGCTTCGCAAGGCACGTTAAGCAGTTGGTGTTGGCTGCCGTCGATTGATGGCAGTCGTTAAGCTAAGTCAGAGGCCTTAGGGTGGCTTGAAAACTTCTAACAGTAAGACCAACTACTTGTCTTGCAAGCCTCCACCAATCCGGACTTGGCCCCCGTGGTGGAGTATGGCCTATACCTTCCTCAGGCAAGAGACCCAAGCCCCTCGGTGGGGACATAATGGGTCGATGATGATGATGACTGGTTTGACTAGGCCACGAGCGCTTATAGCTTTTCATATAAACTATTCTCAAGAATATAATAAATTTTTCATATGTTTATTTCCATTTCTATGCATTATCAAACCTCTATCTTTTAAGCGTGTTTTAACGTTTTGCGTCATCATATCATCAGTCCACTGCTCGACATAGGCCTCTTCCAAAACACGCCACTGAGTTCAGTGTGAGCTCACAAACTAGGTTTGTGTGGTAACTGTTCTTTGCTGAAGGGGCAGTCAAAAAAGTACCGAAAAAAATTCAAATTCGAAGCGTAAAGAAGTATTTACCTGTTCAATAACAAAGGTAGCGTTTTGAGGGGTGGCAATCATCTCGCAAAAGGAAAGACTAGTGTCCCCCCGCTCCACCGACCTCATGAAGCCATCCACGACTGTAGGAAGCCAGATTATATACGGGTTCACGCTAAAATCATAAGGATGCTCATTAATGTACTATAGAAAGTCGCGTAGGTCGCTGGTTCATATCCGGCTCGAAGGACCAAAAAGCATGGGGTTGTTAATGGCAATCATGAAATCTTCTTAGGTTTACGTATGGCAGCTGATGCATTTGGTATAAGATGATTTGAGAAAAGATGGTCAGAGTGGAGTTTTTTTTTTCCGCTGCCTTTTTCTCCACTACAATACGGCCCGAAGGCAGCGGCTTACATTTTACATTGTACATTGACATTCAGCAAACAGAATGTAAATTCTTTACGGTGAAATAAATTGATTTGAATTTGAATTTGCATGTAGCACACACTTGTAGTTTAGTGGACTGTATTTAGTAGCCTGGTGATTAATTAAAACCGAGATAAAGAGACTTAATACATTTTTAAAAACCTATTTAGAGGCTAAAAATTTCTCCCATGCCGGGATTCGAACCCGCAACCTCTGGCTATCCGTACCAGCGCTCTACCAATTGAGCCAATGGGCGACTCACGGCATCAGTGAAATTTCGAACCTCTTTACAATATTCTCTGTATTACGTACAGGCAGCGACATCTGACTTAAGCAAATTGCATTACTTACAGCCCCGACTACCTACTTTGCAGTTAGGTTTAACATCGGAACGATATCACTGTACCCACATGATTACACTATTTTTATTTTTAATGCACTAACCCGTGCTAAGGAACAAATTTAAAAACCTATTTAGAGGCTAAAAATTTCACCCATGCCGAATTTCTAAATAGGTTTTTTAAATTTGTTCCTTAGCACGGGTTAGTGCATTAAAAACAAAAATAGTGTAGACTTAATACAGTTTACATATCTAATTATTAGGGATCGTGCTGCTGTCGATTGTATTAAACTATACCTATAAGAGATAAGAGATGTATTTTCTGTCCGTGGCAAATTTGATTTTGGTTACAAGTTAATTCATTTCATTTCGTATTTACCTACTACTTTTGAACACTAAATTATAAGATCAGACATACCACGCGCGTTGGCGGCAAAGGACGAACGCCGTTTACAATAGTGTCAACATATAACAAGGTAAATCGATGTTGCCACAGTAAAAACATGGTAAAATAATCTACGAAATGAATTTTCGAACGTTACAATTCAAACTAGGTGTCCATTTCAAAATCTAGATATTTTTGGAGAAATAAAAAAACTCCAACATATCGCGAACAAATCGCCCACCAGATCACTGGGCTGACAATGTGAGGTAGATTGCTGGCAGTGGCTGGATGAGGATGACCTAGACCAGCTAGAAATGGCGTGCATTCGCGGAGGCCTACGTGCAGCAGTGGACGAGTACGTGGCTAGATTGAGTGAATAATTGGCAGAGAACCCACCGTCCTGGGTTCTCGTTCGTACTTTTAAACTCGCTATAACTCGTTATAGTCAGCGTAACTAATGTAAGTTATTATAAACTAGTCGCAACCCAATCAGAGCTATCTTCTGACTAAATAACGTCAGCAAAGTTAAAGATCAATTTTTAGCGACCCGCGACACTGACGTACTAGTTTACCGTATTCATATGCGAAATCTGTCGATTCTTGGCACAAATAATACGTATCGATATCAACCCTTGTATGACCCCATTGCTGAGGCGTGGATCTCTTCCTGCATCGCAGGAAGGTTAGGCCATACTCCACCACGGGAGCCAAGTCCGGGTTGGTTGAGGATTGTAAGACAGTGGCGGGCCTTACTGTCAGAAGTTATCAACCAAAGTCACCAACGGCTTAACGTGCCTTGCGAAGCACGGAAATGATCGGAAAAATGTCCCTAGCGGTCGCCCATTCTGCACCTGACCGCGCTGTTGTTGTTGCTTAACTCAAGTGATTGATTCCAATCGCTCCAATCGACCAGGCCACGAGCGCGTCGAATGTAATAGACATATACATAATAATAATAATAATAATAATTTATAATGTCTATAATTACAGTAAACCAAAACTCACCACATGTAAATGCAAATGAATAAAATGGACAGTTGGACTGTCCTTTTTAGTAGCGGGGGCTTCAACAGCGGAATCGTTTGCGACTTGAGCGACGACCAGAGCCCCGTCGTCTTTTGAGCTGACATTTCTTCGTCTAGCACTATTGATTTGACCTGGAAAGAGATTATGCTTAGTTGTAAGTGTTTAAAAAAACAACTGAGTTGTATACAGTTGTAAACAAATACACTAGTTATAAGGATAGCTGTGACAAATAAATTTCATTTGAATCATTTGACGGCCTCGCTAGCGCAGCGGTTTGGCAAACCTGTCTGTAAAACCGAAGGTCTCGGGTTCGATCCCCTGCCGGGCAAACTAGGAAATGAACTTTTCTAGTTTGTCTCGGGTTTTTGATGTTATCTATGTATTTATTGTATTAAATCTAACATCGAGTTAGCACGGTCTGTAACACAACTCAATTAGTTGTAGGTACTTAGTCTAGGGCTAACGAGATCTGTGTAATATGCCCATGACTATTTATTTATTATTTCATATTATTTCATGCTGATATTGAAGAAATAAAACGATTAAGATTAATTAAAATTAAATTGTAAAATATAAAAATTACTTATCCTTAACAGATGGTTTCTCATGCAACAGGTGTCTTACTTATTTATATATTAATTAACAGGTGTCTTACTTTCCGTCGTAAGGTTGTCTGGAAGAAATTGCTTTTAGCAATAAGGCCGCCAATTGTACTTTGTATCTTTACATGTTTTATAATATGTGCTCTGGTGTACAATAAAGAATATTCTTATCTTATCTTATCTTAATCTAACCCACGACCTCCGGCAAGGTTATTAGACGTTTTACCCCTAGACCAAAGAGGCAGTCAAAGTGGTTATAATTAACTTAGTAAGAAATGAATAGCTCCGAACCAGCTGAAAAGATTGGTCCGTTCACTGTGCTTTTTATTACTAAATAATGAACGTGTAAACAAAGTCTGCAACTAGAAAAACCAATGAATTCATTTTCATTTTTATCATTGAATAAGTGGAATGGTTTTTCACCAAATCTTTGTTTTTGTAAAGAAAATATAATAAAGTCACTTAAAAAACCATATTCTTTAATAAAGCCTCCTTAGGACTTCCAACGCTTTTGCTTCCTCGCTAGCACTACGCCTTCATACTTCTTCACTTCACTAGCCTTCAGCGTTCATGAATATTATAAGAGAACCAAATAACCTAATAATCCACTTCTTTCATATTATTGATTTTATAATTAGTGCTCAAGACTTCCAACGCGTTTGCCTCGTCGCCAACACTAAGCCATCATAATTCTTCACTTTAAACCTTCAACCTTTATGAATTATAAGACAGCCAAACAACCTGATAGTTCACCTCTTTCCCATTATCAAGCCTATAATTAGTTCTCGGGACTTCCAACGCTTTTGCTTCCTCGCCTGTACTATACTATACTTCTTCACTTCACTAAGCCTTCAGCCTTCATGAATAATATAAGACAACCAACCAACCTGATAGTTCACCTCTTTCCCATTATTAAGCCTATAATTAGGTCTCGGGACTTCCAACGCTTTTGCTTCCTCGCCAATACTACGCCTTTATACTTCTTCACTTCAATAAGCCTTCAGCCTTCATGAATAATATAAGACAGCTAACCAACCTCATAGTATATGTCTTCCCAATTATTAAGCCTATAATTAGTCCTCGGGACTTCCAACGCTTTAGCTTCCTCCCGAACACTACGCCTTCATACTTCTTCACTTCAATAAGCCTTCAGCCTTCATGAATAATATAAGACAGCTAACCAACCTTCTAGTACACTTCTTTCCAATTATTGAGCCTATAATTAGTCCTCGGGACTTCCAACGCTTTAGCTTCCTCCCGAACACTACGCCTACATACTTCTTCACTTCAATAAGCCTTCAGCCTTCATGAATAATATAAGACAGCTAACCAACCTTCTAGTACACTTATTTCCAATTATTGAGCCTATAATTAGTCCTCGGGACTTCCAACGCTTTTGCTTCCTCCCGAACACTACGCCTTCATACTTCTTCACTTCAATAAGCCTTCAGCCTTCATGAATAATATAAGACAGCTAACCAACCTTCTAGTACACTTATTTCCAATTAATTATTGAGCCTATAATTAGTCCTCGGGACTTCCAACGCTTTTGCTTCCTCCCGAACACTACGCCTTCATACTTCTTCACTTCAATAAGCCTTCAGCCTTCATGAATAATATAAGACAGCTAACCAACCTTCTAGTACACTTATTTCCAATTATTGAGCCTATAATTAGTCCTCGGGACTTCCAACGCTTTTGCTTCCTCCCGAACACTACGCCTTCATACTTCTTCACTTCAATAAGCCTTCAGCCTTCATGAATAATATAAGACAGCTAACCAACCTTCTAGTACCTACACTTCTTTCCAAATTGAGCCTATAATTAGTGGGACTTCCAACGCTTTTGCTTCCTCCCGAACACTACGCCTTCATACTTCTTCACTTCAATAAGCCTTTAGCCTTCATGAATAATATAAGACAGCTAACCAACCTTCTAGTACACTTCTTTCCAATTATTGAGCCTATAATTAGTCCTCGGGACTTCCAACGCTTTTGCTTCCTCGCCAATACTACGCCTTCATACTTCTTCACTCCAATAAGCCTTCAGCCTTCACGAATAGTATAAGACAACCAACCAACCTGATACTCCGCCTCATTCCCGTTATTGATTCTGTAAATAGTCCTCAAGACTTCCAAGGCTTTGGCCTCCTCGCCAATACTAAGCCAGTATTTTGGGCTCTCGATGCAATGGTACACCCCGACGACGACCAATGCGCAGGGCATCGAGTAGATCAAACTGAGCAGCCGCCAGGAGTTGAAATAGATGTCCAGGAAGCTTACGTAGTAGGAGAAGGTGAGGGGCAGGACTGGCATAGCTATTACTGCGAAGGAGAAAAGTAAGATAAGAATAGAATAAAAGAAAAATTAGGGTCTTGAATGTCCGTAAATTTGTTATCTATTTTTTAATGCACTAACTAACCCGTTCTAAGGACAATTTTAAAAAACCTATTTACAGGCTAAAAATACAGAGTACGTAGATAGATAGATAGATAGATAGATAGATAGATAGATAGATAGATAGATAGATAGATAGATAGATAGATAGATAGATAGATAGATAGATAGATAGATAGATAGATAGATAGATAGATAGATAGATAGATAGATAGATAGATAGATAGATAGATAGATAGATAGATAGATAGATAGATAGATAGATAGATAGATAGATAGATAGATAGATAGATAGATAGATAGATAGATAGATAGATAGATAGATAGATAGATAGATAGATAGATAGATAGATAGATAGATAGATAGATAGATAGATAGATAGATAGATAGATAGATAGATAGATAGATAGATAGATAGATAGATAGATAGATAGATAGATAGATAGATAGATAGATAGATAGATAGATAGATAGATAGATAGATAGATAGATAGATAGATAGATAGATAGATAGATAGATAGATAGATAGATAGATAGATAGATAGATAGATAGATAGATAGATAGATAGATAGATAGATAGATAGATAGATAGATAGATAGATAGATAGATAGATAGATAGATAGATAGATAGATAGATAGATAGATAGATAGATAGATAGATAGATAGATAGATAGATAGATAGATAGATAGATAGATAGATAGATAGATAGATAGATAGATAGATAGATAGATAGATAGATAGATAGATAGATAGATAGATAGATAGATAGATAGATAGATAGATAGATAGATAGATAGATAGATAGATAGATAGATAGATAGATAGATAGATAGATAGATAGATAGATAGATAGATAGATAGATAGATAGATAGATAGATAGATAGATAGATAGATAGATAGATAGATAGATAGATAGATAGATAGATAGATAGATAGATAGATAGATAGATAGATAGATAGATAGATAGATAGATAGATAGATAGATAGATAGATAGATAGATAGATAGATAGATAGATAGATAGATAGATAGATAGATAGATAGAATATTCTTTATTGCATGTACACCAAGGATTACATAAGAGACTTATAAAATAACAGTACAAGTGCACGTAATACAGAGAATATTGTAAAGAGGTTCGAAATTTCACTGATGCCGGTGAATCGCCCATTAGCTCAGTTGGAAAGAGCGCTGGCACGGATATCCAGAGGTCGCGGGTTCGAATCCCGGCACGGGTGGAATTTTTAGCCTCTAAATAGGTTTTTTTTAAATTTGTTATCTGTCAAGCCAGATAAGAAAATTCTTTATTGTACACCAGCAAACCAATTTCCTTTATGCAGACTATATACGGCCCACTGCAGGGAACAGAGTGCTTAGTGCGAGTTTGACAGATCCAATCGAATATCTTTACTACCGCGTTAATCGAGCATTGAGTAGTGAGTATGAGTAAGTTAACCGTTCGAACTGGCAAAACGCTGTCACAGTACAACTCGCACTCGTTTTATTCGTGTTTTGGCTGGTAAACGTGTTCACTTCTCAACGTAAACCATTACAACTCGCACTCAGCAATTTTAATTTAGTAACATACTTGTCGCTAGGTGGCGCTTCCTCGATGCCATAGAAATATGAGTTTACGTTAACGCGATCGAGTTGTTAAAAAACTCGCACTAAGCCCTCAGGCCATCTCTCAAAGAGAGACAGAGAGAATAGGCGCTTAATTAAGACGCGCACAGCTCGCTGCAGGGCACATTACGTCTCTCAGAGAAAGACAGAGATAGTGTGGGCTTAATTACTACGCGCGCCCAATGCGAATTTGTGAATTCAAGCGCTGAGGTACTTGAACATCTCAAACACTTAGAACCAACAGCAGCAGGGCACAGGCCTGAATGTCACTCCAGTCTATGTTTGAGGCATGTTCCTCAAGGCAACAGAAGTCTAAACACACACTATAATCACTGGATTATAGCGTGTGTTTAGGCTTCCGTTGCCTAGTTATAATATTAAGCAATATTAAGGTGACAGCACCTTAATATCGCTTAACATTATAACTACGTTTTAAAAAGCCTATTTAGAGGCTAAAAATTCCACCCATGCCAGGACTCGAACCCGCGACCTCTGACTAATAGGTTTGTCCTTAGCCAGGGTTAGTGCATTACAAAGAATATAATTATAACTACGTGTAAGTAGAGCAGTTATTCGATTGCTTTTTGATGACTCCACGAAAAAACCAAAAAATATTTTTAAAACCTATTCAGAGGCTAAAAATTCCACCCATGCCGGGTTTTGAACCCGCGACCTCGGGCTATCCGTGCCAGCGCTCTTTCCAACTGAGCTAATGGGTGACTCACCGGCATCAGTGAAATTTCGAACCTCTTTACAATATTCTCTGTATTACGTACAGACAGCGACATCTGGCTGAAGTAATTTGCATCACTTGCAGCCCCGAGTACCTACTTTGCAGTTAGGTTTTTACATCGGAATGATATCGCTGTACCCACATGATTATATTCTTTTTAATGCACTAACCTGTGCTAAGGACAATTTTTAAATACCTATTAGCCAGAGTTCGAGTCCTGGCATGGGTGGAATTTTTAGCCTCTAAATACGTATGTTGGGCGACATCAAGATGCAGTTACCTTATTTAGAGGCTAAAAAAATTTGTATCTTTTACAAATTCACAAATCACTTCATAGCTTATAGGCATGCACATTCGAGAATACCGACACATTTATCAAATTTTGCTTCGCGCAAATTAATTTATGGGGCCTCTAGACGGGCCATATTTTCACGAAAATGTGTAGCTGCAAATGTGTGGCTGGTAGCATCAGCCATAATATGAAATATTTGGCAATATTTTTAGTACGGCCGGGATATATTGTGACATATTTGTTGTGTATCCGATGATTTTTTAGTATCCCAGCCATATGGCCGGAACAATCGCTTTGCAATCGAAAATCATGCAATATTTTCTCAGTCTGTCTCGCCTCACGGCCTAAGTGCGTCCCTTTTTCTTGCTACGTGAAGTGAAGTTTGCTGCGATTTGTTCGGCTAGAGCTATGTTCGTGTTTGTTTTGTTTCTCTTTATTTGGTTCGTTCGTACTCATGTATGTAGCCCGTGTAAAGACAAAATATTAAGCCATATACTGTTGTAGAACTGTTGCCGGGAATGGCCGGGATATACATTTTCCAGCCATGTGCTGCATTAAAATGTTTTTTTGTATTTTCGGGATATAGTGTAGCCAAATATTTCACAAAAAGTGTAGCCCGTCTAAAGGCCCCTTAATATTCTGGTTCTTCCATGGTCACGCCTGTAAGCGCCATCTATCAATAAAATTGCTTTGTGAGTTTGTGCTGAAAATGACTCATTCATAGCTTAAAAAAAATTTTTTTTTTTGTAAACGTCACTCGGTGAAAATCTTCCAGTTTCGCTATGGATTTCAATATAATTTATGACCGCAATTTGGCGAAGGGCGAAATATTATTTGAAATCAACTAATTGTCGGTCTGGTATTGCTTAGTAGATTGCTCATTAATTTTTCATTTCATTTCATTCTTTGAGTAGTTATTTTGGTGAAGATTGAGTAGTAACATGTACAATTTACAAAATACTTTAGATAAGATAAGAATATTATTTATTGTACACCAGAGCAAATAATTGAATTAAATCGTAAAGATTTTTAAATGAGACATACTTAATTGACCCAGTAACTAGCCAGCCTGACCAACATCACGGATCCTAGTATCACTGATATAAGTTTCAATCAGCCTGCCCTCACAAATACGTGACTGTTCACACGCAATTTAAACAAATAATCCCTGTTTCAGTCACACAGATCAATGATACGGATATGCGCCTGTATTATGCGCACGATAATACAGGCGCATAATACAGGCGCATTAAGGAAGTAGCAGATACTAAGGAAGTAGCAGATAGGCGATTGGAATGAACACTATCCTGAAAGCTATAGCAGAGAGGATGGATAGCCCAATAATTAGACACTGGGACTCGCTTTTGTGTAAACCAAATTTGGAGTTGAACTTAAAAATTAAAAGTTTAGTTTCAACTCCAAAATTTTAATTTTTTTTAAATTTTTATAAATTTAATTAAATATTTTATTTTATAATTAATACTGAGTGTCATTTTATTAACAACCCATGGATATTTATCCGGAATAAAGAAATACAATACAATGATGGCACATCCTTGCGCTATGGCGCTCATTAGGGGAGGGCTATGTCCTAGCCTGAAGAAGAAGCCCATCGCCGATTGGAAATTTCAAGCGCTGACGTATTTGGACACCTGAGGTGACACTCTGTTTTCTTTCACAGCTAGCGAGTGGTATTGCTACTGTGGCTTCGCAAATGTGCATAACTTCGAAAACAAAGTCATTGGTACATGTACGCGCCTGATTATGTGCACAAAATTCTGAGTGTTTCCAATCATCCTACTGTAATTTTATAGAATTTTACAGTAGGATGATTGGAATCATTCAGGATTTAGTGCGCGTAATTTAGAAGCAGGGACCTAATCTACACACCAAGACTTTGCACAATCCCGACGTTTGTGACTGCAGTTAGTATAGAACTAAACAGTAGGAATCATTCAAGATTTAGTGCGCGTAATATAAGGGCAAACACTTACGCATAAGGACGGTTCTATATTGGACGATAACCAAAACGATACATCTAGTTTCATACGAGTACATTCACTGCGGAAGTTACCGTTATCATTCAAAGGTCGTAACCTCACCCCTTTATCTTGGAGGGGAAGGCAGAAACCAGGGTCTGCCACTTGCCACGATCCTGACATGTCTCTTTCGCTTCTTCAACATTCATTAGTCATTTAAGTCTACCAAGTAATCATTAGAGTATTTGTAGTCTTGAAAGACTACAAAGTAGTCCACACTACAAAGTAACCATTGCAATGAAATGAAATGAAAAGGTTTATTCATTGGAGGCTACAAAGTCAGTAGACACTAAAAAAACAAGTGCAAAAAAAATCCGTACCTGTATCTTGTTACTCAGTTGCCATTTGTAATAATGCGAAGTAGCATTATTTTTTAAGTAAATTCCCTTATTTTTGAATTTCCTTTGAATGAACCTATTTAATTTCTTTTGAAGTAAGATAAAAAACTGTAGTAAAAAAAAACCAACAAACTGACTACAATGTCAACTCTTGATCAACAAACCGACTACGATGTCACTTTTGGTGTCAATACTTTTTTTGTTCCTTTTTGACATTTGTAAATTTGATTGCTATATCTTAATTTGATTGTTATTATATTATTTTAAGGCACTAACCCGTGCTAAGGACAATTCAAAAACCTATTTAGAGGCTAAAAATTCCACCCATGCCGGGACTCGAACCGGTAATCAATATTACCAATAAATTATGTCTATGTTGTTAAGTTGATAAACCCACAGTTCAACAATAGAAAGACTCGACTACGCCTTTTATATAGAATTATCTAATAAGCCATGAATTATATGTAGCTTTAAGAAACGCGGCACAGCTGAACTGCTACTCGTAAGTACATACCGGCCATGATTCCATTGGACAACATGAAGACACTGGTAGCTAGGATGATCATGGAGTTCCGCTTGTGTTGTGGCGTGCATTCACTCAGCAACGTCATAGCCAGCGCGAATGTCCCGGATAATCTATTGACAGAAAACAGCTGTTTAATGAAAGGTTATTATTGTTATTCTTTATTGCTTGAAAATTGAAAACTGTAGCGCGGCTAAGTTTCTGTTCACTTTTAATATTACAGCTAGTAATAATAGTTAGCTTTAAGGGTACTTAATTTGGTGGTGGTGGTATAATTAAGATGGGTACGATGGGACTGTCATCGTCACTCTTAAGTGTACAAAAGTCCCTAAAGTAAATAAAGATTAACAAAAAAAAAATTGTACTATGCGAGCTTAATGGCCTTAAGTTTGTTTGAATCCTTGTGTTAGCAATAATAAATTTTGCGCGTGGTTTTTGATTTGAACGGTGTCACTGCATGTAATTTTTTTCATCATTTTGCAGGTTTGGACACGGCGAGCACTTGTGGTGACTTAAAGCCCATACACTCTTTCTCCGAGAGAAGGCTCGAGTCCTTCAAAATTCTTACCTGTGGTGTAATTATGCGAACTAGAACCTGATCTAGTCCAATCATGTAACTAACATTATAACTACATACTAATTGCTTTGGAATGTCAGGATTCCGACAGGATTTGGTGTGTCTCCAGACAAGTAGTTTTGTCGTGTGGAGGTAATTAATTTATTAATAATTTATTACTTGTTGATACCACTTAGCACCATGTTTAACATAATTACTTTAATTACAGTATAATTGTTCTCTATCTATCTATAGTTTCATCATCAGTATAGTGTAATGCTTAATATAATACGATACTACTAGTATTATGTTAAGCAATTACTTTTTCTTTGTTTTATTTTATTCAGGACACAAACAGTCATAGAGAAAATCTATAAAAGTATGTGTATGCAAAATTACAGCCTCAAAAGTATTTTTTTTAGATGAGGATTGGCAAGGACAGAAAGTGGCGTGTCTTGAGGTTAAGACTATCTTGAGTTGTGGACGAATACGGGCTGATTGATTGAAGACAGAAAGAAATGGCGTGCCTTCAGGGATGCTTAAGTTCATCAGACGATGAGTTTGAGCTGATTGATTGATCGAAATTAGGTCAGCAATACTCACGCAGCACAAGAGATGACCTTGAAGAGAGCCAGCACGATCCAGTTGGGCGAGAAGGCACTGATGATGCCGGTGCTGAAGCCCAGCATCAGAGATAATATTAAGATTTTGCGCCGGCCCCGCGTGTCAGCCAAATAGCCCCAGATGTGCGAGGTAGCTATGATACCTGGTGACAAGTAAATATACGGATCATGAGATAGAGCATAGAATCGAAGTAAATTCGGACTGATCCTGGCACACCGGAACCCTACATGATATTTAAACTACAGTACTACACATCATAAAAGTCCCTTCGGGAATCTACGTTCGCGCAGACTAGGAAGAAGTGTAACGCAAGTACCCGAAGCTATAAGTACATTCAACATGATCTTTAACCGATACGGTTAAGGTGCAGAATTGATTGCCGCAGTAGCGCTACCTATTTCGCTCAAGCTAATATTGCCAAACTAATAGTCACCTGCATCGATGACGTTGAATCAACCAATAGCAACAAAGGCGCGCGGCCTGCCATAAAATGAAACTATCTAATTGGTCGGTCAACTTGCCGCACATCCAAAATTTGGTCATCTGCGCAGGACAACCGCGAGACTTATTTCTTGTGTAGCACTGTACCACCCTATAAAACGCTCTTCGGACACCAAATTTTTGAATAAAATTTTTAGCTCGTACTTTTTAGCTGAGAGCAATGATTCAGTGTAAAGAAATTTTGCTATCGTAGTGAAAGGATTTGTCAATTACCATCAGGAACTTGTAAATTCTGTTTCATAGTTTTATAATTAGCTCATTTGGGAGAGCGCTGGCACGGTTAGCCAGAGGTCTCGAGTTCGAGTCCCGGCATGGGTGAAATTTTTAGCCTCTAAATAGGTTTTTAAAACTGTCCTTAGCACGGGCATTAAAAGAATAAAATAATTTTGAGTTGCCCTTACCAAACAGTGGCATCGCAGCGAGAAGACCTTGCTCCACGCTGGTAGTCTGGAGCTCACACGCGCTGCCAGCGACGAGGAAGCTCAGGGAAATGCTCTCAAACACCATGGCCATGACTAGCGCGCCACAGAGCAGCAGCATCCCGTAGTTGAACTTGCCGAAACCTGGTGAAAAGAAGGACCTTAAGGTGACGACCTCTGTGGCGCAGCGGTAGCGCGTCTGCCTACCACGTCAAGAGGTCCCGGGTTCGAACCCCGGCTGGGGACACAAAAAAAACGCCAGGTCGTGGATATTTATAATGTTAGTGATGTCGTAGTTTCTGGTTCCCACGACACAGGATATACTAGTGTGGGCCCAGAAGCAATGTATGTGTCTGTGTATAAATGTTATGTTATGTTATTCGTAGTGCTAACTAGCGTCACTAATGGAAGAAAAATCATAACTTGTTGCCTAGTAAGTTTTTAAAAACCTTTAAAAACTTAGTAAGTTTTTATCATGAGAATCTTAATAACTTTCTTCACTATTTTAAGAACCTATAGCTTAGAACCTAGAATCAATAACCAAGAATTTTAATCACTTTCCGCCGAAAACGGCCGTTTTTAGCGGAAATCGATTAAAGTTTAGTATAAAACATTTTTCATCATTACAAATTTGATGATCTGACTATTTTACCTGCTTATCCGTTTTTATCCAGTTTTCTGTGTTATTATAAAATAACAGTATCTACAAATAAAGCAACAGTTGTAGTCGTTCCAGTTTTATTATTCATAAAAGCTTTACAACATTACAAGCTTATACCTAATTAAATGTAGCTAATGCCTTCATAATGTTGATACTAAAACGTCATTTCCACGATTCGGACTTGGAAAAGTTAATGAATCTTCTCTCTTAAAGATACATATCTTTGTAATAATGTTTAATATTTTATTGAAATGCGTACCCATGGGATAAAATTTTATTGTTTCCGTTATCTTTTTTTAAGTCAAAGACGAACTATTATATTTATTTATTGCGTTGCCATGGTGACAATTCTACTAATATTATAAACGCGAAAGTTTGTAAGTATGGATGTTTGTTACTCTTTTACGTAAAAACTACCGAATGGATTTTAATGAAACTTTACAATAATATAGCTTATACATCAAAATAACACATAGGCTACAATTTACAAAGATATTGTGTCATATTTTACAAATGCGACCCAAAAAATATTTATGTGATAATTTTTATGTCATAATGTTAAGAAACGCTAATATACGTAAGTAACTCGATATACTGATCCTGTGCAGAAGAAGTCGCGGGCACCAGCTTGTAATCGTATAAACGAATTCTTTGCCGGGACAGCTAAATAGTATATTAACAAATACTGTGTACAGTTCTATAGTAACATTCCTCAAGATATGTTGACGCGTGTAGTGTTACTTTAAGTTGAAAACTCAGTAAATGTGTTCTTTTATGTGAATGAAGTTATAGAACGTATTTTGAAAAAAATGTGCAGTTTTTTTGTTAGCCGCAACACTATTCCTCTAAAGCACTTTTAAGAGTCAGTTTATGCTAAGATTTTTTTAGTTAGTCACTTAAATTTTCACGTTTTAAGGAATCATATTTTTATTAATAAAGTAATCGATTTAACAAATACAGAACAAATAAGGAAGACAGAATATCATTACAATGGTGACATAACATTCATATGAGGAATTGAGGGTAGCCTGGTATCATACAATAACGCCTCATGTGCTTGCGTGGCAAAAAATCAAACAAACACATTTTATATATTAGTGGGGACTGAAAATTCAATCTCATCATCTTTCCATTGCATAACACGATGTTTTACCAGTGCAAACAATCAAACAAACATATTTTATATATTAGTGGGGACTGAAAATTCAATCGCATCATCTTCCATTGCATAGCACGAAGTTTCACCAGTGAAGGTTCAGGGTTCCTTATATATTAGTGGGGACTGAAAATTCAATCGCATCATCTTTCCATTGCATAACACGATGTTTTACCAGTGCAAACAATCAAACAAACACATTTTATATATTAGTGAGGGACTGAAAATTCAATCGCATCATCTTTCATTGCATAACACGACGTTTCACCAGTGAAGGTTCAGGGTTTTTTGAGAAAACTTTATCTTGTTTGCGATATTACGCCACTGCTCTGCATACTTGTTAGATAGTTGTGTAAATAATATAATATTTATATTCACCATGCATGCACAAAATAAAATCATATACGGTTTGCGCATGTTTCATCATGTTTTCAATTTTCGACAAGAGTTAGTTCGGCTCTTAAGATTGGCTTCTAATTGGCCTTCGCCAATATATTTAAAAGAACGATTTCATTTCTTGCACTCTGGAGTGAGACAATGAAATCTCTTACAGAGATAAGCTCGCCTTTGTACAAGTATTTTCATGCATTGTATTTCTTTTTTGTGTTTTTCGTGTGCAATAAAGTATAAGTAATAGTATGTCCTTGCCTGGCTAACATAACACAGGGTATCCCAGTTTGGGACCAGAGCGCCTTGATTTTGTATCTTTTCACGTATACAGCTGTGTGCGACACGGATATTTACTAGACATTGTCCTACAATGATGTGGATTAAAATCACTGAATGCGATATATATATGTGTATATATATATATATATACGATATCTAAATAGAAATAGTGTAGGTTTTTTTTTTTCAAAACCTCCGGGTTCGATTCCCGTACGGAGTACAGATGTTTTTTAAAATGTATGAATGCAGTTTTTCTTGTTATTAAAATCGATGACATGGTTCCTCAGAACAGATCTTCGTATGTCTTATAGTTTCAGACTTTTCCATACTGACCGATTTGAATGAGACACCCTGTATACATAGAGCGCTGTGGACTGAAAGAGGATGTAGTGACTAGAATTGAGAAAGGAATTTTGCGTTAGTTTGGACATGTGGAGAGGATGAAGTAAGAACATACGCTTTTACTTTTCTTTCTATATCACCTTCACACTTTCCATCGCTCGTAAAAAGGACGTCGCAGGCGGACATACGTCGACTAAATAGGAGATGTATTAGCAAAGGGTAGATAAAAAGTACCTGGAACCGCCGTGCGTGCATGCAACGACTTATGAATGTGGATGAAGCGAAGGTGATCTGTCAGGGTCTTGGCAAGTGGCAGTCCCTGGTCTCTGCCTACCCCTCTGGGATACAGGCGTGAGGTTATGTATGTACGTATACATATAGCGCCGGTAGCTCAGTGGGAAGAACAATGGACTCGGAAGCGAGAGACCCAGGTTCTATTCCCAGTGCGGGCATGTACCGATAACTTTGCTTTTTAAGTTATGTACACTTGTAAAGTTATAGCAGCACTACTACTCGCTAACGGTGAAGGAAAACATCGTGAGGAAACCTGAGTGTCTGAGGTTTTAAAAAATCCAATGAGTGGTGGGGCGCGTGGTAATTAAGCCCGTACTCTCTCTCTGAGAGAAGGCCTGTGCCCTGCAGCTTTGATAGGCTACATAAAAAAATATCATAATATTTTTTTACGTAATACAGAGAGTATTGTAAAGAGGTTCGAAATTTCACTGATGCCGGTGAGTCACCCATTAGCACAGTTGGAAGAGCGCTGGCACGTATAGCCAGAGGTCACGGGTTTGAGTCCCGGTATGCGTGGAATTTTAAACCTCTAAATAGGTTTTTAAAAAAATTGTCCTTAGCACAGGTTAGTGCATTAAAAAGAATATATCATAATATTACTTAAAATTATATAATATACTTGTATATTGGTTTTTTCCACGTACCTGTGGCATTCAAAGCTTCCTCGAAAGGTGTTTTCCCGTGTTTGACACTCATGTTTTAATTAGATTTAACGTTTATAAAAAAATAAAAAACTAACACTGATATAAATCTTCACTACTTAAATTACGAGATCAAAATAGTTAACTGCTCTATCAAACTACTTTCAAGGATCGTGGAACTCAACTGAGCATTTTACCGCGCGAAATATTCATATAACAGTGCTACCAAAACAAGGGAAACTAGTGACTTGCCCCGGTTTTACTCATCTTTTATTTTTTAAGACAAGACTTTAAGGTTATCTATCACTTGATTGCGCTGACTTGACGCCTCTAATGTGAAGGCGTGGTTAGGCGCAACGAGCTTTCCTGTTAAATAAAATTTATTTATTTTAATTTATTTGGGTCTTGATAGATGGATGGATGGATAGATGGATAGATGGATAGATGGATAGATGGATAGATGGATGGATGGATGGACGGACGGACGGACGGACGGACGGACGGATGGATATAGTAATTTTATAGTAGTATAATCGAAGTACAGATCGATTTCATAATTATTATATACCAAGGGGTGACTGTACCTGTCAACAAATAAACTAATAAACTAAACCAAATTATACACAGATACCTAGGTATAATTTAGTTTAAGAAAAGGCCTTGCCTGAAAATCGGCAAGTAGTTGCACATTATTGTGCTTTAGTTTCAAGCCGAGACACAGACCTTTTTGTCTTCATTTGTAATTTTTACACTGTTAAATAAAAGTCTCTTTAAATTGTCATTAATGCCTCTAGTATAAGTGATTGTTGTACCTCATTTCGCTTGAAGACAAATAAATATTTTCTATTCTAAATAATGAACGCAGCATCCATGCTTTTAAAAACCAAAACTTAACCTACACTATACTGTACAGTTACTGTTAGTAAGAAACAATAACAAACAAACTTACATCAAACTAAAGTAATATACTTAACAAAGTTTTTTACGCTTGTAAGACTCAACTTTTTTTAAATTATTATTTAACATTTGAAATACTTTAAAACCTATTTAGAGGTTAAAAATTCCACCCATGCCGGGATTCGAATCCGCGACCTCTGGCTATCCGTGCCAGCGCTCTTTCCAACTGAGCTAATGGGAGACTCACCGACATCTAAACCTAACTGCAAAGTAGGTAGTCGGGGCTGTAAGTGATGCAATTTACTTAAGCCAGATGTCGCTGCCTGTACGTAATACAATACAGATAATAATGTAAAGAGGTTCGAAATTTCACTGATGCCGGTGAGTCGCCCATTAGCTCAGTTGGAAAGAGCGCTGACACGAATAGCCAGAGGTCGCGGGTTCGAATCCCGGCATGGGTGGAATTTTTAGCCTCTAAATAGGTTTTTAAAATTGTCCTTAGCACGGGTTAGTGCATTAAAAATAAAAATAGTATAATTTGAAATACTATTTAAATTAAAAAAAACTTTATTCAAAAGTAATGATGTGCTTATTATGATACGAATACTCGTACATATTTGACAGGTCCCATGCTAGTTCTTTTTATCATTTGCGTTGTAATCGTTTTAACCGAATCACAGTTTATTTATTATGACGATTCAATGTACCTACATGGCAAAGTCAATAAAACCACACATACTAAGCATCTTGTTATCTGCAACACAATGTACATCGAATCCGCTCTTTTTTCTATGATCTGAGAATCCGCTACTTGACTAGTATCAAATTTGACGCAATAAATGAATATGTCGTGTAGTATTTAACGTAAGAAACTGAAATATACTGACTTTTCTAAGTAAATATGTAGGATGGCTGCAAAATTTGCAAAGTAAAAAAATATTTTCCGCTTTTAATGTGGAACGTTGAAAACGCTATCCGCCATATTGAAAGCATCTTTGGTATGTAAACAAACATTTGTCAGCCAGAGCCAGTGGACATTAATTATTATAGGACTTACATCAAAGTGATCTTCACATAAATACACCCGAGTTTTAGCTGATAAAGTGTTGCGGTCTCTTTTGGCAAGTTTGGGCCATTTTTTTCGTATGTTTATTTCACTGGGTACACGAATACACAACTTTCCGGGAGTCTTTCTTGATATATTTTTGCATTCTCGAACAATGCAAATTATTGCATTGTTCATGTATTCATGTTCATCAGTTCATGTTCATGTATCATTAGATAATGGCTATATTTTGCATGTAAAATCGATGAAATCATGGTTGCGTTGTTGTTATTTCACTATGCTCACAGATCACTCACAGATGTTGTATGTCAAACTTTGTTTACAAGTATTTAGGTCATCAAACCATAGACAAAAATTGCCGACCGCGTTTTTGGCTGTTTAGCAAAGCAAACTTTTAAAATGTATTTTTTTAAAAAATATACAAAATTATGTTTTGGTCTAATGGAAGCAATATTTACCATTTAAGACTTACTTTAAAAAAGCGTCAAATAGCTGATTATCATAATAAACTACGAATTGCAATTTACTATGACGATTCGATATACATTGCGTAGCCGATTTGTATAATTAGTCTTCGTACGCATTATTGTGTGTGGGCGTCGTACGTAGGCGTGGGCGTTATTTCACGTAACTATTTACCATAACTAGTTACGTGGCTAACGATTTCACAGTTAAAACTTGAAACCGTTACTAGCCGTCGCACGATAAACTAGTAATTTTTCCAAAGCAGTGACTTTCGTAAATATGTGATGTATGTCTCGATACTGTGTCAGTCACTGTTTTACACGGGCAAACGCTACGCGTCGCGTCACTGTTTACAAGCCGAGCGGGCGAGCGAGCCGAAAGTTCCCGAGTCCGAACCGAACATGCATCTATTCAAAACAAAACAGACTAAAAATTATTCCATGCCTATTATTTTGACACGTATTACAACATACTAACATACCTTTTTGTTTCGTCTATTGTGTATTTTGTTTATTTCTGTTGTTATTATGTCAATTATCTATTTGTTTTGTTTTTGTGATGTGTTATATATAATAAACGTATTTCTTTCTATCTTCTTTCGAAATAAACCTGTTACTAAAATCACGCCTTAAACCAGCTACTTCACGTTCCGCGAAAATCCCGTAGCTACCCACGCCTAGATAATCGGCTATGGAATGTATGTCAAATTTTCATAGAAAACCATGAAGTGTAGTTCTATAAAACACGACCCAAACGCTGAAGAAAGTAATGTATCTCAGAAACAAAATCGAATAGCTGGAGGCGCTAAGGTGATCACGGGTTATTTGGGATGCGATTGGTTACTAGACTAGAAAAAGCGTTCATGAAATAAACACTAAAGTCCAATGTTTACAGTCGCGTGTACCAAAATGTAATCACGTTAGAACCTTGTCACGTTAACCTCTTTAACAATTTACTGAAGGGCATAAATGTTAGTGCATATGACTTAAGAGTAAATGTGTCTCTCTTAAACCACTTGCTATTGCATTCCGAGACTGTTTGTAACCGATTTCAGATTCTCAGTTCGACTTGTAGTTGCTGTATCCTGAGTAGACACCCACTTTAACTTATAGAGTTCACTAAGTCGAAGTTTTTGTTCTACTTTGAACAAAAAAAATTAATTATAATTAAATTTGTTTTTTTTAATAAATAATCAATAATAATAAAAGATAGATAGATAAATTATTTATTTACACTTCCACACACTTCCGTAAATGTACAAAAACAGAACAGCATAAGCAGAGTTGACACATTGACATAATAATAATAAATTTAACATTATAACATGCAAGGATGCAAGGTACGGCATGCATCTGCATCATAATGAAATACATGACACATTATTTCTGTGGGTGGGTGTGACAAGTGCAAAATGGTACTGACTCAGCATGTGCTGAAGAAGTGAGCTACTCCAGCGCTGGTATTATGCCAGTACTGGGTTTTAAAATTTTATTGTTTAATTAAAAATCCAGGAATACAGTTATGATCGCAACTCCCACACTAGGCACAGCCTGTTTCGTGGAAGTCGGGCATGTATGATTGTCCACGATTATCTTGCGTTTGGCTGAACCGATTTGAATGCAGTTTCAGAAGTATTTGACACGTTCTAGAGATGATTTCAATGCAAGTTTCATCAAAATCTACAGATATTATTATTACTTAAAGAAAATGATGTCGTCGCTTATGAAACCCATTTTATCAAATTATCTCTTCCATAAGACAGTCGTGACGTGACAGATTTTATTTGTAATTCGTTTCCTACCTGTTTCAAAATGATGACGACTACGGAGTGTTTACTTTCGTGAATCTTCAATTCGGCTCTTATCATAGTCTGTACACAGAGGCCGGATAAGGCCAGCTATGCGCCCGCGCCGGCGCCGCTTCAAACAAAGGTTTGATTATATTCTTTTTGATGCACTAACCCGTGCTAAGGACAATTTTAAAAACCTATTTAGAGGCTAAAAATTTCACCCATGCCGGGATTCGAACCCGCGACCTCCGGCTATCCGTGCCAGCGCCCTTCGCGCTCAATTGGAAGAGCGCTGGCACGGATATCCAGAGGTCGCAGGTTCGAATCCCGACATGGGCGGAATTTTTAGCTTCTGAATAGGTTTTTTTAAAAATGGTTGATACCAAAACGCACGGTTAATCAAGATGCTCAGTCTAAAACGAACGGTACATTTTTTTTACTGCTTTAACCAGTGATTAAAGATTTATTCGCTTAAGAAAGTCCGAGTTTTTTACCATACATACATAACCCGACGCCTGTATCCCAGAGGGGTAGGCAGAGACCAGTGACTGCCACGATCCTGACAGATCACCTCCGCTTTATCAACGTTCATAAGTCGTTGCATGAACGCAACCGGTCCGGGCGTGCGGGCGGGCAAATTGCTTCAGCCAGATGTCGCTGCCTGTAAACAATACAGAGAATACTGTAAAGAGGTTCGAAATTTGCTGATGCCGGCACTTGCCCATTAGCTTAGTTGGGAGAGCGCTGGTACGGTTAGCTAGAGTTCGCGGGTTCGAGTCCCGGCATGGGCGGAATTTTTAGCCGCTAAATAGGTTTTTAAAATTGTCCTCAGCACGGGTTAGTGCAACAAAAAGAATAGTTTGTTCATGGTTCATGCAAAACTGTTTTCAGTTCAACACAACAGAGGCTAGTTTAGTGGAGTTTAGTATCTCGCTGCCTTTTTCTCCACTACACTATGGCCCGAAGGTACCGGCTTACATTTTGTATGATGATTGATCTTTAGCAAACTGAGTGTAATTTAGTTACGATGAAATGAAAAAAAAAGTTTGATTTGATTTGCTAAGCAAGCGAAAAATGCAAACAGTGGGGCGAAACTGTTAAAAATTACAAGTCATGCTTATATGATTTTATCTAGAGTCCTACAACATGGGATTCTTATCATTAATACCTACGTAAACCATTTTATGTACAAAGGTCACATGTACCTAGATCAAAATAAATTTAAAAAAATGCTCCTAAATAGGAATAATACGATCAATAACCCTTTGTTCGTCCTCACTGCTAGGGCACGGTCTGCCATGCAGGGTAGTCAGGCCATACTCAACCACGGTGGCCGAGTCCGGGTTGGTGAAGTTATCAAGGCGCCTATAAGGCCTTTGACATGGCTTAACGATTGCAATTACATGACAACCAGCTCCAATGGTTTAACGTGCCGGAAAAGTGGTCGGAAAAAATGGCACTAGCGGTAGTCACGGGACAGTCACCCATACAGTACTTGACAACGCCTGTTGTTTGCCTATCGTTCATCTAGGCCACGGACTCTTCTACGAAGAATACATGGTATTAAAATACTAGCGCCTGAATACTTGAATACAAGCCTTGCAAGTGCTACGCATACCGGAAACCAAAATAATCTACTAAATTTTATCCTTCTTACATAAAACATGTGGCCAACATACTGGAGACCCTCCCGAGAGGCTGATCTGGGCGCAGTAATTGACTTTTAGGCATGTAGTGTTTTAAATTAATTAATATGTTTAGGTTGGTTTTGTTATTATTGAAAAAAAAAACATGTACATGGTCAGGCTAGCAGCCCGATCTTCTTCTTTCGTGTCGAAAACTTAGACTCCTCCTCAGACCTCTCGCTACCAAAACTGCGCCACTGCGATTGCGCTGGGTGAAGCCTCCATCAGATCCTGCAGGCACCACTGTGGAGCTTCAGGGCAGACACAAATACGCGATGTTATTTGTGCAGCTCCACATCGGCATGAGATATCAGCATCTACAGGCAGGATTCACTATCTCTTCAGATTAACCCGACCGATCCTATGGTTGGATGATATATTTGAATCGGAGGAAGCGGATGTGGATGCGGTTGGCAGGTGGTGTTTAAAAAAAAGCTTAGTTATATATTCAGGGCGTTTAATCGCAATTATTTAGTTGATAAAACGTAATTACTTACTCTGTAATAAAAAGTATAGTGATAAAGATGATACTAACATTAATACACTGTAAAAACAATTGTATGATGATAATAATGTAATATTGTATTATTCTAATATTGTTCTTCTCGTGACCACGATGACTGTAACGTCGTCGAAACGTCGAGGTAAAATAGCAATAAATTACTACGCGATTAAGCCCCGAAAATATTCTATGTTCTAAAATTGTGTAGTCTATAGTTTGTAATGAGTGTTAAAGGCATCTAAGGTTTTAGCGCTAACTTAATAATGAACATCAAACTGTTAGACGGAGTTTATACGTTCAGTCTGGCGTCAGTCAATTCGATCAGTCTGGTTAGACTGACGGCAGACTGATTGTCTATTCAGTGGACTGATGGACTAGACTGACGAATATTCGAATATTTTGATGCTTTATCAGTCTGACATCAATCCGAGCTTGATCAAGGTCATGGACTGAAATGACGCCAGACTGAACGTGTAAACACTTGGTTGGCAGTGGCGGAGAGGCTAAGAGAAGACGACCCTTCGGCTCAGCCGATCCGTCGCAGGAGGACAGAACGGAGAAGGAGAGCGTATGGTCACCTTCTTCCGGCCCCGTGAATAATAGGGGATTGGGGAATCCGGCCTCACTAAGCGGAGCAGAGTGCTACGTGTTCCTAGCATTCCGCTCATACCTGGAGGACAATGGGTGATGGAGGAACTGACGCTGGCGGAGTTGCGGAAAATCGCGAGGACATTCCCGCGACTCCGTCGTACGGCGTGAGAAGGAACACCATGGGGTGTGAGCCGGTAAGAGCCCGGCATAAACCTGTCGCCATTACCAGCGGCGGGGTATCCCTGAGGATTTCCCCATGGAAAAAATATATAATCTGTGATAAGTTGAGAGTCACGGAATATATATATATTGTAAGGCGGGAAAGTGTGGTCCGACCGATCGGACCTAGTGGCAAACAAGGGCGTGGCGCGAAATCCTGTTCCGATTGCACCCAATAAGTTACACTATTAGTAGACGATCGAATTTGGCATGCTCCGGACAGCGAAATCGGTACGCTCCATACGATATCTGTTCGTCTGAAAAGTAGTCTGCCAAACACAATTAGTACCTACTATTTCGAGTTCGCTCGTACCGATGGTACGCCTAATCTACTGTCCAGCTTATACTACGTTTAATCATCTGTTGATAGTATTACAGATTTTTATAAATATCAAAAAGCGCTTACATTGGCGGTAGATAAAGAACGTCATATCCCTTATATCCTACCTATGATAAAGCCGGCTTCTCACTACGGGATGTAATATAATATATGATAAACGTGTAACATCTTGAGATAAAATAAGTTATCACTCGTCATTCATTTTGTACGAGACCGGTTCACACTTGCTATAATAATATTACTTAGAGCTATAAAACTAAATGTATATGACAAGCGATAAATTATATCTCAAGATGTACTTAATAAAAATAATAATTAATGATAAAAATGGAACTAAACCTAAAACATTCTAATTTAAATAAAATATTTGAGCCAGGTCGCTGTCGGGCGGCAGAGTACCAAGAAGGCTGGCGGCATTGTCTCGCTGTATGGCTAGGCTTATTCTTTGGCCAAAGTAAGCACCAGCCCTCGGGTCTCCTGAAGCGTCGACTAGGCGCGACGAGATCTCCTTAAATAGGAGTCTCGCCTCCGGACCCCATGGCCCCAGAGTTTCGACTCCGAAAGGCACAAATATATAGCCCTGCCCTATGGCTGCATATTTGTGCCTCTTATTCGACTCTGCGTTGGACGCCGCCGCCCCTGCATGGCAGGCGGTCGCATGGATATGGGACTGTGCAAGCGTATCAACACAAGTTGCGTCCCAGACCAGCGACCGCCCATTCTTCCATGGAATGAGAGTCATTCCGTCAGGCCTCTTGCTATCGTTGCGCGCAATCCCAGTGGGCTCCAGGACTGCAGGCACGCCTACGCTGGCAAGAGCCCGACGGATTATGTCATTCAGGGCAGCGTGTCTAGACAGACGTTCAGCGCTACGGCAGCATGCCAGGCCATGGTGACCTAACGCATCGACGCCTCCACCGCAGGGGCAGCGATGTGGCTCGTTAGTCCTGGCTCCCAACCTCAGACTAACTCCCAAACTAAATGTGGTTCTCTCTAAGAGAGTACCTACGCTCGCCGATGGGAGGGCCCTCAACCAGTAGCCTGATTCTGGCTCGCAGCTGGCTAAGAGACGAGCACGCTCCGCGTCGTCGCCTGCAGTTTCAAGGAGTTAAATAAATATATTATTATATTACATCCCACATTAAGGTTTATTGCCAAAAGTTACAACGATAAGCCTAATCTTACAGCTAAATTAAATAATTAAAAAAAAATACATATATATAGGTTTAATCAGTTTAACTCAGCAAGACTTAATTATAACCATTTTGGCAATAGGAGCGCGCTCAGCTTTGTCGCTAGATTTTGAAATAAAAACTAGCGGCGCTGGTTTTCAACGTGTCCTTTTTTGCATGATTGTTTAGTTCTAGAAATAAAAGCGTAGACGTAGTTACCACCCGCTCTACACTTATATTATTAACGTATATATTTGGCGATTTTTCAATTATTTGTTCACATTGACCTTTTGTTCCTAAAACCATGTATTTTGATTTTGTAGGGTTTAGTAACAGAGCGTTTATTTGAGTCCAACGAAAAATCTCTTTAAGATCCTCGTTAATTTCCTTTACAGCATCGTCAGTGTTTTGGTGTTCGAAAGATTTATACAGCTGCGTATCATCTGCATATAAATGTACTCTACAGTGCTTCAGATTAGCCACCAAGTCTGAGGTATACAAAATAAATAGGAGCGGGCTCAAAATTGAACCTTGTGGACAACCTCGCGGAATGACCTTCAAAACAGACTGATTTATATTTCCCTCTTCATCTTCAGTAACGACATATTGTTGCCTGTTTGTAAAAAAAGAATTAAACCATTTACAAGCTGATGGAAAGACTCCGTAATAGGACATTTTTGATAGAAGGAGATCTGGGCTAATGCAGTCAAATGCTCGCGAGAAGTCTAGTAATACCAAAATGGTACCTTTTCCCGCATCTGCTGCCGTTAAAATATCATCGGTTACATTGGCAAGAGCTGTTGCAGTGCCGTGTTGACCACGGAACCCGGATTGAATAGCAGGCAGAATAGATTCACATTCAAGATATTTTCTTAGTTGTGAAGTCACTACTCTCTCGATAATTTTTGATAGGACTGGCAAAATACTTATTGCGCGTAATTCCTTGTAATCATCAATAGTAGAGCTTTTAGGCAATGGTTTTACTCTCGCGATTTTCCAGGAATCTGGGAAGCAACATTCCATAATAGATTTGTTTACCATATTTGTTATAATTGGCAATGTTTTTGATAGAGTCATAGCTATCATTTTTTTGGATATTGCCTCGTACCCGGCGGCGTTTGTACCTATTGCTTTGATGATTTTAAGGATTTCCTGTTCTGTGCGAGTTTGTATTTCAAATGTATTTGTGCCATGTCTATTCTGTCTATAATAACTTATCATTGTGTAATCAATATCCGGATCACCGGGTATGTCTAGAAAGAAATCATTAATTTTTTCCGGGTCATTTAAATGCTGAGGAATACGTGGGAGACTTTTGTTTCCTAAAATTGACGTCTGTTTAATATAATTCCACATTTTTATTGGTGCGTTTTTATTATTATTGACGTAATGAGTGAAGAACGCATTTTTTTCCCGTCGCAAGGCACTAAGAACTAGATTTTTAAGATCTTTGTAGTATCTCAAATGAGAAGCATTTTTTGTTGATCGTGCACGAACTAAGGCTTTATCTCTAAGGCTCATCATTTCTTTAATAGTCTGAGTTATCCAGGGGCAAGGGTTATCTACTATTTTTATTTTACGTAACGGAGCGTGGTCGTTGTATAACAAGGAGATATACAGATTGAAAGTATCAATCATATCATTTATATTACTTTTAGAACCTATATCGTTCCACGGGATTAAATTAAGATCCATAGAAAAATCTTCTTCGTCCACTTTATGTAGAGACCGGGTCCATGCAAATGATGGCGTATTTTTTGGTTTTTTTAACTTAAATTCTCCTAAGACAAACCCGTGATCACTTAAAACTGGGTTGTGATGAACAGATATTGATTGGCATAGCTCTGGACTATCGGTAATTATGAGATCTAGAAGTGTTGCAGAGTTATTGTCTATACGAGTCGGTTCTCGCACTAACTGGTAGAAAATGCAAGCATTTCTGGCGCCGCGCCTTTGTCTGGCTGAAGTAAATCCACATTAAAATCTGTGAGTATGAATATATGATTACATCTGCCAAAGACACTCACCGACTCACTTAGTGCATCTATAGCTGCACCGGGACTCAGTCCTGTCCCCGGGCGGTACGCTGTACCGACGGCCACGCGCTGTCCCCCCGGTAGAGACAGCTCTAGCCACAAATGTTCCAGAGCGGAAGGGGGGTGTCGCTTTCTTCGGACGCGTAGTTCTCGTCGGACATAGAAGCCCACACCACCCCCTCTCCTATCTCGGGGTCTCGGAGTATTTTTTAACACATAGCCGGGTATGGTAGGAGCGTATTTGTCTTGCCCTTCTTTGGTCCACGTCTCGTTTAGAGCCAGTAAATCAGGTTTATACTTTTCAATTGCTGCGTAGAGTTCGTCACGTCCTGTGTTAAGCGATCTTATATTTAAAAAGGCCAGTTTTAGATTTGTTGTTTTCTTTCTATTTCTCATGAGCGTTCATATTATGTAGGTATGTATGATATAGATAAATAAATAACGAATTAATGAACTTTGTAAGAATAGTTCTCAAAAGCATTAACAGCATTAGGTGACTATTTAAATAATTAATGATAATATAATAATATTGCGTTGTTGTGTGTATGATAGTGCCATCTTGTGTGAAATAATGTTGGTCTGAAAAGCATTAGCTGACTATTTAAATAATTATTGATAATATAATATAGTATTGCGTTGTTGTGTGTATGATAGTGGCGTCCTATGTGAAATATTGTATTAAATCCATTTAACCACCCTATATTATATGGCATATTTACATGTGCGTATATTTTATTACATTGATGTAGAATCACTAGTATTACGATGAAAGGTTTTTTCATGCAACTACACTTGAGAGACAAAAGTAACAGAATAGAGTGATGAATCAGAGTAGCAGAACATAACAGTATTATAATATAGCAGCTAGGACTTATATATTTCAATAACATGACAGACAGTCAGAGAAACTGACTAAGATCGTCTTCCTGACGGATTTGAAAAATTTTGCTTGTATCTGTAGCTCGCATTTGTACTGTATTATTTTTTATCCAAACGTGCTTGAAATCTTTACTTTTCCCTACTTCACGCGCTTTTGAGAAAAGCATTTTATTTTTCAGTGTATGGTGCTCATTTATGTAAAAGCGTCGAGTCAATTGTGGTATAGATAGCTGCTCTGTACTGAGCTCGCGCCGGATGCGTGCGCCTGCGAGGATGTCGTCGCGCATACGTCTTGTTGACAGCTGCACTACAATATTCCTGGGGCGGCCGCCCCGCTGCACCCCTGGAGCTGACCGGTGGGCGCTACGAATACTCTCTTCAGGAACTTTAACGCCGATTAGGCTGCCGATATTTCGTATCAACCCGACTAGGTCCTCTCCATTCGTTTCAGGGATATTTTGGATTTCAATATTGAATTGTCTGGAATTTTGAACCAAAATGTCGAAATTTCTTTCCATCTGCGTTAATTCTTTTTTTAGCCTGTCATTCTCATCTTGTAGATCATCAAAGCATTGAACCTTGGCTTCCAGGACCTTCAAGCGATTTTCCCATTTTTCTAGTTGATCCGTTAGCTTTTGCATGTCTTTCCGTACAGGCTGCAATATTTCTGATAAATGGCTTTTCCATTCTTCTCTGAGCGAGCACAGTTTGTTTTCAAAGTATTGAATGAGAGCTTGTGTATCCAAATTTACCATAGATGTTGGCAAATCGGTCACTTCAGAGCTTCTCAGATTTTTCAGGACAAATGAAGGGGTGGAGACCAAGGTCAGTACATCAGATATTTCGGCATCATTTTTATTTTCCGCAGTGATGGTGGGTGTTTGCGCCATCGAAGGGCTGTTTTTTTTGGACTTGCAAGTTTGGCATTTCCATTTAAGTTTATTGATAGGCAAAATTTTACAAAATTCTGCCTCTGTTATTCCTCCACAAGCATAATGGAGAGCATGTTGACATCCGTTACATTTCATTATGTTTTTCGCAATCGTGGGGAGCGAACATGAAAAACAAGCAGTGTTGTTTCCACTCATATCGTCAGATTTAATGAGATCAAATTTTATGTAATTAAAAGGTGGTAGCGCCCTCCAACGGCACCTCAAAGGCCACTCTTGCGCAGGTAACAGTGCTGCCGTGGTATGACAAAACACTTTATCTATAGATACAGTGTTTTGAAGTAACATGAATAATTCGATTCTTCGCCCTTAAGTACATGGCATGGCATCAAAAAATATGGAAAAAGTTTTAATAATACGCAAATCAGTCATAGTAAATAAGACTGTATAGCCAATATTATAGAGACCTGTTTTGACAAAATACTGTTTCTATAGATAGGTACCGGGTTTTGCCAAAGCATGCTCGTTATTTTTATGCCAAATAACTGTAGATGCAGTGTTTTGTCATAACAACTTTAAAACCTTTTGCTATTTGTCAAGAAAAAAAGCGGGTATTCAGTGCGAAAATTCTAGATTTTCAATTAGAGTCTATATACAAAAAATATAAATTTATTAGTTACGGAATAATTATATGCACTATTATTTAGCACATGTAAATTTTTTAAAGTATACGGTTTTGATTTGACGTATCTATGCGGAATTTTCTTAACGAAATGTTTTTGGCGTTTTCTGGAAAATGCCTGTTTTTAAATTACAGTGTCTTGTCACGACACGGCAGTGTGGTTGGCCGGTATCCAACAATGTTGTTCGTAACGTTAACGATAGATGGCGCTAGCATTAATTCCAATAAATAAAATGTCTTCAGTTTTCAGTTTCTTTCATTCAGATAGCACCACTATGTTAAGTAGTACACTTTCATTAAGAAGCCGGCTTAAGTTTGAATGAAACGTTCTAGTTTCCGCTTATCAAAATTAATGCGTCTGAGAATGCAACATGACGTTAATGAGTATCGATCACGCTAATCTTGAATAGGGTGACTTGCACCAACGCTATCTGACACCAATATCTATCGGTATATCCAGGGCTAAGCTATGTGCATAGGTCCGTAAACATCTTGCCCTGAGCTTCTTCTTCTTCTTCTTCAGGCCATATTATGTAGTCCACTGCTGGACATAGGGTTGCCAACCCTACTATATATTATAGTATCCTACTATATTAGGGGTTCAAATACTATATTTAAAATATATATATATATAGATAGTAGGCAAAACTACTATATTCTGTGTAAAAAATCAATTTTAATAATTTATAATCAGAAATTATTGAAATCAACAAAATGTTGGGCATAGTACTTTCTGAACAAAAAAATTCTTCTAAATCAACCGTGAAAAAATGGCAGGAAGTTTTTCTCCTAATTATTTTCTTAAAAATAAAAATATTATTATTAAGGCGCAGGGGAGTATAAAATATTCTTTTAAAAAATAATGAAAATATATAACTACATACTATTTTTACTATTATTTTGCCACCTACTATAATTTTACGGGTAATAGCTTCGAAAATACTATATTTGTCACAAAAAAAGTTGGCAACCCTATGGACATAGCCCTCCCCTAATGAGCGCCATAGCGCCCTGTCTTCAGCTTGCTGCATCCAGCATCTGCCCGCAGTTTTTCGCAGATCGTCATCCCTCCTCGGAGGGCGTCCTACACTACGTTTGCCGAGTCCCGGTCTGCACTCAAGAACACATTATCTGACAGAGCTATCCATTGATAAATTGTTCGATTGACAGCCCTTGTGAATCAGCTATTTATCCATCTATCCCAGGATAGTTACTAGTGGGTAGGACCATATTGAGAGACCCAGGTTCGATTCCCAGTGTGGGCATGCGCATACCTGTGATTTTATTAATTTTCAAAGTTACGTACATCTGCGAATTTGTAGTAGCAATATCACACGCCAAATTTGAAGGAAAACATCGTGAGGAAACCCGCGGCTCGGTTCGCTCCCCGCGGTTGACTTGTCTTTCCTGTGGGCTAGACCGACTAAGCTGGACAAATATACGCTATTAAAATAAACAACGTCCCATGCACTGTAGAGTCCGAGGGGATCTTTTCATCTATCTAGTGTCAGTGAAGGTGCCACTGGACGCTGTATAAATCATCTCATTAGGTGCACGCATGTATTGACTAGTTTTTCCTGTGGGCTAGGCGAACTAAGCTGTCAGGATGGTATAGGTGCTGGGCAAGCCTACACCATCTAACACCATGTCCCATGTACTGCAGCATCCGAGTGGTCCCTTCAACCACCCAGTGCGAGTGAAGATGCCACTGAACGCTGTATAAATCATCTCATTACGTAGATACAGAGGCCTATGTAGGTAGATGGAAGGGCCAGTAAGTTGTTTACTTCTCCAGTAAGTTGGCGCAAGTCGCCCTAATTGAGTCACAATCAGCGTTGATATAGATTTATACACAGCGATCAAGATATTTGATATAAGATAAGAATATTGTTTATTGTATGTGCCGTGGGCGGTGGTAGCGGAACGGTGTAGAAACCCGCCCTCTCAATCGGGAGGTCGTGGGTTCAAACCCCGGCATGTACCAATGACTTTGTTTTCTCAGTTATGTACATTTGTGAAATTTTAGTAGCAATACCACTCGCCGACGGTGAAGGAAAACATCGTAAGGAAACCCTAGTGTCTGAAGTGTTAACGTACCTCAGCGCTTGCTACGTAAAATGGCCCAACTATGAGGCTAAGTGCGGAAATCTCAGGTCTAACCAACTATTGTACGTGCCAGAAATTACTTAGTTGACTCCGTAATGTAACTGTTGACAGTTAATGAAGAGGCACAATTGGCAGCCTTATTGCTGGATTAGATTCCTTTCAGACAACCTTTTATTGGAACAAAATAATTCAGCCTATCTACGTCCCACTGCACGGGAGAGGCGTTCTCTTAAAGAGAGAGAGAGAAATCACCACGCGTAAAATGAAATGAAAAGGTTTTATTCAAAGTAGCACAGAAACTGCGGCTTAATGAACGTTACAATTCAAACTAGGTTTCCATTTCAAAATCTAGATCATTTAGGAGAAAAAATGGACAAAAAAACTCCAAACTTAGTCTTTTCAAAAGTCCTTAATTAACATAGTTTATATAATTATTATAAAACATAGAACTCATACAGTGTACTGGCTTTAATTCTAGACCTCATTGTCATCTAAATAATCCTTTATGTTATAGTAGCCCTTTTGGCACAAAGTGTGCTTAACATATTTTTTGAACCGCGATTCAGGGAAGCTTAATATATCTTCAGGGATTTTATTAGGGATTTTATTACGTGCCCACCGCGCATTGGAAATTTCAAGCGTAGACGTACTAGAAAATCACTCTATAATCTCTATCAGAGTGCTTAGTGCGAGTTTTTTAACTACTCGATCGCGTTAACGTAAACTCATATTTCTATGGCATCGAGGAAGCGCCACCTAGCGACAAGTATGGAAATTAAAATTGCTGAGTGCGAGTTGTAATGGTTTACGTTGAGAAGTAAACACGTTTACCAGCCAAAACACGAATAAACGCGAGTGCGTGGTGTACTGTGACAGCGTTTTGCCAGTTCGAACGGTTAACTTACTCATACTCACTACTCAATGCTCGATTAACGCGGTAGTAAAGTTACTCGATTGGATCTGTCAACCTCGCACTAAGCACTCAAGATGTAGCAGTTTGGATGATGGTGAACAGAGATGAGGATAAGCCATGACGACACGGAAAAAAAAGTAACAACTGATATTTCAACAAAAAGGATATACTATTTCTTAATGACACACGATGCTCAGTACATAGTTATAGGTACATTAAACGGGTCCTATGGCGATTATTTATTCGGTAAAACGTTTCTGGTTAAAACGTAGTGCTTATATACTCTTTGGTTGCCATTAGGATGCCTGAATCGCGGTTCAAAAAATATGTTAGCACACTTTGTGCCAAAAGGGCTACTATAACATAAAGGATTATTTATATGACAATGAGGTCTGGAATTAAAGCCAGTACAATGTATGAGTTCTATGTTTTATAATAATTATGTAAACTATGTTAATTAAGGACTTTTGAAAAGCCTAGTTTGGAGTTTTTTTGTCCATTTTTTCTCCTAAATGATCTAGATTTTGAAATGGACACCTAGTTTGAATTGTAACGCTCATTAAGCCGCAGTTTCTGTGCTACTTTGAAAACCTTTTCATTTCATTTCATTATTTATTAGTATGAAAAAGGTTGTATTCATGACGAATAAAAATCAGAAACAGCATTTTTCATAAAATGTAAAACTTGATAAATCCAGTTAATCAAAAGGGATTAAAGATAGCGGTGACGTAAACTTGTAGTATATATAATAGATTGATATAGATAGAGAACACTTCATTACGCAAAGACAAAAAGGGAAATTACATCACTGTCATAGATATAGTATTTCACAATGTTGCGAAAAAATTAATAGTGTAACATATTTTTTTTATTAGCAAAGCCTAGTATTGCCTAGTAGGCTTGTTTATTTTACGAAATTATTTCCATAGTATTATTCGACAAACATACAAAAAAATATATATAATGCGAATGTGGGTGGAAGGCCGGTAAGGTACGTCCCAGGCGGACAAACTTCGACTTAATGACGGAATGAAACTTTCTTTATTGCATTAAAAACAATTTATTTAAAGACGAGCTTAATTCTAGACACTATTGAGTGGGGGATCCCATTCAATACTCTCTGTGCTGTCTGTACTGTATTAGGAAAGGGCAAAGTTAAAACGTACATTACGTACTCGAAATTGTCTATGGAAATTGGCGAGATACTTACCTGTTCGAAGTAAAATACTTAAAGACACACACATCCTTGAGACATACACGCATTTATGTTGAAACTGTCACATTGTGAATTAATTACCTATTATACAATCAATAATTTACAGCAGAAGGTAACAAAATACTGAACACTCGATTAATATATATTACAATATTACAACAACGTTCTTCCCACCAAAAATAACGACAAGCCAAGATGGCGCCTCCATTTCTTTTTTTATAGTGACGTCACCACATGAAGGTTTCGTACCGTCTTGTTAATCTAGACGGCCAAGTACTAAATATTAAAAATTAGCAATGATTTGAAGTTTGAAACTCGCCACCGAGTGGGTGCCACACGATGGACATCTTAATCGAGGCCGGCCTAGAAGACGGTGGAGAGATGATCTCGACAACCATCTGCCGGAGTGGCCAGAGGTGGCCCAGGACAGGAAACTCTGGACTGAATTGGGAGAGGCCTTTGCCCAGCAGTGGGACACAAACATAGAGGCTACGTAAAAAAAAATTGATTTGAAGTGTTACTTATAAAAGAAAAGAAATAAATAATAATAATTTCAAAATTTTAATTAAGTTATACTTATCATCATACGTATTATTATTTATTACATAAAAATGCTATTTAAAATATGTGGTAAAACAATTTTTGTAGGGTCTGATTATAACATAATTACGTGACGTGTTCTTTTTCATATTAATAAATACATAAAAAATAAGATTTACTTATAGGAAATTTGTCAAATGAATAACTTTTTGAACACTCTATCCTTACATTATTATTAATACAAAAAAGTTCAAACATTATTTAGGTAGTACTATAGTTGCGAGTGTAGGTAGGTGAGAGTAATCACGTCGGGGTCACCACTATAGGGTGATCGTGCTCTTCCACTGTAAAGGGAAATTTCCCGCCAGGCAGATCGTATGCCTGGGGACGGCCGGTCCAACTAATGTTAGTCGGACGTTATATTTATGGTATGTCATTGAAACACTTTGATTGCGCGATGCAGGAATGTTGGAGTTTGTAGTGCGCGCGCAGAGTTGACATGTACCTACTCGCCACAGCACTTAACTTAAAAAGCGTCACTAAAGCTTATTTTCAAAGTTTAGGCCTAAAAATAACCTAGAAAAAATTTAAATACCTACCTCACTAGTTTATCTCTAATCCTATCTTCATTGCTGATTACTGTGATTACCTATCTAATTGGTGATTCTATTTTCAGATTAATTATCAAAGTATTTTTCATTATCACCATATCACCGGAAACTACGGGCTATAAATAGCATCATTTAATTTTAAGCACTTATCACTAATTTGGCGGCGTCGGGCGACCGCCCCAGTTCATTGGACCGGTGGCGCCTTTATTGCACAAAACATATCATATTTAAAACTGTTTTATACGGATTTATGCTCGTTTATTACATTATTACAATTTTCCAACGTTTCGGCACTTTTTCAGGTGCCGTGGTCCCGGATGACTGAGGTGACGGGCCGTTTTTAGAAAGCATTAACGGTTAGTTTACTACCCTCGGCAAAAATTACGAAAGTTAATTAATGCTTTGTAAAAGACGCCCGTCACCTCAGTCATCCGGGACCACGGCACCTGAAAAAGTGCCGAAACGTTGGAAAATTGTAAAAATGTAATAAACGAGCATAAATCCGTATAAAACAGTTTTAATTATGTCTACTGCTCGTGTTAACCTTAGAAAATACTAAAACATATCATGTTTGGTACAAGGGGTACGCCTTTATACCACTCTCTTTAAGTGCCCAGGGCTTAAAGGTCCCACTTCAGAGCCCAGAGCCCTGCAATAGGAAATGTATTAGATTAGATTTGATTTATTTATTGGTAAAAAATACGTATACATTAGTAAAAGGTGTTATAAAAATAGTTGTTCCAGCATGTTTTGCCACTGAGGCGTACAAATATTAAAATATAAATATAATATGTGCTCTGGAGCACAATAAATATAAATATTAATATTTATATTTATCTATACATATAAAATTCAAAGTCCTGACTGACTGACTCACTCATCAACGCCCAGCCCAAGCCGTTGGACCTAGGAAGCTGAAACTTTGCACAGGGGGTCTACATATAATGTAGGCAAGGAATGAGACCGGATTTTTTGAAATTCAATCCCTAAGGGGGCGAAAAGGGTTGGCAAAATTTGTATGGGAGGTATAAAAAATTTTGTCTAATTTTCTTGAAACTTAAAATAAATACTCTTCAACACAATTGATTGAATATGTGTTTTGCCGTTTTTTCTAAATTCAGCCCTTAAGGGAGTGAAAGGGGTTGCAAAATGTTGTTCTCCTGACTGACTCACTCATCAACGCCCAGCCCAAGCCGTTGGACCTAGGAAGCTAAGATTTTGCACAGAGGGTCTCTATATAATGTAGGCATGGAATAAGACCGGATTTTTTTAACTTCAACCCCTAAGGGGGCGAAAAGGGTTACCAAAATTTGTATGGGAGGTATAAAGAATGTTTTAATTTTCTTGAAACCCAAAATAAACACTATTCAACAATTATGAAACACGTATTCAATCAATTATGATTGAATACGTGTTTCACCGTTTTTCTAAATTCAACCCTTAAGGGAGAGAACGGAGTTGCAAAATTTTGTTCCTTGATTTTTTTCCAAAATTGGACCTAGGTAGCTGAAATTTTGCACATAGGATCTATATATAATGTAGGCATGGAATTAGACCGGATATTTTTAAATTTAACCCCTAAGGGGGCGAAAAGGGTTTCTGACATTTGTGTGGGAGGTGTAAAGAATGTTGTCTAATTTTCTTGAAACTTAAAATAAATACTCTGCAACACAGTTGATTGAATACGTGTTTCGCCGTTTTTTTTTAAATTCAGCCCTTAAGGGAGTGAACGGGGTTGCAAAATGTAGTTCTCCTGACTGACTCACTCATCAACGCCCAGCCCAAGCCGTTGGACCTAGGAAGCTAAGATTTTGCACAGAGGGTCTCTATATAATGTAAGCATGGAATAAGACCGGATTTTTTTAAACTCAACCCCTAAGGGGGTCAAAAGTGTTGTCAAAATTTGTATTGGAAGTATACAGAATGTCGTCTAATTTTCTTGAAACTTAAAATAAATACTGTAGAACACGTGTTTCACCGTTTTTCTAAATTTAAGCCTTAAGGGAGTGAAAGGGGTAGTTCACCCGATCAGTAAAACTTATTGTTTGCTATCCCTCACATGCAATGATTGTTGAGTCATTATAAAAATTGATGAATCTATGGTGCCCCACACTGCAGTTCCTATTATCTCTCTGTTTTGGGCCATGTCATATCTGTTGTATGACACACAGGTGATGGCTAGGGAGGTACGTGAGCAAATCGTTAGCCATGTAGTAGCCAACTGGGATTAGTAGATGTAGTAACTGGGATGTAGTAGCCAATTACTCCAGTGCTACTTAATACTGTATTGACATGTCACGCTCTCCTCCTTATGGTAGTTTAAGGTAAACGTCTTTGAAGTTTACCTATATTTAGTGTTGGTACTACAGGTAACCCCGTGGGCTGACTACGCTTTTCACATGATCTATCTCATGACCATTTTTATGTACCTATATGTACGGAATTAAGTCGCCGTGCCAATTTCAGAGTCCGCATCTCCTTCACTTCTTCCTGTCATCGCCAAAACGACTACTAAGAAAAGGAAAGAAGTAAAAGCTAGAAAAAACGGCGTGCCAGATGCATTAACGCTACTAATTACTTTGTGTGTGATTAACTAGTCTTGCAAGCCCCCAACTTTGGCCCCCGTGGTGGAGTATGGCCTATACCTTCCTAAGGGGCGAGACCCGTGCCCCTCGGTGGGGACATAATGGGTTGATGATGAAGGCTGATTAAATAACAATTCGTTTTTTGGACAACGTCAGATCCTGCTATCCTGTTTCGGTCCGAGATTTCCTTTCAGCTGATAGTCATCAAAACTGGTTACATGGCAACTGGTTCAGGGTTTCAAAGGTTTATCCGACGGTAGAAACAGCGTCATCCCAATGCCGCCTGAAAATATCAGTTATTCATATTAAAAACTGCCCCTCGTTCAATAAAATCAAAGTAATTTGTTCAAAATAGATAGATAGAAGACAATTTATTGTACATTAAAATGGAAATTACATAGATATTTCTTAACATAAGAGTACAGACGGCAGCTTTATCAATAAACTGAATTTAAATGCATGAAATGATAATACAGAATGTGTTATGAATGTGAACGTTACAAAAAAGCTAGATAGAGAAAAATTTGAGAAAAATCTTGGAACCCAGTCTTTGTATTCGTCAAAATCTGACGATTGATGAGAAGTTATGAGGGAGCATACAATCGGACATAGGAACATACATACAATACGTGCCAGACATTGTGCTCTACATTAATACATGTATACACTTACTAAGCACGAAGGCAGCCCAGCTGTAGAAGGTGACAGCGCAGTCGTGTTCAAGGACGTGTCCGACCAGATTGACGCCTACAAAGGACCCCAGCCGGCCCATCATCAGGCCTAGACTTGTCGCAAGAGCGCTGAGAAGTATAGCAACATTAAAGATTGAAACAAAATCCCTCTTGAAGCAAGAGTGACGAGTAAATGATGAAAAATGCAAAATATATTGAAGCGCTCGTGGCTTAGTCGAACCGAGTGATTGAAATAAATCACTTGAGTTAAGCAACAAAAGACGCGGTCAGGTGCAGGATTGGTGACCTTCCAGTGACTACCGCTAGTGTCATTTTTCCAAGCGATTCCGTGCTTCGCAAGGCACGTTAAGCAGTGGTGCCGGCTGCCGTCGATAGATGGCAGTTGTTAAGCCAAGTCAGAGGCCCTAGGGCGGCTTGAAAACTTCTGACAGTAAGACCAGTAACTAGTCTTGCAAACCTCCACCGATCCGGACTTGATGGAGCGGACTTGGCCCTCGTGGCGGAGTATGGCCCTACCTACCTGCAAAGCAGGAAGAGACTCGTGCCCCAGCAGTGGAGACACACAAGGGTTCATATTGATCATCGCGATTGACAAAAATTCACGTATTTTCTTATTTGCTTTAACATAGTCTCTAACGAGAGCCAATGCTGAGGGCTTTCTGACTAGAAAGCCCTCAGCATTGGCTCTCGATGCATTGACTGGTCCTAAGCCGATTAAAACCATAACACTGTTCTAGGCACTACAACTTCCGAGAGGTCACTTCACTCATCTAGTGTGAGTGAATATACCACTGAACGCTCTATAGATAATCATTTATCGGACGTTAGCCACCAATTCGTCTGTCGCGCCTTTCGAGGTTGCCAAAACAAACGAGGAACTGGTCTCTGTTGAAACCAATATCGTTGTTGGTGTAACCGTGAATCTTTGGTCGCCGAGGTCTCCTTCTTCATGAAATCTTTCCTTGTAAGATAAGTTTAAGGATACTGTACAGCTTCCGTTTTTTGATGGTGTTAAGTGCCTCTGTCTTCATTATAATTTTATGCAGAATGATAAAGTTTCAGACCGTTTGAAGCCAAGAATTTGTGAGTATCCCGCGGTACACCCATATCTTAAACGCTTCGTTTGTAAACTTTTAGACTACACCTCGGACTCTAGAGTAGGCTTCGGTTTTCGCCGAAAGCACACGAGTGTAATACTACTTCCTGCTCTGAATAAAACTTTTCTTTACTATTTTGAAAAGCTATGTAAAGTTAAGTGTCATATTAGTTCCGATATTTCTATTACACAAATATATCCAATTATATCCGATAGAAGCCGAGATATATTCTAAAAGCTAACCGACTGTACGTCTGACAAGTAATCACATAACCTAAGTTAAGAAGACAAAACAAATCCATGACTTACCAGTAACTAGTAGGGAACATATCAACGAAATACGATCCGCCGATACCAATTCCTACCGCAGTCCCCTGAATTAGCACGAAGAGGATCAAATTGACAACAGGGTAGTGGATGAGGTTCACAAAGACGCAGCTGACGATGGAGGTGGTTAAGATGATGAGCAGGACCAGGCGCCTGTGATGAGAGACGGTGGAGACCAGCAAGTTGGCGATGGTGAAGAAAACGCCATAGCCTATGCCAGAGTACATCGTCCCGTATGAGATGACGTCATTGCATAGTTCCATCTGTAAAGAAGTTTTGAAGAGATTCGATTTAGTTGTTTTTATGTAGCCTAAAAACGTCCCACCGTAGGGTACAGGACTTTCCTCAGAGAGAGAGAGAAAGAGAGAGAGAGAGAGAAAGAGAGAGAAAGAGAGAGAAAGAGAGAGAGAGAGAGAGAGTATGGGCTTAATTATCACGCGTGCCCACCGGGCATTGGCAATTTTAATCGCTGGGATATTTGAGCACCTCAGACACTTAACCATACAACTAATAATCAAATCAATTTATTTCAACGTAAAGAATTTGCATTCTGTTTGACCAATAAATAGGTCAACCTTAATTAACATTTTGATTGCAGATTGGAACATAACGTAAATTAGACTTCACGTATGTAGGGGTTATGGTGCCGGCTGTATTAACGTAATGTGGGATAGAGATAAGTATAAATAGAAATAAAATAACAACTTTCCCACAGCAAAATCACTTGCTCTGGTCCCAAATTAGGACAACCTGAACTAAAGTAATCAAGCAACATCACAAACATGAAAATATATTATATACCCATATAATCAAACCCACTACCTCAGGCGTGGTAATGAGACATGATATCTCTAGACCAACGAGGTAGTCATAGGCAGTGTAACTTACATTAAGCCCATCATCTGAAACAACAGTGATATTGTCAAATATCCTGTTGCAGAAGCTGAGGCCCGACGCAGTCTCTTCGTCTATCGATACGAAGAGCGAGTTGACAATTGACGGGAACCACATCACGAACACGTTGTTACTGAAAATTTACAAAAATAACCGTGACTTTTCAAAAAGGCAATGTACCTTATTTATTTTAATAGTCTGTGATGGAGATTTTACAAGGGAAACACGTCCACAGATTAAATAAAAAGCCTCTAAGAGTGTTTTAGTGGAATATTCATAAATCGGGAAACAAATAAACAAAGCAATATAGATCTAAAAACAAACAAGTCTCTTACAAGTTGCTTGCGATTGCCAGAAATTAATTAATAAAGATGTGCATAATCTCCACACTAACTTTGTATCAAATTTGTTTCTGGGTCTTTACAAAGTCTACAAATAAGTTTCAATGTCAATAAAAATTAAAGAGAACTTTTTTTTTAATAAATCAATTAAATTTCCTATTAGTTTTAGAGATAGCGCTGAGCATTTTTTTTCTTGGTGCTAGAATAAAAGCATTATTTTCATAACAAAAGCTCAACTTCGGTAAGCTATAGGAGACGAAAGCTAGATAATTTTTTTTTTGTACTTGTGACTTTGCGGAGGACGGACGTGTGTCGCGTGTCTCTATTCGTATTGAATTTTATTTCTGGCTTCTTCGGCTCGATTGTTGAAGATAATCGGACCTTCCTGTTCTCGCCTGGGTGAGATCCCATAAGACACCGCGGCCATCTTACCGTTCCGGGAGCGGGTGGACTTCTCGCTCTTGCGCACCAGTTGGCACCCCTACGAAACCAGCACCAGCGTAACTTGAGCTTCGGTGAGTGAGCCATTTACAGTCAAGCTTGAGACCAATTTCCTAAAAGATTGTTGGTCGTCCGTGGGATCGAGCCCGGACCTCCTGCTTGCGAGTCTGCTGCGGTGACGCCTGAGCCAAACGGGGTAGCAACGACTGGGCGAAAATTGTCTACACTATATAAAAAGCGCCTGCGCATTTGAAAAGGCAACATCACACGTACGCTGCGAACTACAAATATTGGCTATTTCAAAAGGCGCTCGAATACCATCACTATAATGAAGTGCTTGGCGTGTAGTAAACAAGTTCAGCTGGCCGAACGAGTGACATGCAAAGCCTGTCAAGTGAGTTACCATTTTCAGTGCCTGAACATTACGTCGGCGTTCTTCAGAGAGAAAGCGCAAGAGCTTAAAAGCTGGATAGGGCCATGCTGTGCCGACAAAACTAGAAGCAGGAGGAATGACAACACCCCTGTGCGCAGGGCTCTCGAGCATTCACCAAATGAGAGCTTAATAACATCTGAGCCCAATATTGTCAGCACAAAGCCTGATACTGAGCGGCAATCTCCGGATAAGGGCTACGAAAACGTCACCACTCGGCGCCGAGGCACTTCTAAGAGGAGCACTGATATCTCATTGGTAGAAGATTATAGCTTCTCATTGGATAGTTTGCGATCAGTCGTGCGAGAGGAGCTGGAAAATGTCATCGGTACTAGTTTACCAGCTACAATGAGTAAGTTATTTACAGCGTTAATTCAGCCAATGCAAACGTATATCGAGCAACTGAAAGCCAAAGTGGAATGTCTGGAGGACAAAGTAAGTGCTTTAGAGAAAATCCACGACGAGAGCTTCCTTAAGCCGAAAACGACCATAACGCTGCAAACTGCTCCAAAACCTGCAAAACTTCAGGAACTGCAGATCACGGCTCAGGAAGACGCTCGCGTCGTGAGCGAAGAACATCGACAGGTACAGGCGACAACAACCGCGCAATCAAATATAATATCAGGGGATACAGCGAATCGAGCTCCGGAGGCTGAGTGGGCGCAGGTGGTGAAAAGAGGTCGACGTCGTAGCTCTCCCGCTGGCGTAACGCGTGGAGCGGCTGCACCAGGCACTACAAAACTCGAGGCGGCAGAGAGGCGGCGGTACCTGCATCTATATTATGTTAAAGTTGGGACGACTGAAGGGCAAGTTCTCGATCACCTGAAAGTGATATGCGGAGATGCTAACTGCAAGGTGATGGCCCTCAAGCCTAGAGGTGAGTACACTAGCTTCAAGTTGGATGTGCCCTCTGGACAAGCGGATGCCATTATGTCGCCAGAACACTGGGCAGAGGATATATGCATAAAACCCTGGTCGCAGAGTCCCAACGGCCATTCCTTTCGTGACTCCATCAAAAAACCAGAAACCCTCAAAGCGCAATAGAACGGTGAACATCTTCTATCAGAATGTAAGAGGACTTCGAACAAAGGCATTACGGTTTTTATCGCTGCTTGAGTCTTCAGGCGCTGATCTATTTGCCATCACGGAGACTGGACTAAATGCATCATTCGATAATGCAGAGATCACGTTGCCCGGATACACTATTCTGCGGTGCGATCGAGCAGATGGTCGCAAGCACGGTGGAGCATGCCTAGTAGCCACTCCGCGTTTTGAATTACGTCAAGTACGTATGCCAGGTGATATTAACATTGATAAATATAATTTTGAATTAGTGTGTGCAACCGTCCATAGAAATAATCGTTACTTATTTACCTGTTGTGTTATTTACATAGCACCTGGGACTGAGGAGAATGAATACATGGTAATTTTTGAAATGTTAGAAAAACTGTGCATTCGCTTTAGGAATAATTTTATTATAATAGGTGATTTTAACTTGTACTCGTGCCAAGAACCTGTGTTAGCCTATTACGAATATTTTACGTCTTATTGTGAATTCGTTCAGTGTAACAAGGTGGATAACTGTATCGGGCGTCAGTTGGATCTGGTGTTGAGCACTCGCGGTGAGCGCGGCGTCAGCGTGCGCGCGGCCGCTGCCGACGAGGCGCTCACGCCCGTTGACGCCTACCACCCGCCGCTGCATGTCGCTATCGAGCTCCGGCCGCGCGCGATGCCCTCGCCGTCGCTACCCCGACCCCCCGTGTCAGAACACACAAAGGTACCGCCAAGTTCCCAATACAACTTTAATAAAGCCGACTTCAATTTGCTTTATTATTCTGTAATGGTTGCGGATTGGAGCGAAATATATAATTTGCACGATCCGGATCTGGCTTTGGATTACTTTTACGAAACAATTAATAAAATTTTTGATACTTGTGTGCCAATCAAGAAACAAAGACCAAACTGCGATAGATTTTATCCTGTATGGTACTCATCTGAACTTATTAAAAACATTAAATTAAAATACAATCTTCACAAGCAATATAAAGCAAGTAAGTCTAGTGAGGATTACAGGGTTTTCACTCAATACAGGGCACGAATAAAGGTAGAAACCGAGTTGGCTCATGACAGATATATCGATCGCGTACAAAAACATCTCGCAACAGAACCAAAGGCATTCTGGAATTACATGAAAAGCAAAAAAGGTAATTCGAGCCGGCCCAAATTAATACAAGATGGACGGGTGCTAGAGGCTGAGGAAAGTGCTGCAGAATTTGCGAAATTCTTCCAGTCAGTATACGTAGCGGAGCCCCCCACGCTGAGCGTGGCGGCGGCAAGCGTGACGGCGTCGTCGGGCGGCGCGCGCGCGCATCTCGCGGCTCTGGAACGCGAGACCGTGCTCCGAGCGCTCGCCCGCCTGCCGCCCAAGCGCTCGGCCGGCCCTGACGGAATCCCGCCTTACATATTTAGGGACTGCCGCGCGGTGCTGGTGGAGCCGTTGAGACATATTTTCAACGTCTGCATCAGTAACGCAACCTTTCCAGACCGCTGGAAACTAACACACGTAGTTCCAGTACCAAAGTGCCGTGATGCTGCAGAGGTTAGTAGTTACCGACCAGTGGCAGTCCTATGTACGCCGGCTAAAGTATTCGAGTCTGCCATCCACAACTGCTTGTATTCCCAAGTAAGTGCCCAATTATCTGATGCACAGCATGGATTCCGTCCAGAGTGGGGAACGACGGGGAACCTGCTGCATCTCATGACGAGGGTGGTGCCAGCAGTGGATGCCGGAGTACAGGTGGATGTAGCTTATTTCGATTTTAGAAAGGCGTTCGACACGGTTGATAATGACGTTCTGCTGTCAAAACTAGCGCGAGCAGGCTGTACGCCGCATACACTTAAGTTCTTTTGCAGTTATTTGCGCAGCAGACGTCAATATGTCGACTGTGCCGGGCATCTGTCAGAGTCGTACTACACCAGGTCGGGTGTCAGCCAAGGTAGCAACTTAGGGCCCCTTCAATTTATCTTAATGATAAACGACTTACCAGAGGTGGTCACAGAGGCAACTTGTCTTCTTTTTGCTGACGACTTGAAACTGGTGAGGGAAATAAAAGATATCGCAGATCAGGACAGACTCCAGGAAGACATTGACAGGGTCGTCGATTGGAGCCGGGAGAACAAATTATATTTTAACGTCTCCAAGTGCTCGGTCATATCGTTTAGCCGTGCCCATTCCCCGCTCCATTACCTATACCGGGCTGAGGGAGAGCCGCTGCAGCGCGTCGCGAAGGTTCGAGACCTGGGCGTCACATTCACGGCAGATTTAAACTTCCGGCAACACGTCGTCGACATATGCAAAAAGGCATTTAGGAACCTGGGGTTTGTCCTGCGGCAGTCGAGCGGATTCTCTAACATCAGTGCGGTACGAGCTCTCTATGGAGCGCTAGTGAGAAGCCACATGGAGAACAGCTCTATGGTATGGTCTCCTCATGAATTAAAATATAAAAATATGCTCGAAAAGATTCAGAATAAATTTCTAAGAGTACTATACAGGAGGATGTACGGAGTGTATCCAGGATACCCATTATTGTATCCGACTCTGTTTGTTATTGGCATGGTTGGATACGATAAGTTGGAAGTGAGACGAGATGTATCTCTTGCGGCATATATATTTCGAGTGCTGCGAGGAATGGTCCACAACCCGGCCGTGTTGGAAGAAGTGCGGCTGAGAGTGCCGGACGAGTTCCGCGCGCGGCGGCGGCGGCCGGCGTTGTTGGCGGTGCCGCGCGCTCGGACCAATCTCTTGCAACAGGCGCCGCTCACGCGGGCGCTGCGAGATCTCAACCGGGTAGCCGATCAGGTGGATTTATTTACTTGTACGCTGAACGAGTTCACAAAAGCCGCTACTCAAATGTTAACTATGTAAAAAAAAAAACTTATTAATATTTATAATTAGGTAATAGTTTGTAATTGTGTGCTTCTATTTGTATTGTTATTGTTCTTTTATTATTCTGTATTGTTAGTTTTGTTCATTGTTGTTATCTTAAATATTGAATTAGGGACTCCCTGTAATGATAGTTAAGTTTGTTGAAAATAAAATAAAAAATAAAAAAATAAATAAAAATAATGGTGTTGGACAGACCACACGCTGAGGCTATCGGCGCGCAACGGCGCGATAAGTCCCTTATCTGGAAACCGAAGACCTCGGTTAACTAAACCAGACATGAATATGATCAACTGCCTGCAGAGAGGACTGAACGTAACTTTTGTTGGCTCTAAACCCCTCGAAGGAATAATGAAAATTTTAATTTTTTTATTTTTTATCTTACATACTGGCACTTACATTGCTAATTAAAAATAAGAAGATGAAGATGACTAGATAGAGATAGAACTAAAATGTTTACTATCAATACTTACGTACTACAGAGTATAAGTAGTAAGTAGAACAGCTGTACTGTCTTCGACAGAAGTGGTGGTTTGAAGATGGGCACTGACTGTTTCACTATTGAAGACCAGAACGATGTTTGCTTGGGTTCTTCCTTTCTCTGGGTATCGTAGAACTGTTTAACCTGAAAACAGTTGAACGATACAGTTTCAAACTGTTTTTAATATCATAATAGTTTAAGGATTTAAGGAGGAAGAGCCCGTGGCCTAGCCGAACCGAGTGATTGGAATCGACCACTTGAGCTAAACAACAACTGGCGCGGTCAGGTGCAGGATGGGTGACCGTCCCGTGACTACCGCTAGTGGCATTTTCGAGCGCTTCCGTGCTTCGCAAGGCTAGGTTAAGCCGTTGGCGCCGGCTGTCATGTAATGGCAGTCGTTAAGCCATGTCAGAGGCATTATGGGCGGCTTAATTGATAACTTCTGATTGTAAGGCCCGCCATTGTCTAACAATCCTCCACCAACCCGGTAGGGTTGACATCGTATACCGTATAGTCAAGTAATACATACGACGCTGAAGCTCAAACGAATCGCTAATCGAAATATGTTACCACTTACATCAGCTAATCAGTGACTTTGCCAATCATTTTTAGAGGTATTTCAAGCAATTCTTACCGGAAACATTCCTTTTCTTCCATTTCTTACAAACACATCCTCCAAGGCCTCGAGAGCCTTTTGCTCCTCTCCCTTATTAACCAAGAATTTGGGGCTCTCATGGAGACTGATCAGCAGGACTGCACCCAGTCCTAACGGCAAGGCCAAGAGTAGGGTCAGGAGACGCCATGGCCGGTAGCTGATGCCTAGCAAGGGGAGCGGCATAGTGGCAAAGTTTAAGGGCAGGATGAAGAGCGCCGATACTGTTGAAAATAGATAGATAGAGATAGAGAACACTTTATTGCACAACCAGAAAAATATTACAACCATGATTCTTAAATCTAAGTAATGTTATACAATTGGCGGTCTTATCGCTAAGAGCGATCTCTTCCAGACAACCTAAATAAAATAGAGTCAGATGGGTCAGATGTTAAAAGTTCATTATGATTCATGACTTATGAGGACATTCGAATACAGTGTTAGAATTTTATTTTTTAAAATTTTCCAAATCATCATGGTGATTAAAAAACTATCGTGTCGTGTTCATCTTATACTACAACGTCGTGAAACGATGTTGGTTTTACAAACCTACCTGTGCCTACGTGAAAATGTATTTAATTACGATAAGCATTATCATAAGATAAGAGAAGCTCATAGCAATTTCTTCCAGGGGAATTTATCACCGTGGAATATGTTTATCTTGCCGAAGATTCTCAGCAAACCACAATATTTTTCTTCAATTAAATTAAACGACATCGACATTCTGGTATAGCCAGCGTAAATTGTAAGACTCTTACAGAATGAGACAGCCTCGCTGGCCAGGTTGACGCTATTCATGATCTGCAGATATTGACTCCTGTGTTCCCTGCCTGTGCACTCGCCCAGGTAGGTCATTGTTAGACTGAAGGCTGCCACTGAGCTGAAACAGGACCACAATGCTTTTCTACAGAACTCCACATTAATACACTTACTTAATTTTGTCAAGTAGCCGATAATGTATTGTGCTATTTTTTTTATATATATTTTTTAATGAAAATTCTAGTCTATGCCAATTCTGAAAATCTATTCTACTATTATAAGTTTTCGTTAAGCATTTCCATCCATTAATTCGGTCATTGCTGGTAGCGGCTGGATGATTACGTTCTAGGATAAAATGAAGTGGCATCATGCTTAGAAGGGGGGGGGGGCATATGTCCGTTATATTGAGGCATCATCCACCCATTATCAAGACGTGTCCTTCCCCCTCTACTAGGTATAAAGGAGCATTATATCGATAGACGTGATTGGTTTGACCCCCCCAATATCTACTCGGACAAAAAAATATCTAATCATTACATTTACTGCTTTTCAAAATATTAAACGTGGCATGAAGTTACATCGTTTTTGTTTGAAATAATTACTTTCTGAATGAACACGGAGCTCTTATTTCGAACTTGCACTCGACATAATATAACATTATCAATGTTTTGTAGTAAACATTTTATTGATTTGCAATATTTTTTGGGAAGAAAATAAGGTTGTACTTTTGTTTTACACTTTTTCGAGAACTTAACTTTAAAGTACTCGTACTCTTAGGTATTCCTCTTGAATGCGTTGTCAAATGCTCTTTTGTTTCGAATCGATCTTGAAATGAGTACTCAACAGTAATCTTAAAGGCAACAACCGCTTTATTAACTCTTTCTTGAAAATGTACATAATCTGCAATGCCTTAACTAAATCAAATACAATATGAGCAAATACATTATTATGCGTTTATCTAGGCATTTTATGATTTCAACATCCTATTTGATTCTTTATCATTTCAACATCCTTTATGATTCATAGCTGTTTGTCGACTAGTGTCTTTATGTAGTCTGTGTAGTCGTCTGATTCAAACAAATGCATAGATTTCTATCCAAAATCCAACTAGAAATCTGTGTGGGCTAGCTACCATTCTTCTTCTTCAGGCTATATTAGTCCACTGCTGGATTTAGCCCTCCACTAATGAGTGCCATAGCACAAGGTTGTGCCATCATTGGGGGGTAATGCCCATAATCCCCACGCTGGGCATGCGGGTTGGGGATCGCAGATTGGTGGAATTGTACTGCAGGGGGCGCTGCTGCCCACCCCAAGGTTTGTGTCCCTTAGTCGCCTTTTACGACACCCGCGGGAAGAATTTGGGTTGGTGCTATTCTCTAGGCCGACACCACACAGCAAGCTACCATTACAAAGGTATTATTATACTCACAAGCTACACCCGATGAACTTGAAAACCAGCATGATGTACCAGGTCGTCGCTAAGCTGCTCAGTGCTGCAAACACGAATCCCACTCCAGTAGACCAGAGCAGGGCTTTCCGCCTACCACAGGTGTCCGCAAAATAACCCCAGGGAAAGGCGAAGACGATACCTGTAACCAGGAGTGAGAAAAGTATACCTACCTATATTGAAGGGGAAATCTGATATGAATTAGTCAATATTTATCGCTACACTGTTTGTCAGACATGGCCAGCAAACTTTGAGTCTCTTAACCCTTTAGTGAGCAGAGCCATTATAAATTTGTCATTGAGTTTTTAGGATTTTATTTGAAAGTGGTTCAATTTATAGTGGGAACTATAAAACTACTGCCTGGTAAAGGGTTGAGCGATATGTGCTTACTACAGAACTCTATTGTACTCCACTGTACATTTTATAGTAAATGTTTAATGTATCTTTACAATTTCTTCTGTGCCCTGATGTACAATAAAAAATATTCTTAACTTATTATTATTTTCGTATTCATTGTATTTCCCTCTATTTTGGATGTTTACCATAGTTTCACCAGCTCATGTACCTCCAATGTCTTTGCATTGACCTATCCGTCGAATATAAACGAATTCTTGGAAAACCTTGGTACATACACGACTATTGATGTGAAGCCACGTCTTTCGCCAGAAGTACCTCAATTTACCCTTTCTGTCGCATCGCAATGCGGTGCCTAATGCAGCCTCAACCTCTAAAGGTTGAACCTTTACCGTACATTGAACCGCATCAGAACGAAGAGACATTTTCACTCTCGGAGCACATCTCACTTCCACTTTCGTTCTGATACTCTGAATGTGAACACAGGTAAGGAATCAAATAGCTTAATCAACCAGGTCATACTCATTTGATGCTAGACATAGACCTCCCGCAGGGCATGCAACTGCTTTCTGTCCTCAGGCATCCTCATCTAGCCGCTGCCATTAATCTTCCTCAGATTTTTGGTCCGGCAAGCATACCTACGTTGTGGTAAGGAATGCAGCACCATAAAATACCTGCAAATGGAATGGAGGACAGCAGCCCCTTTGTCTTCATGGTCAAGTTCAGATCGCAGGAGGAGGCGGCGACGATGATACCGAAGCCAAAAAGGTCCAGCGCCACGGCCAGGCTGATCAGGCTACAGGTGGTCAGGAGCAGGTAGTTGTAGCGACCGTTGCCTGGAACACACGATTAGCTTTTCAGGGCTGATCTAACCAGAGCTGAGTCAAATCAAACTCGTGGTGCGATAGTTGCACTTTCATGATCTCATGGAGACATCACCTAGTATTGGGAGCGAAGTATCTGAAGGAAGAGTCGACGCTTTGGGCACGATAGAAGAAGGTGGTGCGATATTTATCGACGTTGGCGATGTCAGAGGTAAAAGGTCAAGCTGTCTTATAATTCTGGTTGTTGAGTACCTACCTTTAAATAACTAATACAATTTCTCAATTGACAGCATCATAACTGTGGAGCTTGAAACTCTCAATCAACTAACGACAGAAGGGCACACCTTTCAGGGTAACCTATGTTTGCGTAGTCAACAAGGTTCCGGTCTTATAACTTTACCCTGGTTGTCCGACTGTCTGCTTGTGTCTTGGCTCAGATTTGCTTATTACTAAAACGCTGAGATTCATCATCATCATCATCATCAACCCATTATGTCCCCACCAAGGGGCACGGGTATCTTCTCTGAGGAAGGTAAAGGCCATACTCCACGACGGGGGCCAATTCCGGATTGGTGGAGGCTTGCAAGAGCAGTGGCTGGTCTTACTGTCAGAAGTTTTCAAGCCTCCCGCTGCGGTTAACTAATCTTAGAAGAAAAACTATCGTGTAATAGTGTATCGGATCCGCCCGTAACTAAAAATTCATGGTTGATTTTACTGACGCTACATACCGCAAGAGCTAGGTCTGAATTGGTTGCGACTAGTTTACACCGGCTCACTGTCATGGCTGAGTTGGTTTTACAATGTTCTGTCACGCTCTTTTCTGAGAAATTAAACAAGACAGTACTACAGTTAACCATTTACTTAGCAAAAGCAAGTGTTCTATGCTCTAGAGTCGGAATTTTGAAACTGGCCCAAAGAGTAATAGGCAAATTAGATTTCCGCACTTACCCCCAGTTTCACGTAGACTAACAATCTGTTAATCTACTATTAAGAGCTGTCCAATGTTTTTTTTTGTATGCACTTTAACCAACTGACAACTTTACTGTTAACAGAAGATTAAGGAAGGGCTGGTTAGTGGACAACAAACCGGAGGTTAGCCTCATAGTTCCTCATAGGAACCATTACCACTCTCTTTAAGTCCGCGAATTCTGCCAGCATCGGAACTCTACACTGCGTGCGGCTGGTAATGTTGCATCCATATGCATCGAAATGGCTATCTTACCTGTCAACTCCATAGCATCTTCGAAGGAGCAGGTTTCCAAATCCGGTGGTCTATCACTGGCAGATCTCGCCTGCTCTATCTCACATTCAATCTCCAGGCCATATTTATCCATTTTAATAAGTCTTTATTTTTTATTTTTTTATTTTAGAACCAATAACATGTAGTACACCTTCATTACTGTAGTGACGTACGGTATAAATGCTAAGGAGTTTGCATTATTTGCATATGAGTGGCATGTGAACAGAATCGCTAACACCAAGGCCCCAAGTCAACTAAATGTGAAATGACTATAGCGTGGAAAGTTATATTTTGAACAATATTTAAGACCAACTTGTCAGTGGCACTTCAACATTCCAACAAAACGAACACAAATCGATCCCTTAACACAAATCGGTAGTCACTCACACACAATTCACTATCGATATCCTATTGCCGCTTTATGGTAGACTGTCATTGCAATAAAAGATCGAAGTCATTGTAGTCCTATTGTTACTCTAACAACTTAGCATTTAGGAGGCTTGAGACCCTGTTTCTCGACGTGTCATTATCAGGCAATTATTTGCACATTGATAACATTTTTACTACCTGTTTTGTTGTACTGTTCAAGACTGTACATTATTAATTAATTGAGCTTTCTAGCTTTACGAATAACTTAAGTCAAAATTGAAGATCCAACAACATACGGTCTTGAAAGGGTTGATCTTTTATGTCCACACTGCTGGGGCACGGGTCTCTCCCGGGGTTACAAGACAACCGGCACCAACGGCTTCACGCCAAGCCATCCTCGAATTTTGAATGTCAAAAGTCGCGTCTTTCCAGTACATTAATTGTCAAATTCTGTCATTTTAGCGCCATAAAACGCGTGATGGTGCCATCGAAATACCTGGTCAGTACATTGAAGCGGAACTAGTGGGAGTGACCTGCTCTTGTATTACGTACCTAACTTTCCACTCTATCGGGTTAAGCATTTAGACAATTGTAAAGTTTAAAAACCTATTTAGAGGCTAAAAATTTCACCCATGCCGGGATTCGAACCCGCAACCTCTGGCTATCCGGCTAACATCGGATGTTAAACCTAACTGCAAAGTAGGTAGTCGGGGCTGTAAGTAATGCAATTTGCTTAAGTCAGATGTCGCTGTCTATACGTAATACAGAGAATATTGTAAAGAGGTTCGAAATTTCACTGATGCCGTGAGTCGCCCATTGGCTCAATTGGTAGAGCGCTGGTACGGATAGCCAGAGGTTGCGGGTTCGAATCCCGGCATGGGTGAAATTTTTAGCCTCTAAATAGGTTAAAAAGTTAAAATTACTTTGCTGAATTCCGCCAAAAATCCCACAAGCACCATGCGGTTAGCTAATGCACCGCCCTCCCTCCCACTTTTTCAAGCAGAAGCAAGACACGAACACACCACCACCAACACCAATACTTGTGTGAGAAAACACGCGACGCGTTTCGCCTCTAACACGAGGCATCCTCAGGCTCCCAAATTAAAAATAAAAATAGTGTTACAATTGTAAAGTGTCAAAATATGTATGTATCTGACAGTTCGGAGAAGGCTAAATCAGACAACTTCACATAGTGGATGACTTACGTGATCGGGCTGTGATCACGTAAGTCATCCACTATATGAACTTGTATGATCATTGCACACGTATATCGAAGAACCGATAATCGAAGTATTAAATAGAGACCACGTACTGGCAAATGCCACGCAAGATCTGCAGTTGATCTCTGGTAGGGACTTGATTAGGAAATAAGTGGCGTAAGTGTTTCTTTTAGTGGATAACTAGATTAGATTACAACTATTTTTTTGTACACACCAGAAAATAGAATACATTAAAAGGCTTACATCTCTAAGTTTTCGATATACAAGGAATCGATGAATATGGGTTGATTTATTAGATCAGATGGATGGAATTTGACAGTGGACTGAATATTTCTACAAGTGGATCACTAAGAATTTTACTGCCAATTCAGTTCAGCCTTAAACCGATTACTAAATAACTAGTAAGATTTTTAACTGTTTTTCTTACTTATATGTTCCTTATACGCTTTGTGGAAAAATGATCTTATTCCTTCAAAGCCTGCAACAGACATACTGTACATGGCAGTCGTGTTATCTTTTTCTTTAGGCACCTTTGTATTTATTTTCTCACTATCGTCTGTACATTGCGGTACAATGTTGTGAATTTGATTAAATTTTAACAACGATTTTGTTAGTTACGTAGTATACATATAGTAATAAGTATACGTAGTATACGCGATACATACCAAAAGAGAGGGTGGCCAAGGACCACCTGGAAAAGATCAATATACTTACCAAGAGGCCAAGTCGATCGGCACTAGCTGGCCTGAATTGGAAGCTGCCGCGAACCACCGTCGGAAGTGGAAATCTGTGGTCGAGGCCGATTAGGTATTTCTGATTTTTCTGGGTCTGGGCCAGTACGTCTGGCGCACCCAGGGTAATAATCAGCGAGTCCCTAACGCTGATTGTCAAATCCTTTCACCACGATGGCTTGCTATTAGTGATGCGCGATTATGAATGAAATTATAAGTCAACTAAACATAAACTAACTGGT